>CM053030.1:141771300-142304744 GCA_028564925.1 Lithobates sylvaticus | reverse complement strand
GAGGTTTGGTGAAGTTTTTAGTGAAACGAAGTTTGTTCTCAATAGAGATGTCATCAAGAATGTAAAGCAAATTTATTCAATGTAAAGGAAAGGTCACTCAGTAGCTGTTTACCCATCTGGACTCTAGAGCACTAGTGCTGGACACCCAAACCCCCTTTTCATTACGCTGTTCCACACATGTGCTCTAGTGGATACTAGAGGGGTGTCTCCATCAGACAAACTTCAACCAAAAAGTTAGTAAGTTTAGCACCTTTACAAAGTGACTACATTCATGTTGTTGTCATTTGAAACTGGCCACCAAAAAATATTGTCCCTCACTTCGAAGCAATGTTTGACATTTCCTATTTCTGCCCTCAATAGATTGTTGTGGTAAATCTTTCTTTTGTACATTCTCATAGGGGAGCGAAGACTTGGGACGTCTGAGGACACCAGGAAACCCACACCTCCCAAAGAAGGGAAATACCAGAAGCAGAGGAGGAGGAAGGAGAGATCATCGAACTTGGAGAACTTGTCACCACAACAGGTGAGTGTGGGAGAACACAGCTACTGGTAAGCTAATCAATGTATGCCTGCCTCATTTCCAAGAGACATTTTTTTTTTTTGTGTTTTTAGGTGATGTGGATGTTGTGGTTGTGGAAGAAGAATCGCACTTTACCACTGAAAGTGCACACGTACTCATCGGGGAGATAATGGTGTGCAATCGAGATCTAGATGAGATCAAGAAAAACATCAATGATGTTCAACAAAAATTGAAGAACATCATTGATGTTTTAGGTAAAATCTGAAAACGCACAAAGTAATTATCACACATTTGTGGCTGTTTGTGACAACATTTGAAACTTAAGAACTGTGGCAAATTTTGAAGATGCACACATTGTGTCAACATGTGCTAGCTCCCATCATGGTGGATGAATGACAAAGTTTTGGGGGTGCAACCACTTTACTAACTACTAAAGTGGGTGTGGTGAAGGGGTTGCACCCCCAAAACACGTCCATTGATCCCCATGATGGGAAATTGCACTTTTAAACATTCTAGGCATGTGTTTTACCATCTAATGTCCATTTTGAGAGCCAAATTGTGTGCATGTTCTAAATTTCCAGTTTCCAGGGGTGACACCCCATGTGATGAAGGCAAGATCAAACACACTTTGAACATATAGTCATGTCTGATCTTGTCTTCACTTTAGAAAGTTGAACTTTGCAAGTTCCTATGTTCAGTGTGCTCTGTTTTGCTCCATGCCTGGTTTTAACAAATGCGGAATGTTAGTAAACAATGTTCGAAAGAACCAAGAACTTGTCAGTTTTGCCAAGAAGTTTTGAAAGGCACTTGTGAATGTGTTGTAAGTAAACTTTTTTAATAGAAAAAAGGTGTGGCTTCCTTCTTTAAAAACACAAAAGCATTATTTATGGCAAAAGTTAAGAATTTGGGGGGCAATGGGTGTTATTTACTAAAGGCTATTCCAGTTTGCACTGCAAGTGTATTTTCCAGGGCACTTTTGCAGTGCACTTGTAGTGCATAGTGGATTTGGCTTATGTAAATGACACCCACAGTGCTTTGTACTAAAACACGTAGCACACCATTTTTGGGAATACACACATTTCTGTCATGGTGATGAAAAGGAGTATTTTGGGTGTCAGTTATGCACTACAAACCTTCTCTAGACAAAAGATTAGGTATCACACAAACAACATGAGAAGATTCTTTTTGGGAAGAAGAGACTGTTACCTCCTTTTGACCAGAAAGTGCATTCCCACTGTTGAAGCTAAAGGGCAAAAATTTCAAACACAAATAAGCTAGAATACACCTACAAGAAACACAAGCAGGAAATTACAAGAAATCATAGGTCTGGTTAAAAAATATATTTATTAAAAAATGCCTCTCACACATCGTCAGGCAGAGCAATGGCCCCCCTACCCACAAAGTAGTCCATATATTGCTCGCGGACCTCGCGGTCATTTAGAGGGGGCAAGCCTGGACATGCCGCTTGAAGGGCTGTGAGGTCGGCATTGGAAGGCCCGTCCACATCTGGGCCAACGGGCACCACATAGTTGCTGTTATGTCTTTTCAGAAAGTTGTGCAATATGCAGCAGGCAAGAACTATGTGGTTCAGTTTGTATTCCGCCAAGTTAATAGCCGTCAAAAACAGACGGAAGCGGCTGGCCAGGATCCCGAAGGTGTTCTCTACCACTCTGCGGGCTCTCGACAGCCTGTAATTGAAGGCCCTCTGGTCTGGGGTGAGGGTCCTTATCGGGAAGGGCCTCATCAGATGGGGAGTCAGTGCAAACGCTTCATCCACGACAAAGACGAAGGGGAGTCCTTCAGCATTCTCCTCTGGAGGTGGCAAGCACAGACTGCCACTCTGGAGACGCCAGTAGAACTCCGTGTGCGCAATGGCACCACCATCCGATATCCGGCCGTTCATCCCCACGTCCACATACAAAAACTCGTATGTCGCCGACACCACCGCCAACATCACTACACTATTAAACCCCTTGTACTTATAATAGTAGGACCTCGAGTTGGGGGGTGGGACGATGCGGATGTGTTTCCCATCAATTGCACCTCCGCAGTTAGGAAAATCCCAACGGCTGGCAAAGTGGGAGGCCACCGTCTGCCATTCCTGTGTCGTGGAAGGGAACTGTGGAGTGAAACAAGAAAAAAAAAATTAGTCACTTTGCACATAAACATTGCAAGCAGATTAGACACTAACGTCTTGGAACAAGATCAGACTTTTAAATTGTAACCTTGAAAGTATTTGCACCTAAAAGTAGAAGGTCCCCCTAGCAGATTACTCACCCCCCATCAATCCCCCCACTTCTGATGGGCCATTGACAATAACTAGGGGTTTGGGGGGGGGGGTTTGGACAGGTAACCCTCTGCACTTCATTGATTGCCAAATGGTTCAATAATGTGTGCTAGTTTGGCCAGACCCTCCTTACGTAACACTATTGGCAGGCCACAGGAAAGATAAAAGAACATTCCAAACCCCCCCCCCCCCCCAAAAAAAAGGGAAGCACATTTAGACATTCTGCAATTACCTAGCAAGCTAATAGGAGGGAAAGAACCAAAAAAAAGAGCAAATGGAAAGTATGGAGCCAGCCCCTTGCACTACATGCTTTGCTGAATTCATCCCTAAAGATGCCCACTATAAAGAAGTAGGTATATAGTGTGTATTGACCTTGGGAAAGCCAGCAGATAGAGGATTGGTAGCATCTGACAGAGCAGTTGGGGGAGGGGGTTCCTAATGAGTTTGGCACCCCCCCCCAAAAAAAAAGTAAAAAAAAAGGGGCTCTGCATGAAGTAAAACACACAGCAAACATTTGTGCATATTTTAGGGGGTGTTTGGGGGAAAACAATACTATGCAGCAGACAAAATACATTTCTTAAGTGACTAGGCCATAGGTGTCTATTGGGCCAGAAGAGCATGCTGGGGAGGTAAGTGAAGGGAAAAATGCATGAAGGAGAAAAGGGGCACAGCATATTAGAGCATATTGCAATCATGGTAATTAGGGAAGGAGGTCAAAAATACAAGACATTAGCAAACAGAGCATACATAGAAGGCAATAGTAAAGGAGAAATGTTACCTTAATATAGTCCTCCTGCAGGACCTGGATGATAGCAGAACAGGTCTCTGGAATAATGATTCCCAGAGCCTGGGGAGAGATACCTGTGGAGAACTTCAGATCCTGAAGGCTTCTCCCTGTCGCCAAGTACCTCAACGTGGCAACTAGCCTCTGCTCCGGAGTGATGGCTTGTCTCATGCAGGTATCCTGCCGGCTGATAAAAGGGGTCAGCAAAGCCAAAAGACGGTGAAAAACGGGTCCGTCATCCGGAGAAAGTTCCTGAAATCATCAGGATTATTCTCCCGAATCTCACGAAGCAAAGGCATGTGCGAGAATTGGTCACGCTGAAGCAACCAATTCTTGATCCACATACTCCTCTTCGCTCTGTTCATGGACGGGCCTTGGCTCAAAGCTAAAAGCCCAACACCAATTCCGCGTACAGCACGAACTCGGCGACGAGTACGTACGGGAAACATCGCTCACAAACGGTCGGCTGGTCAGAACGGACAAACAGAAAGCACCGATAAACAGCAAGGCCTGAAAGAACGAAATGAATACCAGAAACGAGCAGACAATAAGCAGTGGAAATCAAAGCGTCCTATATCAAGATATAGGCCGCAATGACCAACAAATGGGAACTGACTACACGCACTAATAAACAGATACGCACGACAAGCACAAACTGAAGAGCAGTAACGATCTCAGTCACAAAACTGAAAAGCGCGAATCGTAAGTCCCCAAACTTCAACTAACTCGCGATAAACACGGAATCAGCAGAAGGAGCCCAACGGGTGCGGGACGTGGTGCTGAACTTCCCTTTTCTAGTCTCGTGGAAGACGGCTTACGTCACGACGTTCTTGAAGACCGGAAATTCCGACAACGTTGTCTGACCGTGTGTACGCAACACCAGCATCGGACAAATTCCATATTCCTATCAACTCTGACTAGCTTCCCTGTCCCTGCTGAAGAATGCATCCCCAGATGATGCTGCCACCATGTTTTACGGTGGGGACGGCGTGTTCAGGGTGATGTGCCATGTTAGTTTTCAACCACACAAAGCGTTTTGCTTTTAGGCCAAAAAGTTACATTTTCATATCCTCTGACAAGAGGACCTTCTTCCACATGTTTGCTGTTTCCCCACATGGCTTCTCGCAAACTCCAAATGGGACTTCTTATTTCTTTCAACAATGGCTTTCTTCTTGCCACTCTTCCATAAAGGCCAGATTTGTAGAGTGCATGACTAATAGTTGTCCTGTAGACAGATTCTCCCACCTGATATGTGGATCTCTGCAGCTCCTCCAGAGTTAACATGGGCCTCTTGGCTGCTTCTCTGATTTAATGCTCTCCTTGCCCGGCCTGTCAGTTTAGGTGGACGGCCATGTCTTGGTAGGTTTGCAGTGCCATAATATTTCCATTTTCTGATAATGGATTAAATAGTGCTCCTTGAGATGTTCAAATCTTGGGATATTTTTTTATAACCTAACCCTGCGCTAAACTTCTCCACAACTTTTTTTTTTTTTTTTCCATAAAGATTTTATTGAACGTATACAGAGGTTATACACGGGTATAAAGTACAATAGTGCAGATAACATAGATCAACAGTGAATACAGAACAGAATGATATCAATGAAAAACATAACTAGAGATGCGGCTCTGGGGTTTCCTACAGTATGACGGGAGAGAGCGTATGGATTAGAGCCATTAGTGGAGGGGGTCTGTTTTCAATTGATCCGGGTAGAAGATTTAGTGCTCCAGGTGTCTAGTCCATAGCACCTGCATGATAGAAAAGTCTGAGAGGAAAGAAGAAGAAAAAAGGGGGGGGGAGGTAGGGGGGGTGGGATAAAAGCAGGGTCGGCAGGAAAGGATACTGGCTGGTAAGATGGGGTAGAAAGATGGAGGAGGGGGTAGGGGAGTGGTCCCGTACATCCCCCCAATGAACCACTTAGGCGTGGAGATGTTTTATCTTATTCGGGGGGCATGTGTTGTTTGTACTCGTGGGTGGTTTTGAAATATGACCAGCAGGCCCAGGTAGTAGAAAAGGTCTCTATTCTCTCTTGTGAGATGTGAATTAACTCCTCCATGTCGCAGGTTTTTGATATGGTCGTGAACCATTCTTTGAGTGAGGGTATCTGAGAACACCAGTGTCTTGGGACACAGATTCTAGCAGCGTTGACAAGATGCATGGCAAGAGATTTGTGGTATGCTCTCCTTGGTATGGATGTATGGTGCAAGAGAAACTGAGCTGGAGTATAGTCTAGGGAGTAGGTGGTGATCGATGAGGTGAGTCTATGGACATCCCTCCAGAAGGTTTGGATGAGTGGACAGTCCCACCATATGTGGAGCATGGTTCCAACTTCAGTTTTGCATCTCCAACATAAGTTAGAGACTGAGGGAGAAAATTTGTGGAGGAGGGATGGTGTTCTGTACCATCTAGTGAGTATTTTATATCCGTTCTCCTGGGTAGCGACATTCAAGGAGCCCCTGTGGGCGTATTCGTGGACTCTGGACCATTCCGTGTGTGACAAGGGGGAGGGGAGGTCCCTGTTCCAGGATTTTTGTGAGGGGGATAATGGCAGGTCTACTGTGTCTGTAAGGGCAGTATAGAGCAGGGAGATAAGGTGTCTTTGGGGGGTCCTGTTGTGGCAAAGTGTTTCAAACGGGGTGAGTCGTCTTGTCCAGTTGGCGGGAGTAGAGTGTGTGGAAAGGAAGTGGCAGATTTGCCTGTAGGTCCAGAAGGGGAAGGATGAAGTTGTAGAGATGTTTCTAAGATCGTCTATCGATGCCAGTTTGCCCCCAGTGAATAATTGATATGCCAGGACCTCTTGGAAGGGCCATTCCTGTCTGAGGAAGGAGGGTCCCTCACCTGGAGGGAAATCCGGGTTCCCTCTCAGTGTGGTTAGTGGCCCCGGGGTGGGTGCAAGAGTCTTTCCTGTTGGGGCTTTCCTAAGAAGCGCCAGGGAGGTGGAGATGAAGGGGTGTGTGATTAGGTTCGGGGGCCACTGTTTAGGGAGTAGCCATGGGAGAAGATGTATTGGGGTGGGGGAGAACGCGTTTTCCAGAGAAACCCATATCTTCGTTTGGGAGTGAATATTCCAGTCTGCTATTCTCGTGAGGTGACAGGCTACGTAGTATTTGTGCAGATCTGGGAGAGCTATGCCACCTGCAGATTTGGGAAGGGTGAGTCTGGAGTATTTAATCCTAGGGGGGGAGCCCTTCCAAAGAAAGGTCGAGCATGCCTTCCTGAATGAGGCAAAGAAGCCCGTCGGAATGGCCATCGGGATAGTCTGAATCAAGTACAATAGGCGTGGTAGTATGATCATTTTGATCAAGGCTGCCCGGCCAAACCAGGACACATTGAGTGACGCCCATTCTTTAAGGTGATTCTGAGCTTTAATCAGGGCTGGGTGGAAATTAAGGGAATAGAGATCCATGAGGGAGGGCGGAATCCGGATTCCGAGGTAGGTGATGGCAGTCTGTTCCCAGTGAAACGGGAAGGATTCCTGGCAGTGTGTTACTTCTTGAGGCGGGAGGGAAACATTCAGGGCATGCGATTTGGAGTAATTTATTTTCAGGTTCGAGATAGAGCCAAAGGCCCCGAGGTCCCGGAGGAGCGATGGGAGGGATGTGCGAGGGTTGGTGAGGGAGAGCAGGATGTCGTCTGCGAAGGCGGCTACTTTAAATTCGCTATCCTTAATTTTTAGTCCTTTAATGTCTGGGTTCCCTCTGAGCTTGTTCAGGAGGGGTTCTAGGGAGAGAATATAGATCAGGGGAGAGAGGGGGCACCCTTGGCGCGTACCATTGTTGATGGGGAAGGCGTTCGACAGGTGGCCGTTGACCCTCACCGCGGCGGTGGGACCGGCATATAAGGCCATTATTGATGTGAGCATGCGGTCTTCAAGGCCAATGCTTTTTAGGACTGCCTGCATGTAGTCCCAGGCCACTCTGTCAAACGCCTTCTCAGCGTCGAGTGAGAGGAGGAATCCCGGGGTTTTAGAGGACGTAAGCCAATGGTGTAAGTTGAGGGTGCGGATGGTGTTGTCGCGGGCTTCCCTGCCCGGGACAAAGCCTACCTGGTCAGTGGAAATGAGATCAGGGATCAGTGGAAGCAATCTATTCGCAATGATTTTTGCGTAGAGCTTGATATCCACGTTAAGGAGTGAGATCGGTCTATAGTTAGCTACCTGCAGAGGGTCCTTGCCCTCTTTTGGAATCACGGTAATGTGCGCCTCTAGCAATCTGTTTGGTCGGTTTTGTGGTACTGCCAGGGCATTGAATGTCTGTAGGAGGCTAGGGGTGAGTACGTCAGCAAAAGATTTGTAGTACTGGAGGGTGTAGCCATCGGGGCCGGGGCTTTTTCCTACCTTCATTTGTTTTAGGGCAGACTCTAGTTCCGAGCTAGAAAAATGGCCTTCCAAGGCTCGTGCTTGTTGGGGGGGAATGGGCTTGGGACCATGTTGGGAGAGAAAGTCTGTTATGAGTGAGTGGCGTGTGTCTCCTGTGGAGTGGGGTGATTGGCCGGGGTGGAGGTTATAGAGCTTGTGGTAAAAGTGTTCGAATTCCTTCGCTATGTCTTCGTTTTTGGCCAAAAGAGAACCTTTGGGATCGCGCAGGGAGTGAATGGTGGAAGACAATTTGGCAGCTTGGACTGAGCGCGCCAGTAGGCGTCCACTTTTGTTGCCCTGCTCATAGAAGATTCGTTGACCCAGAATGTATCGTCTCCTTGTGTGTTTCCCTAGTTCTTCTGTGAGGAGGGCCCTGGTCTGAATTAGGTCCTGTAAGGTGTGTTGGGCCTGAGTCTGTTTGTGGGCTAACTCGAGAGTTTTCAATCTTTTGAGAAGGTCATTCACTCGTTTTTGATGGGATTTTTTGGAAATTGCGTTCAAGGTCAGTAATTCGCCCCGTATCACGCATTTGTGTGCTTCCCAAAGGGAAATGGGGGAGATGTCAGGACTAGTGTTCTCTTGGAAGTGTAGTCTGATACGTGAACGAATGTGTTCAAGGGATACCGGGTCCCGTATAATCGAAGGGTTGAAGCGCCATACCTTGGTTTTGGGATTGGCTTCTGGGAACGAGAGCGTAATCGAGATGGGGTGATGATCTGACAGGAACATCGGTTCAATGGAAGAGTGGTGTAGGGCAGAAAGGTCAGTCTGAGACAGAAAAAAGAAGTCAATCCTGGAGTATTTTTGGTGTGGGGGCGAGAAATAAGTGAAATCTTTGGAAGAAGGGTATAGAATGCGCCAGGCATCGTGTAGGTTCAGGGTTTGAAGTTGGGCCTTGATTTGTCGTAGTGCCATGTAGGTGAGGGAGGATGATCCTGTGGAGGTGTCCAGAAGAGGGTTCAAGGGGACATTGAAGTCGCCACCCAGGAGAACCAGTCCGGTCTGGAATGATAGGAGCGCACAGGTTTTGCGGAAGAATGATACCTGGTGCTCGTTAGGGCAATAGATATTGGCCAATGTAACTGGTTTAGAGGCGTACGTTCCTTTAATGAATAAATATCTGCCTTCCGGGTCTACTAGGGAGTCAGTCAGAAGGAAGTTTGCGTGTTTAGAGATAAGGATCGCGACCCCTTTGGATTTGGCTTCAGGGTTGGTGGCGTGTAAGACTGAGCGATAGATATGGTTGGAAAGTTTAGGAATGGAATCAGATCTAAAGTGGGTTTCCTGTAAAAAAATGAAGTGAGCTTTGTGTTTGGAGAGAGAAGAGAGAACCTGTGACCTTTTCTCTGGGATGTTGAGGCCTTTAACGTTCAATGAGACGCACTTCAGTGTCAGGGGGTCTCTTAATTGCATTGTGGAAGGGTTAGTAGCCATCTAATGTAGGCGCCTGTCTGTTCGGTGAGTCGTGGTTTAAAGGTGGGGGTGACTAGGGACCACTACCCTGGGGGGGGGGTGTAGTTAGGGAGGAGGAAGGGAGAGGAGCTGGAATGGGATGGCAGGGGGGAGAGGGAGGGAAGAGAGAAAGGGAAAGGGAGTAGGAGAAGAGGGGGAGAAGAATAACCAGAGGTGGAGGTAGTCAAACTATCCACCTAAAGGATTTCTAGGAAATTCCTGGTGTGTCAGCAAAGTCTCCAAGAGACTGCCGTTGGGGGGAAAAAGGTTGAACGAAGACCACAGCATTGCTGCGGCCCGGGGGTCCGGACAATGAAGGGGAGGTATCTTATCTGGGATAAGAGTCGATGTAGCGTAATAGGGAGCCTACCGTAATGGATAAGAGCCTATTAAGGGTCCACATACTTCAGGAGGCACAACTGGATACAAATTAAAACATATCGTAATACTAACTGTCTAGTATCCAGGTTCTGGATAAACCAAGTAAACATTGCCTAACAGAAATAGACATAAAAGTAAACAAGAGAACAATAAAATAAAATAGATCTCTGAGGTATACATAGTGCAGAATGAGGTCAACAGCCTGTGAGGACTTCCCACGGGGTTAAACATTAGCTTGATCCGTCTGGCGTGGACAGACGGGAGCTGGGGGATGGGATGAGTGGTTCAGGTAGAAGGGTAGGTTAGGGAGGGGGAAGGGTAAGAGGGGGGGGGGGGGGGGGGGGGGGGGGGGGGGGAAGGGGGTGGGAGAGAGAGGAGGAGAAGGAGGTGGGAAGGGAGAGAGGGGGGAGAGGGGTAAGGGAGAGGGGCGGGGGGGGAGGAAGGGGGGAAGAGGGAGGGGGGGAGAGGGGAGGGGGGGGAGGAAGGGGGGACGGGGGCGGGGGGGAGAGGGGGGGGGGGAGGGAAGAGGGAGGGGGGGGAAGGAAGGATGGGTGGGGGGGGTCAGAGTTCAGGTGGGGTCCCCCGGGGGGGGGGGGAGACGGTGGGACATCACAATCTCCGTGGAGATTGCACATTTGGAGGATTGTACCAGAGGAAGCTAAGGGGCCTGTGCGTTTAGTCAGACGGGTCGTCGTCCAGCCCCCGCCACCTCCAGGCGGGGGGTGAGCAACGACCAGGTCATGGCTAGCAAAGACCAGAGGCCTAGTTTGTAGAGCCCTTAAGGCAAGTGTGTGCGTGGTACCCCATTCTCACAAAGTTCAGGTGAGAAGAAGGGGACAATGGCCAAAGAAAAAAAAAACAAACAAACGAGAGGCAAACATCCAAGAAAAACAAAAAAGAAAAATGGAGGAGTGGGGGTACAAAGCATCTGAATACATTGCCTGATGTGGGTTAGACGTGCCGTCTCTGGTGGGGATGAGAGTCTTCTTCTCGAGGCCCAAGAGGGGTGCTTGAGCGTTTTGTCCACCTGGGGGAAGAGAAGCAGGGCCTAGGGCCATTAAGGGTCCCCGAGCAACAGTCTGTACCTCTGGTGTGTGGGGAATCTTCGGGTGACAGGTTGCAAGACAGGCCTCCACGGTGGGTAGTTCGAGGTGTTGGGCCAATGAACGAAGGTGGGGGTGGAAGCCATGGTTCCGGTGGCCATCTCTGGAGGGAGACATCTCGGTCGTGTAGGGGAGACAACGTGAGCCTGTATCGGGGCTGTGGGGTACTTCCCATCGGAGAGGTAGGAGTCAGGCGGGTGATCAGATTGTGAGGTCCTCTGTGAGAGACTATGAAGGCCGGGGGCCTGGGTGCCAAGTCCGTCGAGGCTCGGGGCAGCGAGCGTGGGAGGAGGGCCCGTTTGGAGCCAGATCAGGGTACTGCGGTCTCCTGCAGCTGGTCTTTGTCTGGAGAGGTGGAGGTGCTAGTGAGGTGAGGGTAAGGAAGAGACCCGGGGGAGGTTGTTGGCAGAGGGGTGGATGGAGAGGGTATCGCGGGGTACTCACAGGCTGGAGCGTGTTGGTCAAGCGGCTGGCGGGCAGTCGTCAGGCTTGTCCCGTCACAAATTCATCGGTGACGGGCTGCGTTGGTGGAAGTCCCGGCGTGAAGGACGAGCGTTCGGAGACATCGGGTCTGGTCTGCGGCGCCTCGATCTTTGGCGGGAAGCTTTCGGAGAAGGGTTGAGAGATACCGGGAGCCAGGGCTCCATGGGGAAGTAGAGCGCGTACCATTCCGGAAGCTCGATGTTGGGTAAGTCGAGTTGTTCGCAGAAAGCTTGGAGGTCTTCTGGTGTTCTGAGTAGAGCTGAGCGCCCCCTGGCGGATGCAGAGAGGCCGAATGGAAACTTCCAGCGGTACTGAATGTTTCTGGCTCGTAGGGCATCTAGTAGTGGTCTGAGGGCCCTCCTGTTCTGGAGGGTGATCTGGGAGAGATCCTGAAAGAGCTTCACCTCAGAACCGTTGAAAAGTATGCGTCCCCTTTCCCTTGCCTTGCGGAGGATTTCTTCCTTGAGGGGAAAATTTACGATGCAGCATATTATGTCTCTGGGGGGTTCGTTATCTCGTGGGGGGGGGGCGGAGAGCGCGGTGTGCCCTTTCCATGTCAATGGGGGAGTCTGCGGGGCGCTCGATCAGCTCGTTGAATATGGCGCAGATGGTCTGTTGGATGGCGCCTGGGTCAACAGTTTCAGGGACACCTCGCACCCTGATATTGTGCCTCCGTCCCCTATTGTCCAAGTCTTCCACATGCCTGTGGAGCTCAAAGACCTGTGCCAGTTGGGAGTCATAAGCAGACTGTACCTGGCGAATGGCCGCCGCGTGCGTCTGCGTTGTTTGTTCCACTCCATCAATGCGATGTGCAACGGCTAATAGGTCTGTCTTCAGGTCCGCTATTGCCGCCGTCACGGTGCTTTTTATGTCTAGGGCAACCTTCTCCAAGTCGAGAAGGCTGGGGGGTAGAGCCCCGCTAGGGGTGGGGGACGATGCTCCCGGCATGAGGGCAGGCAGATGTCTGTCAGGCGAGGCCGCGGCTTGGGCCTGTAATGGCGCGTGCAGCGGCGCGGGGGTCTGTACCTTCTGGGCCCGGAATAACTCCGGGATGTTCCTTCCCAGGTGGGTTTGCGAGCCTCTGGGGGTGCGGGAGGCTGACGAGCTCCTGGTGGTCCTGTGCATAGCAGGGGAAGTGCGGTAGGCTCCCTTTCAAGTCGTTGGATAGTCCCGGGCACGCAGGAGCTCACAAGTTATGCGGCCATCTCGGTCTCCGTCCAGGCCACGCCCCCTTCTCCACAACTTTATCCCTGGCATGTCTGGTGTGTTCCTTGGCCTTAATGATGCTGTTTATTCACTAAGGTTCTCTAACAAATCTCTGAGGGCTTCACAGAACAGCCATATTTATAATTAGTAATTAGAGTCCACCTGTGTGTAATTGAATCTAATTAGGTGACTTCTGAAGGAAATTGGTTCCACTGGATTTTAGTTAGGGGTATCAGAGTAAAGGGGGCTGAAAACAAATGCACGCCACACGTTTCAGATATTTATTTGCGAAACATTTTGAAAACCATTTTTCATTTTCCTTCCACTTCACAATTATGTGCAAAGATGTGCAAAGCTGGTAGAGACTTACCTACAAAGACTTGCAGCTGTAATTGCAGCGAAAGGTGGTTCTACAAAGTATTGACTCAGGGGGGCTGAATACAAATGGACACCACACTTTTAACATATTTATTTGGAAACCATTTCAAATTTACCTTCAACTTCACAATTATGTGCCACTTTGTGTTGGTCTATCACATAAAATCCCAATAAAATACATGTATGTTTTTGGTTGTAACATGACAAAATGTGTAAAATTTCAAGGGGTATGAATACTTTTTCAAGGCACTGTAATACTCATAAATAAAGGTATATTATAAACCTGAGCAAAATCATACACTTCACCACTTGCATGCACAAATTTGTTTTAAATTATTTAAATTTAATCTTTAACCACTTAAGGACCAGCCACCGTCGTTTTACGTTGGTACTTTGATGCTAAATACCGTTGTTATGGCAGCAGCTAGCTACCATAACCCCGCTATTTCTAAAAAAGGCGTGTCTCAACTGCAATATCACTTTTATCGGTGGCGGGAGAGGCCCCACTTCCGCCATGCTCCGGTCATCTCTGCAGCTTACCGGAGCCAGCGATAGCGGCGGAGACAATCGCGTCCGCTCCCCTGTGAGTCTGGATGCCGAGTGAGGGAAAGATGGCCTCCACTCGGCTCCATAGCATTGTATGGTAGCAACGTCAAACATCACTTCTTGTATTTCCTGCAGATGATGGGATTTGCAGGGAAGTGTTAAATGTAATTTTTTCTCTCTATCTCATAAACTTTCAGAAATACCTTTTATTGGTGAGATGTGCTCTAATTGAAAAATCCTTTCATTATTGTGCAAAAGTCAGAAATGTATTTATTAGCAAAAAAAGCAAATGGCTACAAGATAAATATTATAATATCAAATATCAAACAAATTAAAATGTCAAAACATATAGTTATGTTGTTGTCAGAGAAGTCCCCCCCCCCCCCCAGCCAGACATATAAGTTCCCCATGTGATGAAGCGGCAGTTGGCTTCTCAGTAAAATAATGTACTGCTGTTATAATTTGACTCTGTAAAGGCTGGCCTATTTCCCTTCCACTATAATGCCATGCTGGCAACTAACAGAAAAATAATATTAGTAATGATAATAATAATAATACTATTAATACTATTATTACATATACCAATATATGTAATATTTTTACATATTAATGTCATAATCAAGAAATATTACAGAAGAAAGAACTTATAATTTAATTTACGAACTCTTAAAATCTCAATAGGAGTATTGCACAAGAAACCTGATTCCACAATTCGGGATGGGAGGGGTTGTACAAGCCCTTGCCTAATTAATACAAACATACTGTATGTGTACAGTATTTTCACACAGACTTCAAAAACGTCTGCTTGTTTTTCTTTTCCCAGCCTTGAACAAATCTTGTTAATAATCAGATATTCGATTAAATAAGGCTTCTAGAAGAAGGAAGCTAATTTTCCTGCTGGCCTTTTCCTTCATTTCAAAATGTCTCTTTCCATAGTTGCCTCACTCATCATCTTCAACTTCTTTTCTGCTGATCCCTTAATACCACTTAGCCCCCTTTCACACGCCTGTCAGTTTTTTAGGTAGACCTGAACAGACACTCCATAGAGGTCTATGGAGGGACGGATGTCAGCGGTGACATGTCCACTGACATCCGACCCGATCCAAAATCCTTCTGCGGATCGGATCGGGTGACAACGGACTCTACAGTCCGTCTTCATCCGATCCCCCATAGGGGAGAGCGGCGCTCTGACAGGTCAGTCCCTGCACAGTGTGCAGAGATAGACCTGTCATCTGCCTGCTCAGTGGTGATCGACGGAGCAATCCCCCACTGAGCAGAGCGGGCTCCGTACACGGACACATCTGTGTGAAGGAGCTCTTAAGATAAAACTCACATCTGCAACAATGGTTTCCCACTCGCTGCTGTCAAATTTTGGCCACTTTATCATTGGCTTACATCCTTGCATGTTCACTGCAGGCATGATATACCTGGTTGTGTATTGAACCATTTCTTGTTCCTGAAAACAAGCAAGTGGCTTGTTATGGGGGCACTTGACGGGAGGAGGAGCCAGGAGCACGGGTGGGGGATCCAAAAATAGGAGGATCAGGGCTGCTCTGTGCAAAAACATAAAATTACTTTGAGGATTTCAGGTTATTCCCAAAACAATTAGGGGGGTACTATTACAGTCTGGCCACATCAATGCTGTCTGCTTGATTTGATTCTGTTCCTGTTTTATAGGGCAAGATGATGGATGTTGTGGGGGGTTATTATTGCCTGAAAAGTCAAGTCAATGCATGAGGACATCTGTATTGTTCACATCCAATAAACCGTGCATGTCAGACAAGCTATCCATACAGCAGTGGGTGTTACTCTGGTTTATCTGGAAAGAAGAATGGATAATTTTACAAGTGTTCATAATCAATACCTCTTTGCGATCATGTGATGACCTTGTGTAGTCTACATGTTACAATTAATTGTTTGGATCATAGCACAATTTATGCTCATATAACTAGGGGAGGTTGAAAATCTGACTGCCTACTTTTACTTGAACTTGATATAGTAAGGTAAATTCCACCTGACTGTGAAACTGTAGAATTTTATACCTGCTCAGTCTTTTTCTACCAATTGTTCTAAATTTTTGGAATATTTTTAGGTAGGCTAGGATTCAACTCTTATTGTAAAGGAAATTTTTTCTTTAAAAAAAAAATAACAAACATGTCATACTTACTTGCTCTGTGCAGTGGTTTTTGCACATTCTCCTATTCTCGGTTCCCCACTGGCATTCTAGGCCCCTCCCCCTTGTCGAGTGCCCCCATAGCAAGCTGCTTGCTATGGGGGCACTTGTGTGTGCTCACTCTCGAGCCGCCTGTCTACGTCCATTAGACACAGAGAGCATAGTTCAGCCCCACCCCCGATCCCGCCTTACTGGCTGTGATTGACAACAGCAGAAGCCAATGGCTCCTGCTGCTGCACCTCCGCCAATCAGGAGGGAGAGACCCAAGAGAGCCCCTGGTCTCATGCATATCGCTGGATTGAGATCGGGCTTAGGTAAGTACTAGGAAGGCTGAAGGGGGAGCTGAGCACTGAATGTTTTTTAAGGTTAAAAAACCTTCAGCCTTTACAAACACTTTAAAACTGTAATTTTATTAAAAATAATGGCACCCAATAATTAGTTATTTTTAATAAAATGTACTTACTTTAAAAACCAAAATGTTGTCATATATAGCAGAAGTTAACGACTCCCATGCTAATATAAAGGTCTTTTAGCCAAAACATTTTATTGCTCTTTCAGCAAATGCGTTTTCTCCTCTACCCGTGGAGCACAACGAGTGATACGATCTGCTCTTTTATAAGCTGACAGCTGTCACTGAGCATGTGTAGTGTCATTTTTTGTTTCTGTTCCATTATTTCTATAAAATAATCTGAACTTGTCTCTTATGTCAAGAAGAAAGCAGAGGAACATGTCATTGAATCAGAGAAGCTGTGAATATTCCAGCTACTATCTATCACGCTGCATTCCCATTATTTGCCTAATGTCAGCATCTGTGATAAATGTTTTAAAAATGGCATTTGTGATGACAGGAGGAAAAATCTCTTAAGTAGCACTTCCTGAGCTCTCTTGTGAAATTCTCCTGTCAATCATTTTACCATCTTTGCAAATAACTCAGAAGAAACATAATAAAGGATCTATATGTTACAAATATATGTTAGTCTCTGAAAATGTGATGAATACTGACTTGATCTAGTTGGCTTAATTTTTTTGGCTAAAACAGAAACTCTCTTTGGAAGACTGTTACAACTGAAATATTAAAGTTCCAATAAACATCATTCACAAATATTTTCAGAAAAGTACCCAGGACAATACAAAATGTGATATATGAAAAATATACGGATTAATGCCTAATTTTAGCTGCCCTGTTTATTTCTAGGTATGACTCTAAAAAAGTTTAGCAAAATGTAAATAATCTGATCAAAATATGCTTTTTTAAAAACCCTTGTCCTGGCATATAGCCTGTAATTATAAAACGTACATGGGAGCGGCCATACTGGTCCATTACATAAGCAGGCCCCCTGTGGATCTTCTTATCTAATTGATGAGGTTTTCTGATGATGACAGCCAGTGACCATTACATCTTTGTCTAGGCTGTAGGTAACAGGATAGAGTTCACAGTAACATTTATATTCACTCCAAGAAAAGGTGCACTTCACAAATGAAGTAGCTATTTGTGTGAAATTCATAGGGATTTTTCATTTGATGAAAAGTAGCAGATACACTTTTGAAATACATACAGAGTCAGATGGCCAACATATGGATAACATATGAGATTGTATTTGTATTTGCTAATCCATATGTAAACATGAACAATATTTATGTTAACTGTAGCTTTCCTAAAATGACAGATTAATATAATCACAACATTCCATTTACCTCTCTTTTTGATTCTTTGCACGTGTACATTTGACACAAGTCTTAAAATATACTTATATAAAAATGATGTGCAGCGCTTAAGAGTAAATATGCAAAACCAATGATGTGAAAAACCACAAGAAAATGAAAAAAAAAAAATAGAATTATGTACTTCTACTCATTCATATGTGAAAAAAGAGAATTTTGTACTTCTACGCATTCATATGTGAAAAATCAATAAGTGTAAGTAAATGACTACAAACAATATATATATATATATATATATATATATATATATATATATATATATATATATCCACTTCCCTACCCGCCCATAATCATATGACGGCCACAAGGTGGATCTCCCATCCTGGGTGGGCGTCATATGACGTCCTCCCATTCCCGGCTGCCTGGGGGACCCGGTGCGAGTGCCCGGCGGCCGCGATGTCCGCCGGGCACCCGCGATTGCCCGTTTAAAACAACGGGACTGTGCGGGACCGCGGAGCTGTGTGTGTAAACACACAGCTCCACGTCCTGTCAGCGGAGAGGAGACCGATCATATGATCCCAGTACGGAGGAACACATGATCGGTCTCCTCCCCTTGAGTCCCCTCCCCCCACAGTTAGAATCACTCCTATAGGGAACACATTAACCCCTGCAGCGCCCCCTAGTGTTAACCCCTTCCCTGCCAGTCACATTTACACAGTAATCAATGCAATTTTATAGCAACGATCGCTGTGTAAATGTGAATGGTTCCAAAAATGTGTCAAAAGTGTCCGAAGTGTCCGCTGCAATGTCGCAGTCACTAAAAAAAAAAAAATCGCAGATCGCCGCCATTACTAGTAAAAAAAAAAAATGCAATAAATCTATCCCCTATTTTGTAGACGCTATAACTTTTGCGCAAACCGATCAATATACGCTTTTTTTTTTTTTTTTTTGCCACGTCAGCTTAACTCTCAAAGAGGACCTAAATCAGTTTTTACCGATCATCTTTGTCCTTTTTATTTTGTCTTCACATCATTGTGGCTTGTTAAACTTTTAATCACCTTTTATTGTATCAAAGAAAGACTGGTAATACCATCTTGTCACATTGGCAAATCTAGTTATACGTGTTCATCCTCTCCATTACTAGAAAAAACCCTTCTCCCCTACCCCCCCTATTTTCTCATCGCTAGTTCCGTATCTGAAGACTGTTTGCTTAAATTCCTATGGATTAGATACATCTAGATCCTGACGACTTCTGCATAACTCCACGTTTGCTTAAATTTTTTCCAACTATCCCAATGTTCTCCAGTGCCCTCATTATTTTCTTCTACATTCCTTTTTAGGGACTCCATGAGTCGGATATTTTCCACCTCGTCCACCCATTCCCACATGGATGGTGCCTCAGGGTCTCTCCATCTCTTTGCAATTAGTTTTTTAGCGGCATTAAGGAGGTGAGGTACCAGAGACTTTTCGTATTGCTTAACCCCCTCCCTAGTGGCATGCATCAGAATTACCCAGGGATCATTTTCCAGATCCTTCTGGGTGATTTCCTTGATGTAACCGATAATCTTTGTCCAGTAGTTTTTAATTTTATTGCACTCCCACCACAGGTGGGTCATACTTCCTCTATCTTTACACCCCCTCCAACAATCTGCAGACGTACCCATTTGATATCTACTTGCTTTATCAGGAGTTATATACCACATCGTTAAACACTTGTAATTCATTTCAGCCGTCCTGACGTCTATTGCTGATCTGTGGGTTAACCTAAGAATGTTTCCTATTGTGCCTGTGTCTAACTGTGTGCCTAGTTCCTTTTCCCACTTTTTCATGTATGGCGGGATCTCCAACCTCTCCGTCTCCAGCATCAATTTATAGATCTTTGAGATCATTTTTTTGGTATTAGATACCATACAGATCCGTTCAAGCCACGTCAGATCTTCCTCTGATCTGATTGGCTGCGGTAGGCTTTTAACGAAATGGCCTAATTGGAGATAGCGCCATCCATCTATCTTTAGGATATCCCTCTTGTTTTGTAATTCTTCAAGTGACAGCATTTTTCCCTTGTGTGTTATATCCTTTAAACGTGTTCCCTCTTTTAATATCCAATCCCCTCCCATCTTTACTTTCCCTGGCTCAAAAAACTCATTGTCCTTTAGTGTTATCAGTGGAGAGTTATATTTTCGATTTACTTGCTTATACCATTTATCCCATATTTTCAGTGAATTTAGTGTGATAGTGTGCGTGTTCTCTCCTAAGTGTCTGTGTGACGGTGGATTCCATATTATATTACCCAACTGTGCATTACTAATCGCTTTTTCCAGGTTTACCCATCTTTTATCGTTTTGTTCCTTACTCCATTCCGGAATTCTGGACAGAACTATAGCATGATAGTAATTGGCTATGTCCGGAACTGCAAGGCCACCCTGTTTTTTATTTTGTTTTAATGTGTTCAAAGCTATTCTGTGTTTCTTGCTGTTCCATATAAAATTCATAATTATGGATTTCAATTTTTTAAGATATGTCGGAGGGAGTGAAATTGGAAGCATCTGGAATCTATACGTGATTATCGGTAATATCATCATCTTCACTGTATTTATGCGCCCCATCCAAGAGAGGGGTCTGTTGTTATATACTTTACATTTCTTTTTGACTTCATCGAGGAGCGGAAGGTAGTTGATTTTAAACATTTCTTTAATTGATTTAGCAAGGTTGATTCCTAGGTATTTTATCCGCTTCTTCCATGGGAACTCAAAGCTCTCCTGGAGAAGATCTTGGTCGGACTTACTTGTGTTTATATTCAAAATAAAGGATTTTGCCAGGTTGACTTTAAAATTTGAAATTTCCCCATATCGCTTCAGGTTCTCTAGTAAGTGCGGCATGGAGGTCCGTGGATTACTTATATAGAACAGGATATCATCCGCGAAAGCTGCTAGCTTATGGATTTCCCCTCCCGCCTCCACCCCTCCTATTCCTGGATTGGCTCTAATTGTGGCTAGCAGCGGCTCGAGAGCCATGACAAAAAGGAGAGGGGACAGTGGACATCCCTGTCTTGTCCCGTTCTTCATCTCAAACAACGGGGATGAGAGTCCATTAATCTTTACTTTTGCTTTCGGGTGGTCATACAGTACCTTAATACGTTGGATAATCATTGGACCGAAACCCATGTACTCGAGAGTTTGTATCATGAACCCCCAATCTACCCTGTCAAAGGCCTTTTCGGCATCTATTGACAGGAGTAGACCGGGGGTCCCAACCTCCTGTATCCTTTGGAGGGCCAATAGCGTACGCACGCCGTTGTCCCTACCCTCCCTGCCTGCTACAAACCCCACTTGGTCCGGATGGACCAGTGTGCCCAAGTGGCCCTTGATTCTCTCTGCCAGCACTTTCGCATATAGTTTCGTGTCTGCGTTCAAGAGCGAGATTGGCCTATAGCTCGAGCACACTGATCCATCCTTCCCTTCCTTTAAAATTACTGTAATATTTGCGGTTAGGGATTCCTCACTCATTCTGTATTCCATACCCAGGCCATTTAAATACTGGCAGAGTCTAGGGATCAAAACCTCTTGGAAGGTCTTGTAATATAACGCCGTGAAGCCATCCGGCCCTGGACTCTTCCCCGCCGGAGAGTTCCTCAGCGCGCCCCTTATTTCCTCTATTGTGAATGGTTCCTCCAGCGCACTCATGTTGTCTATATGGAACTTTCGAAGCCCTGCCTTAGTTAGAAAATCCTTCCTTTTTTTTTCTTTGTCCCTATTATATTCTTCCTTCTGTTCTACCGTATATAGATCCTCGTAGTACTCTTTAAAGGACTCTGCTATGTCCCTTGACGAGTGTTTAATATCACCGTTCTTGTTTTGTATTTTGTCTATGTAGTTGATCGTTTTTTTTTTTTTTGTAGTATTTTTGCCAAGTGTTTACTAGGTTTATTCCCCCACATGTATCTTTCTTTTGCGATTCTATTATAAAATTGTTGAGTTTCTTGTTCCATCACGTCTTTTAACTCCTCTCTTATTGAAACTAATTTTAAGTATAACATTCTGTCCCGATTCGGGGCCGCCTTATGTTCCTGCTCGACTCGGTTTAATTCTGCTACTAATTCATTTCGTTTCTTTGTTCTCTCCTTTTTAATCCATGCTCCCTTTGCAATTAGAATCCCTCTTGTAACCGCCTTATGGGCATCCCAAAGTGATGATCCCTGCACTTCTCCGTTATCGTTTCTTTTGAAGAATTGTTCTAACTCATCTTTTATATATGCAACCACCTCTTTATCCCATAGTAACCCTTCGTCTATTCTCCAATTGGGGGGTGAGGTCCCTGTATCAGCGGTGACTAAAATCATTGCAACGGGAGCATGATCAGATAGTGACATTATCTCAATATTTGTACTGACTACCCTATCAAGGAGTCCATGGTCTATCAAGGCATAATCGAGTCGGGAGTACGTCCCGTGCACGGGTAATAAAATGAGTAGTCTCTTGTTTTGGGATGTTGAATCCTCCATATGTCCACCAGCTGATTTAGGAAAAGTTTTTGTTTAATCAATTTTAATTGTGCGTTATCTGTCCCCCGTACACTGGACGTAGTGTCAAGCCCTGGGTCCAGACAAAAGTTTAAGTCTCCCATCAGGATTAAGTACCCCTTCCTAAACTCCCTTATTTTATTGAGAATCTCACTTAAGTATTTTATGGGTTTAGTATTAGGGGCATAAATATTAGCAAAAGTATATCTTGTACCCCCTATATTTCCTCTCAAAAAAAGGTATCTTCCTTGGGGGTCCACCATTCTATCCTCCATGCTAAAATGGATATCTTTAGAGAACCCTATCGCCACCCCCCTTGCTCTACTAGTAGCTGTATCTCCATAATACCATAGTGGGAACATTTTGGAAAAGAGCTTAATATTTGACCCATGTGAGAGGTGGGTCTCCTGGAGGAAGACCACCCCCGCCCCATAGTTTTTTAGTTCTTCTAAGACTTTATAGCGTTTTTTTAATGTGTTGAGTCCTTTTACATTGTAAGTTATAAATTTAATATCTGTCGTCATATTCAGATGATCTGTTCTCTGAACCTGCTGACAGCGGACACATAGCGATGAGAATACCCACCCTCCTTCCCGTTTCCCCCCCCTCGGTCTCCTTACCCCCCTCCCTCCTCCCTCCCCCCCACTCGATCCCCCTCCTCCCTCCCCCTCGATCCCCCTGTATCTCTCCCTCCTCCCTCCCCTCCCACCTCCTAATCCCTCCCTCCCTGACCCCTATTCGGGTCTCTGAGTCGAAGGGGGCCATGAGCTATTATGGCCCTCCTCGGTTCTCCTATTTCTCAGGTGAGGTGGGGCTCAGTCCCCTTGTTGTCTCTCACCCGTACCCCCCAAATCCTTGGGGTGCACGGGGTCAGCGGGCTATTCCATTGGGCACACAATAAAAGGCCTATTTTGGCCTATTTTCTCTCCACCGTCCTCCTCTTCTTCCCCCCACCCTCTGAGCCTCTCCGTTCAATTCTTCTCTCTTCTCCCCTTCACTACTCCTGCCTAGGTAACCCAGCCTGGTAGCTCTGGGACCTGTAATTCTAATTTTTCGCAGAATCCTATCAGTTCTTCGGGGAATCTCAGTCTAGCTGACCGTCCCTCTTTTATGCCGATCAGGCACGCCGGGAATCCCCAACTGTATTTAACATTTGCAGTCCGCATCACTTCTAGCAGGGGTTTTTGCAATCTTCTTCTTTCTAGGGTCTGTGGTGCCAGGTCTGAGTATATCTGTATTTCTGCCTCTTTAAATTTCAGTGGAGTTTTCCCATATAATTTCGACCATAATTCCGCTTTCTCGTCGTAGTGGCGGAATCTGACGATGATATCACGCGGTCTCCCAGAGTCCGTGGCATTTGGTTTTCCTACCCGGTGCACCCTTTCGATTCCCGGAAAAGGGTCCTCTCCGTTCCCCAGAATTGGATTGAATATTGTTTTAACAACTTCCCTGAGGTCTTCTCCTCGTTGCTCGGGTACCAGGCGCATCCTTAGGTTTTGTCTACGGTTCCTGTTCTCCTGGTCCTCGATTTTATACTGGGTTTCCCTTTGGGTTAGTTGAATTACTCTGATCTGTTCCTTTAGCTTATTTATTTCTTGGTCTTGTTTTTCTGCTCTCTCCTCAACTGCCTCCACTCTAGCCAGTAGTAGTTCCAAATCGTCTCTTAGTAGTTTAATTTCACCTTTGATCGCATTTTCCATTTTAGATAGCATCTCTGCCATTTCTCCTTTTGTAGGTAACTGGGCAATAGCAGCTTGTTCGTCCGCGCTGCTCATGTCCGCTTCACTTTCCGTTGATCGATCAGCTGTTGTGAGATCAGCTCTCTCCCCCATTTTCTTATCTTTCCCCTTCCTTCTTTCCATTGTGGGGTTTTGTTGTTGCTCCAGACTATTTGAGTAAGGGCTTGTTCCTGGTTTCAGGTATTGTTTTATAGTACTGGTTGAGCCTTTTGGAGTTTTCGGTAGACCTTTTTTAGAGATTTTGCTCATGTTGCCCTTCCGAGGCCCTCTAATTCTTTTCCCCAGTTTGTTAGTGTAACCCGACTCTTAGGGAGAGAGAAATGTTTACATGGAGGTGAATTCCATCTAGGCCTCTTACACTACTTCCTACGTCCAGTAGGTTTGTAGCACCTCCCTTCAGAACTCTTACTTCTATGGTTTTGCAGCAGATTGTTCTATGCAATTAGTGGTGATCATCTACATATAGGATCTACAGTTTATACAATCCTGGTACTCAGGCCTAATAGAACTCAGGTGTAAGGGAGGCGAGGCTAAATATTCCCATTAAATGATTGAAAAAATACTGTTTAATTAATCCACTTTGGGCCCTTTTACCACAGGCTATGGCCCTATAGAGAAATTCTGAGCTTGTAACTCTGAGAGGTTCCAAGCTTTTAGAGCCTCCGTTTTTGTTGTGGGTTTCTTACCCAGAGCTAACGGTGCCCACTAGGTCTTGTGGTCTATTTTACCAGACTGACTTGTTGAATATATACCCACGGTGGGGACACTATACCTGATTTAATAGGTGTACCAGCTATAGGGAGGGCGGCCACCCACACACCGGATGCTCCAGAACGTTCAAAGATTATTCTTTCCTTTTATCTGCATTTGTACCCCAAACCGTATATAGAGAAGAAGATGCAAAAAAGTCCTATGAGACCTTCAATTTAAGTACCATTATTTTATGCATCCATATGCTATGTAGGTACAGTGCACTAGAAAGGAGAGCCAGGGACGTCAGTAGAAAGGGGAGCCCGGGACGACCCATAGACTCCAAAGCATTAACATTCTATCCTTTTATCTATACCTATATACCATTTCAGACACCTGATTGATGTTCCCCCTTCATATACCTGCTTCATGAGAATCCGGTATCCAAAATATAATGTCCTGAGAATATCGTCTAGTCTGCGGACTGTATATAGCATATGAGGCGACACACAAAAAAAACAAAAAAAAAAGCAAATCCTATGCCCCATTCAGGTTAGCTGTAGATATTTTGTGGGTTCATGGGCTATACAGGGTCCCAGTTAGGCCAAAAAGATTATCCCTTCCCTTTATCTGCGTTTGTGCCGATTCAGATGCCTGCTGCGCACTCCCAGTTCCGGCCTACCCCAAACCGTGTATATAGAAGAAGATGTGAAAAAGTCTTATGGAACCTTCAATTTAAGTGCAATTGTTTTATGCGACCCATGCTATGTAGGAACAGTGCAGTAGTAAGGGGAGCCTGGGACACTCCGTAAACTCCAGAGTGTTAAGCCACTATCCTTTTATCCATGTATATACACCAGATCAAACACCTGTTTAATGTTCCCCCTTCATGCACCTGCTTCATGCGGATCGGACCTCCGAAGTACAATATCCAGAGAATATTATTCCATCAGCGAGCTGTATATAACATATGAGGAGAGGAAAAGCATAAAAGCATAGAAAACGCAAGTCCCATGCCACTTTCAGGTTAGCTGGAGGTATTTTGTGGGTCCATATGCTAAGCAGGGATAGTGAAGTGAAGTAGGTTTTTTTTTTTTTTTTTCCTCCCCTCTCCCCCGCTTACCTCCTCAGACGCTCCTGTCAGTGCCGCCTGTATAGCGGCTTTTTGTGTTATACTCACGGAGCACCTCCGGTGGTCTATGGGATTTGGGGAGAGAGATCCTGGAGATCCTGGAGAGTCAGCCGTGGTGGAGGGCAGTTGGAGGAGGTGTGCTGCTAGAGCGTCCGACGTTCATGCTGTCTAACACACTATATGTAAGCCCAGCATCGTGCTGGTGTATCCGGAGAGTCGGGCGCGATCCCTAAGCCTCCCACGCTCCATGAGAAGCCAGCGTTCACCCTCCTCTCGTCCTGCGCCGCATTCGAAAGCCCGCCGAGTCTGGCCCCTCCCTCCGTGCTGTTCGTTACGTCAGCACGTCCTGCTCCATCCCCCGCTCCATACGCTTATTGCGATTTTTTTTACCAAAAATATGTAGAAGAATACGTATCGGCCTAAACTAAGTAAAAAAATAGTTTTTTTAAAAAAATGGGATATTTATTATAGCAAAAAGTAAAAAATATTGTGTTTTTTTTTCAAAATTGTCGCTCTTCTTTTGTTTATAGCGCAAAAAATAAAAACCGCAGGGGCGATCAAATACCACCAAAAGAAAGCTCTATTTGTGGGAAAAAAAGGACGTCAATTTTGTTTGGGTGCAACGTCGCACGACCGCGCAATTGTTAGTTAAAGTGACGCAGTGCCGAATCGCAAAAAGTGCTCTATTAAGGAAGGGTGTAAAATGGCCCGGTGCTGAAGTGTATATATATATATATATATATATATATATATATATATATATATATATATATATAAATAAATATAGAAAAGTGACGTGAATATCAAAGGACATCAAATGTTCTATAAGTCCACAAGATACAACGTACAAAAATGTCCATAGAGGAGTGGTGAAGAGAAAATAATTTCTGAACAAAGAAAAGTATTTCCACGTGACATCAATGTTGAGTGATAAAACAGCAATAGAACCACCACCGGTTGTGTGAAGGCTTACCGGAGTTAGTGGACTCAAATGGGCTTATACTTCAATGAGTCAACAAGGCTTGTGGTGTAAACACCAATGCATGGAACCTCTACGCCTGTATTCGAGACCAGAGTGGAAGATGGTCCATCTGTCCAGAAGACAACACAGAACAGCAATCCTTAGAAATAGCCAGCGTGACGTACTAGATCCTCTCATGCAGTCAAACTCCGCTCTCTACATGCTCTCCTCTCTCGGTTACCCGAATCAAAGCTGCCCCCAAAGTTGTATCAAAGTCGCACTCTAAATTGTGCAACTTTGTGGTCCCAATAGTGGAAATGTGACTTGTCATGTGAATATGTGCCCAAAGTTGCATGATAAGTCACAGCCCATTACTTTTAATGGTACCCATTCCCATCTATGCAACTTTGAAAAGGTACATACAATGCTTTGATGCAATTTTGATCCAGAGAGTGTAAAGTTGGATCAAAGCTGCACTCCAAGTCGCATCAAAGTCGCACTCTAAATCGTGCATCGTTGGGGTCGCAATAGTGGAACTGTAGACTAAGGCTCTGTTTCCACTAGGATGAGTTGTCATGCAACTTTGGACACATAAAGTCGCATGACAAGTCACAGCCCATTGATTTCAATTTCACCCATCTATTTGACTTTGAAAATTAGCGACTATGAAAAGGTACCTGCAATACGTTGATGCGACTTTTGATACAACTTTGATCCAGAGAGTGTAAAGTTGCATCAAAGTTGCACTCTAGCCTTATGCCCCGTACACACGGTCAGAAAATCCGACCACAAAATCCATCAGATTTTTTCCGACGGCTTTTGTCCGACACTGGTGTTGCATACACACGGTCGGACAAAGTTGTCGGAAAATCCGATCATTCTGAACGTGGTGACGTTTGTTGCCTACAACGGGACTACGTAGAGGCTAGTAGCCAATAGCTTTGGTCTTGTAATGTGATCTGAGCATGCGTGGCACTTTGTCCGTCGGAATTCGCTACACACGATCGGAAAAAGTCCGATAGGACTTTGTTGTCGGAAAAATTGAGAGCAGGAGATAAAACTTTGTCCGTCCGAAAATCCGATGGAAAATGTCCGATGGAGCCTACACACGGTTGGAATTTCACACAACATTGTCCGATAGGACATTTTCCGTCTGAAAATCCGACCGTGTGTATGGGGCAATAGGCTACGTTTCCACTCCAAAGCTGTGTGATTTAGAGTGCGACTTTGCGTGCAGCTTTGATCCAACTTTATACTCTGGATCAAAGTCGCATCAAAAGTTGCATCAAAGTAGTGCAGGCACCTTTTCAAAGTTGCAGATTTTCAAAGGCGCATAGATGGGAATGTTTGCCTTTGAAATCAATGGGCTGTGACTTGTCATGTGATTTGTCCAAAGTCGCATGACAAGTCGCACTAGTGTAAACGGAGCCTTAAACTCATTATTCACATGTAGCTCCCTCAGCTGGACGTGTACCACACCATGCACACAGTGCCATCATAGTGCCACACCATGCACACAGTGCTCATCACACCATGCACGCAGTGCCCATAAGCGCCCATCACACCATGCACACAGTACCCATCAGTGCCAATCACACCATATACACAGTGCCACACCATGCACACAGTGCCATCATAGTGCCACATTATACACACAGTGCTCATCACACCATGCACACAGTGTCTGTTTGACGAAAGGTTGTTCAGAAACATACTGAAAAGCACGAAATGAAAAGTGCAAACTGAAAAGCACTAAATAATAAGCGCAAAATGGAAACTGTGAACACTCACCAAACTTCTAATAACACGAAATTAGCAGAAGGAGCCCAAAGGGTGGCGCTAAAGAGCTGAAAAACCACGTAGTACATCAGTACGTTCTTGTTTGTCGGCCGACAATTCCTTGTCAGAGGTTTTGTCTGTGGAAAATCCAATCGTGTGTACAAGGCTTAAGTCAGTTGAAGGACAAGACACGTGGATTACAAACCATGTAGTCTGGTTTGTATGAAGCACATAAGATTTTCTAAACCTCCTTCTGATCAGAGGAGGTTTCACAAATCGTTTGGTCTCAACCTGACTGTTTAGTACATAAATTCCCTTTAAACAACCATTTTGTAAATAAATATGACAATTGTACTAAAGATGCACCTGCACTACTGAGGAAAGATTTAGACCCCTTTCACACTGAGGCAGTTTTCAGGCATTTTAGCGCTAGAAATAGCGCCTGTAAAGTGCCTGAAAACTGCCTCCCGTTCTCTGCAATGGATGCTTTCACACTGGGGCAGTGAGCTTGCGGGACGTTAGAAAAAGTCCTGCAAGCAGCATCTTTAGGGCGGTTTAGGAGCGTTGTATACAGCTTTTCCAAAATGCCCCTGCCCATTGCAATGAATGGGCAGTGCTTCCGTAGCGTCTGAAAAGCGATTCGGAAGTGCCGCAACACAGGAGTTTTTAACCCCTTCTCTGGGGTTAAAAGCACCCCTCTAGCATTCGAACAGCGGTAAAGCACCGCTAAAACAAGCAGCGGTTTACCGCTAACGGCCATCGCTTTTAGTGTGAAAGCAGCCTAACTGTAAAGAGACAGATACTATAAGCCTTTTTAAAGCTGAACTTTGGACAATGGGGTTCGGCAGGAGGTAAGTATTGTTCTAGGAAGGGAAATTTGAGGGGTATGCTAAGAGTGGTGATCTAGGAGAATTTGTGTTGAGAGGGGGGTGGGGGAAGGAGATGTGTACTAGGAGAGGGGGTTTTGGGGGAATTTGGTCTGGGAGGGTGGGATTTAAAGTAGGGGGAGAAGATGTGTACTAGGAGGGGAAGTTTTAGGGGTAGAGGATTTGTGCTAGGTGGGGTTATTTTTTTTAAGGGGGGGCATCTGACTTGGGGGATTTGGGGGATAAGGGGCAAAGATTTCCACTAAGAGGGGGGATTTCAACAGGGGACAGATTTGTACTGGGAGGAGGGGGATTTATGCCTAGGGGTTAAGCATGCAGATCAGTGCTCAGTTTTTTTGTGGGGGGGAGTTTTGCTGACACAAAATGCTCATACATGCTGGGGGGTGCAGTTTGATATGTTCACCTCTAGATAACCTTGTCCCAGCACTGCCCCGAACCAAGGCCGTCTTTAATATTGATTGGACCCTGGGCAAACACTTTCTTTGGGCCCCCCAGCTTCAATCAAGCCCCCCACTCTGAGACATACAATAAATAGCAGCTAGACTCAAAATCAGGTCAGGCAGCAATTTTGACTGGTTGCCAGAGGTTACAGCATATCATTACTGCTCATTAACTGGATGCTAGAGGTTACAGAACACATTACGACAATTGATTCCTTGCTAGAGGTTACAGCACATCATTTCTGCTAACCCATTGGTTGATAGAGGTTATTGCACTTCCTTACCGCTCACTGATTGGTTGCTAGAGGTTACATGCTTACCATTCACTGATTGGTTGCAAGAGGTTACAGCACATTATTACCGCTGAGTGATTGGTTGCTATAGGTTACTGTACATCATTACCACTTACTTATTGGTTGCTAGAGGTTACTGTGCATCATTACCACTTACTTATTGGTTGCTAGAGGTCACAGCACATCAATACAGCTCACTGATTGGTTGCTGAAGGTTACAGCACATCATCTTCTCACTGCCTTCACACCATGGACTGGGGATGTGACGGGACTCACCAATAGACATAAAACTCCTAGAACTTGTTATTTGCAATGAGCAGAGCAAAGCACACACAGCTTTGAAGGTTAACTAAGTGCAGCTAGGAACAGAGCCCAATAGGAGCAGTATCCCTGAGGACAGGCTGCCAGAAATAAATGACTAGTCATGCCGCCTACAGTAGCGCAATGTGGAGGGGTGAGCTACGTACAGAGTGCATGGTTATGGGGTGTGTTATGTACGGAGTGCAGGATTGAGGGGTGAGCTGTGTATGGAGTGCAGGATTGAGGGGTGAGCTATGTAATGAGTGCAGGGTTTAGGGGTGAACTGTGTACGTAGTGCAGGATTGAGGGGTGAGCTGTGTAGGTAGTGCAGGATTGAGGGGTGAGCTGTGTACGGAGTGCAGGATTGAGGGGTGAGCTGTGTACGGAGTGAAGGATTGAGGTGTGAGCTGTGTACGGAATGCAGGATTGAGGAGTAAGCTGTGTAAGGAGTGCAGGATTGAGGTGTGAGCTATGTACCGAGTGCAGGATTGAGGGGTGAGTTATATACCGAGTGCAGGATAGAGGGGTGAGCTGTGTATGGAGCGCAGGGTTTAGGAGTGAGTTGTGTACGGAGTGCATGCAGGGTTTAGGAGTGAGCTGTGTACGGAGTGCAGGGTTTGGGGGTGGGCTGTGTACGTAGTGCAGGATTGAGGGGTGAGCTCTGTACAGAGTGCAAGGTTTAGGGGTGAGCTCTGTACGGAGTGCAGGATTGAGGGGTGAGCTGTGTAAGAAGTACAGGATTGAGGGGTGAGCTGTGTACAGAGTGCAGGATTGAGGGGTGAGCTGTGTACATCCCCTCCCAAGTACAGAGCTTTCCTCCACCCATTTGTTTGGAGCTTACCCCCCATCAATACACAGCATTCCACTGGCATCAATCCCCCCTCCTCCCCCTTCCAATATTGAGCATTCCGACCACCTAAATTAAATCAGAGAGGGGCTGCAGAAGATAAGATGTAACTTACTGCATGTCTGTGGAGCAGCTTCTGTCTGTGTACATACCCCACCCCCTCCCCCCTCTGCTCTCTCCTCTCTCTCTGCTCTCTTATAGAGATAGATGAGTTGTTATGCAGAGCAGAGAGGGTTCTAAATGGCCGCCGGTAGGAGAGTGCTGTCACTTGTAAATACAGAAGCATCGCTTCTGTAGATGCCCCGTTTGCCTTGCATTAAAGACGACCCTGCCCGAGCGATAAATTATTTTAGGCTGTAAATTTTGATGCTCTGTTCCATATGTGTCTTAGCTACGCTCTCACAAGTTATGGTTCCATGGATCTTTTAGTCTCTTATGGAGGAGCTGTCTGAGGCTTGTTTCATGGCCACTGATTCAGCAATGATTTCAACTCTTTCTCACACCTCCTGACACATGTTTCCAGTTGCTATATATTAATGATGTTATGAATTTCTAGTTTATTTCTCATAAGATGTTGGTACATTAACCTTGCCTATAACAATCCTGCTTATTGGCAGTTATCTTTCATTACTTAGTTGATAACCACTCCATGTACAAAATACATACATGTTATCCTACATTGTCCTGGAACTTGGAGATGGGAAGTCACCATCGCTTCATCTTATCTTGTTTCTCTGATTTAATTTTGTACGTTTTGCAAATTTTTTTTTTATATACTAATAAAAGGATTGTGGAACCAAAGTTCTTTATGCTCAATTGGTGTTAATAATTAGCAAAATTAAGCTAACATTTTTAGGGGATAGTATTTACTCAAATTATAAGAATGTGGGCACACATATAATGTATTGGCCAAAGCGGTTTACATCTAAATGTATTTAATGAATCTTTTAGAAGACATGCATTAGAAGAAAAGGTACCCTTTCTGGCAAACAAGGCCGTAATGGATTTACCTGAAGCATATGTCATAATGATGTGATGTAGCACTATGCATGTACATGTGCAGTGATGTAATGAATGTAGTTTATACATTGTGCATGCTGATGCCACTGATGCAAAGCATATGACTGTACATAGTGACATCATTAATGTGTGCAGGAAATAGGTTATCTAAAAGTTTTAAAAAGGTAGGTGTCTCCAAGCACCAATAGCTATTCTTATTACTTGTTTGTGGTTTGCACTTAGATCAAAGCACTAAGAACTTTGGCCAAAGATATTGTACCCTTGAAGAAGCAGTAAATGAGGTGAAACATGTTGGGTTGGTTATGTGGATGTAAGATTTAAAGTGGTAATGCCAACTTGAGTATATTTGGTCTTATCAGGATTTTTGGAACAATGTGGGGGAGAGTATGGTATTAAGTGTGTAGTGTAAAGTTATTTTGAAAAATTTAATTGGACAGCAAAATAGGGGAATTGATACCCCCCCAGTAAATTTGTGTGGACGCATTTTACATACAGTGACCTGAGATGACTTTTAATCCCAGATATCCCTAATTTAAAATTACATTATCTCTGAAAAAGTCAGCATGCTAAATAGTAATGCATGTCAATTGTATTATGCCAGAAATACCTATATACAATACTTAGTACCAAAAATGGCTACTAATGTCTGGAAAAAAAGGGGGGGGGGGCTCCCTATAAGGAGTACCCCAACCCATCTACACTCACCCCCTTCCCCCAAATCTACACCCAGGCAGTGAAGACCACAAACTTTACGGGGACAGCACAAGATTCAAACTTGGCTAATCTTTCAATCTTATCTCAAAAATGATATTGTTAAAAGTACATACACAATAGAAGGATATCAGAAGGATATTAACCACTTGCTTACTGGGCACTTAAACACCCTTCCTGCCCAGACCAATTTTCAGCTTTCGGTGCTCTCACACTTTGAATGACAATTACTCAGTCATGCAACACTGTACCCAAATTAATTTTTTGTCCTTTTTTTCCCACAAATGAAGCTTTCTTTTGGTGGCATTTGATCACCTCTGGGTTTTTTATTTTTTGTGCTATAAATGAAAAAAGACTGAAAATTTTGAAAAAAAAAAAACACATTTTTCTTTGTTTCTGTGATAAAATTTAGCAAATTATAAATTTTTCTTCATAAATTTTGGCCACAATTTATACTGCCACATATCTTTTGTAAAAATAACCCAAATTAGTGGATATTATTTGGTCTTTGTGAAAGTTACAGACTCTACAAACTGTGGTGCGAATCATACAAAATTGATCACACCTGATGCACTGGTGGCCTATCTCATTTCTTGTGACCCGAACATGCCAGGAAAGTACAAATACCCCCCAAATGACCCCTTTTTTGAAAGTAGACATTCAAAGGTATTTAGTAAGAGGCATGGTGAGCTTTTTGATGTTGTAATTTTTTCCCCACAATTCTTTGCAAAATGAATTATTTTTTTATTTTTTATTTTTTTCCACAAAATTGTCATTGTAATAGGTTATTTCTCTCACATGGCATGTGTATACCACAAATGACACCCCAAAATAAATTCTGCTACTCCTCCTGAGTATTACGATACCACATGTGTGGGACTTTTACACAGTCTGGCCACTTAGAGAGGCCCAAAATGCAGGGAGCGCCATCACGTGTTCTAGGAGCATAAATTACACATCTAACTTGTTGACTACCTCGTACACTTTTGAAGGCCCTGGAGCACCAGGACAATGACACGTGACACTGACATGGCACTGATGACAGGTGTCACTGATGACACGTGACACTGATGTGGCACTGATGACAGATGGCACTAATACGGGGCACTGATTACAGATGGCACTAATTACGGGGGCACTGATGACACGTGACACTGACAGATGGCACTAATATGTGCCACAGGTGACAGATGGCACTTATACGTGGCACTGATATCATGTGGCACTAATACTTGGCACTGATGAGAGATGGCACTAATACGTGGCACTGATTACAGATGGCACCGATACGTGGCACTGATGACACGTGACACTAATGACAGATGGCACTAATACGTGGCATTGATGAGACGTGTCACTGATAACAGATGGCACGTGACACTGACAGGTGGCACTGATGACAGATGGCACTGATACGTGGCACTGATGACAGATGGCACTAATATGTGGCATTGATGACACGTGGCACTGACATGGCACTGATGACAGATGGCACTGACGTGGCACTGATGACCGATGGCACTGACGTGGCACTGATGACAGATGGCACTAATGACAGATGGCACTGGGGACAAATGGCACTGGGGACAAATGGCACTGGGGACAGGTGGCACTGGCAGATGGCACTGGGGACAGGTGGCACTGGCAGATGGCACTGGGGGCAGATGGCACTGGGGACAGGTGGAATTGGGGACAGATGGCAGCGGGGACAGATGGCAGCGGGGACAGATGGCAGCATGGACAGATCACTTTATTTTTCTTTTCTTTTTTTTTTTTTACTTACGGCGCCGCTGCAGCCGTTCTACTCTCCCTCCTCACACGCTGTCTGTGTGAGGAGGCAGTTGCGGCGCTGAGAGATGATCTCATATGTTTGCATATGAGATCATCTCTCATTGGATAGCCGATCTCGCTGTAAACGGCCGCTGTGATTGGCCGTTTACAGCGATCTGTGACTGGAACACAGAACTTCCCCGATGCGCGCTCTCAGGAGCGCGCATTAGAGAAGTAAACAACAGGACATCCAGGGACGTCCTCCCAGCAGAGAGCGTCCGCGCTGCAGCCGTCTTTCGGCTATAGCGAGGGCGCGAAGAGGTTAAGATGATATTACCAACAACTTCTAAAAAAAAAACAGATGCACATCAGAAAAACATCAGAAAAACAAATATATGTAAATAAACTGCTCTCCTTTCCTTACTATGCCACAGGAATTAGAAACCATGACATCCTATACATAGACATACTGTCATGGTTATGCAATAGAGTTGTCTGCTTACCTGTCTCCATGTGTTCATCTCTAGAGACCAGCTGACCATCACCTGGCTGCTTTTATATCCCTCCTCTGGCAGGGCTCCACCCTAGCTTCTATCACAGGACTCTATATTAACCTGTGCACTGAAGGCCAACCCTGCTGATCAACCTTTGTGTGTTTGGCTTTCTGTTACCTGCCGTGTGCTCTGCTGTTGTTCTGTTACCGACTTTGGCGTGTCCCTGACTATCCCTGTTTGCCTGTGACCCTGACCTTCTGGCGTGTCCCTGACTATCCCTGGTTGCCTGTGACCCTGAATCTTTGGCGTGTACCTTGCTGTCCTTGTTTGCTTGTGGCCCAGACCTTGGCTTATCCCTCACTATTCCTGTCCTCCTGTTGCCTACTGTGGGTGTGAGCTGGGGGACCCTGGGAGTCGCGACCTGGAGCCAGTTGCAGCCCAGTCCATCCTCACCACTAGAGACTCTGGCGAACACCAGCTGGCTCTTAGACTCCGTGCCCCAGGAGACTCAGGAATCCAATCAGACTCAGGTGATGCGATTCCTTCAAGATCTGGCTTCCCGCTTCGGGCAGCTGCAGGCTTCCTTGGGAGCCCCGGACCCGCAGCCTCAAGTACAGCCAGCAGCTGCACCTATCGCACCACTCGCATCCACGCATTCATATTTACTGCCAGCTCCCTCCCGTTTCTCTGGGGACTCCAAGGCCTGCAGGGGTTTCCTCAGCCAATGCACCATTCATTTTGAGCTCCAGCCTCAAAAATTTCTGTCTGATCGGGCAAAGGTTGCCTATATCATTTCCCTCCTCTCCGGTGAAGCTTTAGCTTGGGCTGCCCCCCTGTGGGAGAAAAATGATCCGATGGTTTCCAGCCTGTCCGACTTCTTGAAGCTCTTTCGAAATATCTTCGAGGAGCCAGCTCAAGTTTCTTCTGCGGCTAGTGCCCTTTTACTCCTTCGCCAAGAATCTCGTTCAGTGGGACAATATGCACTTCAGTTCCGTATCCTCACAGCTGAGTTGAGCTGGAACAATGAGGCCCTGGTCGCAACCTTTTTACATGGCCTCTCTGACCGAGTGAAGGACGAAATAGCAGGAAGAGCTATCCCCGCCGGTCTGGACGATGTCATTTCCTTATGCAATCAGATTGACATTTGTTTTCAGGAGAGGTCCTTAGAAAAAAAGATGCCAGCACCCCCTAGGTCCTAGTCAGCCTGAACTCCTTCCCCGTCGCCCCGTGGAGCATCCCCTGCCTGCTGAGGAATCCATGCAGCTGGGCTGGACCAGACTAACCCCCGAAGAACGTGCTAGACGCAGAACTTGTGTCTTTATTGGGGGGGCAAGGGTTATTTTCGTGACTCCTGCTTGCTTCGTCCGGGAAACACTCGGGTCTAATACATTTGGTTGGTGTAGTATTGTACCCAGAAACATCACCTTCTCATCTTCTTCTTCCGGTGTTCCTCCATGTAGGCACTTCTCCCCAATCGGTTCTAGCATATCTGGACTCAGGGGCTGCCGGCAATTTTATGGACTGGAGAACTGGTTCTTCTATGAAGCTTACCCTTTCTCCCCTCACTACACCAATGGTAGTCTCGGCTATTGATGGCACAGTGCTCCCAGGGGGCCTTATCCATTTTCAGACGCTACCCATTAGGATGTCGGTAGGGATACTCCACCAGGAGTGGATTTCCTTCCTCATTCTACCCAAGGCCTCTACCCCCATTGTATTGGGCCTTCCTTGGCTACAGCTCCACTCTCCACATGTGGACTGGGTCTCTGGGCAGATCCTGGCTTGGGGTCCTTTGTGTTTCTCGTCCTGTCTTCTCAAGGTGGCCCCCAAGGGGAAACTTCCCATTGCTACCACATCCGTATCGTCTGATCTTTCCGCGGCTTACAGCGATTACCGGGATGTGTTCTGTAAGAAGTTTGCTGAGGTGCTTCCTCCCCACAGATCTTTTGACTGTGCTATTGATTTTGTCCCTGGAGCAACCCTTCCCAGGGGTCGTACCTACCCTCTGTCCATTCCAGAGACCCAGGCCATGTCTGAGTATATCGCCGAGAATCTGGAGAGAGGTTTCATCCGGAAATCCTCTTCGCCTGCAGGAGCAGGGTTCTTTTTCGTTGCCCAAAAAGATGGTACCCTCAGACCCCGCATTGACTATAGAGGTTTAAACGCAGTGACTATCAAAAACCGTTACCCCTTTCCTCTAATATCTTCGACAGGTTGAAGGGGGTTTCCATCTTCACTAAGTTGGATCTCAGAGGTGCGTACAATCTCATTCGAATACGAGAAGGGGACGAATGGAAGACTGCATTTAACACTAGGGATGGGCATTACGAATACCTGGTTATGCCTTTTGGGTTTGTGTAATGCTCCTGCTGTGTTCCAGAACTTTGACAATAAAATCTTCAGGGATCTACTGTACCAGTTTGTTGTCATTTATCTGGATGACATTCTCATCTTTTTCGAAAATCTGCCTGCTCACAGAAACCATGTCCGGACCGTACTTCAGCGCCTTAGAGAGAATAATCTCTATGCCAAGATGGAGAAATGTTCCTTTGAATTGTTCTGAGGTCCTGTTTCTGGGATGTTTTGTTTCTAGTTTGGGTCTTCGCATGGATCCCGGAAAGGTCTCAGCCATTACCAACTGGCCCCTTCCCGCTAGCCTCAAGGCCACACAGCGCCTTCTTGGCTTCACAAACTATTACAGGCAGTTCATACGGAATTACTCTTCCATTGCCGCGCCTATTATCGCTTTGACCAAGAAGGGTGCGAATGCTAAATACTGGCCTCCCGAGGCTGTCTCCGCATTTCACAATCTGAAACAGGCCTTTGTCTCTGGACCTCTCTTGAGGAGACCAAATCCTGGGGACCCATTTTTTATCGAAGTAGACGCTTCTTCGATAGGGGTGGGAGCTGTGCTTCTTCAGCTCCCTTAGAAGAAACGTCAACCATGTGCGTTCTTCTCCAAAAAAAAATTCTCAGTCAGAGAGAAATTATGCCATTGGTGATCGGGAACTTCTCACAATTAAATTGGCGTTGGAGGAGTGGCGTCATCTCTTGGAAGGTTCCCCTCACTCCATAATGATCACAAGAATTTACAATACCTACAGAATGCTAAACGTCTGAACCCCAGACAGGCCAGGTGAAGTCTCTTCTTTTCCCGTTTTAAATTCACGATCACGCACAAACCTGGTTCCTGCAACGGTCGGGCTGATGCGCTCTCTAGGTCATTTGACACTTTGGAGGAGGAGTCCACCCCTGATCCTGAGCCGATCATTCCTACCTCATGCATTGTTGCCCATTCTACCACCCTGGAATCAAAAATTCCTCCTGGCAAGACCTGTGTTCCCACAGAGCTAAGAGCTAAGATCCTTCGTTGGGGACATGAATCCATAGTGGCAAGTCATGCTGGGTTCCTCCGATCCTTCCTGCTCATCAGTCGTCACTACTGGTGGCCTAATCTCCGCTCGGATGTTAAAGACTACGTTAAGGCTTGTCACGTCTGTGCTCAGTCTAAATCTTCCACTCAAGCCCCTGCTGGCCTTCTCATGCCCTTGCCCATTCCTAAGGAGCCCTGGTCTCATATCGTCATGGATTTTATCACTGATCTTCCACCGTCGGAGAATAATACTGCCATTTGGGTGGTGATCGATCGGTTCTCCAAGATGGCTCATTTTGTTCCTCTTCCTGGTCTCCCTTCTGCCCCTGCTTTGGTTCCCATTTTTGTACGGGAGATTTTCCGCCTTCATGGTGTTCCTTCCCATGTCGTTTTGGACAGGGGTGTGCAGTTTACTTCTCGTTTTTGGAGAGCCTTCTGCAAATCCCTCGACATAACCTTGGATTTTACCTCCTCTTACCATCCTCAATCCAATGGCCAGACTGAGAGGGTTAATCAGGAGTTGGAGGTCTTTCTCCGTACCTTGGTCTCAGCCCATCATGATGATTGGGCATCACTATTACCGTGGGCTGAGTTCTCCCACAATAATCATGTCAATGTTAGTTCTCAGAAAACACCCTTTGTCACTGTTTACGGAAGACATCCTCAACTCCCTCTTCCTATGACTTGTTCTTCTGACATCCCAGCTTTGGCTACTGTTCAGAAATCATTCAATTCCGTGTGGGCTGACGTTCATGATTCTCTCCAGAAAGCTGCCAATAAATTCAAGAATTTTGCTGACCGTCGCAGACGTAAGCCACCTTCTCTTATGCCAGGAGACAAGGTCTGGCTCTCCACCAGGAACATCAAACTCTGGGTTCCTTCTCTCAAATTTGGCCCAAGATCCATTGGTCCGTACACCATAACTTCTAAACATAACCCGGTTTGTTTCAAGCTCCAGATTCCCAAAAGCCTCAAAATCTAACTCCTTCCATGTTGCCCTTCTGAAGCCTTTAGTCCTCAATAAGTTCTCTTGTCCTTTCTCTACCGTAGCACCGGTCTCTGAGGATAATCAGGAGTATGAGGTTAGCCAGATTTTGGACTCCAGACTTTGTAGAGGCATTCTCCACTACCTCGTGCACTGGAAAGGGTTTGGTCCTGAGGAGAGGTTGTGGATTTCGGCTTCCGAGGTCTTTGCACCTCGTCTGTTGAGGAGGTTTCATTTGAAGTTCCCCTCTAAACCTGGTCCCAGGCGGGGAAGGGGGAGGCCTCGTAAGATGGGGGGGTACTGTCATGGTTATGCAATAGAGTTGTCTGCTTACCTGTCTCCATGTGTTCATCTCTAGAGACCAGCCGACCATCACCTGACTGCTTTTATATCCCTCCTCTGGCAGGACTCCACCCTAGCTCCTATCACAGGACTCTATATTAACCTGTGCACTGCAAGCCAACCCTGCTGATCAACCTTTGTGTGTTTGGCTTTCTGTTACCTGCCGTGTGCTCTGCTGTTGTTCTGTTACCGACTTTGGCGTGTCCCTGACTATCCCTGTTTGCCTGTGACCCTGACCTTCTGGCGTGTCCCTGACTATCCCTGGTTGCCTGTGACCCTGAACCTTTGGCGTGTACCTTGCTGTCCTTGTCTGCTTGTGGCCCAGACCTTGGCTTATCCCTCACTATCCCTGTCCTCCTGTTGCCTACTGTGGGTGTGAGCTGGAGGACCCTGGGAGTCGCGACCTGGAGCCAGTTGCAGCCCAGTCCATCCTCACCACTAGAGGCTCTGGCGAACACCAGCTGGCTCTTAGACTCCGTGCCCCAGGAGACTCAGGAATCCAATCAGACTCAGGTGATGCGATTCCTTCAAGATCTGGCTTCCCGCTTTGGGCAGCTGCAGGCTTCCTTGGGAGCCCCAGACCCGCAGCCTCAAGTACAGCCAGCAGCTGCACCTATCGCACCAGTCGCATCCACGCATTCATATTTACTGCCAGCTCCCTCCCGTTTCTCTGGGGACTCCAAGGCCTGCAGGGGTTTCCTCAGCCAATGCACCATTCATTTTGAGCTCCAGCCTCAAAAATTTCTGTCTGATCGGGCAAAGGTTGCCTATATCATTTCCCTCCTCTCCGGTGAAGCTTTAGCTTGGGCTGCCCCCCTGTGGGAGAAAAATGATCCGATGGTTTCCAGCCTGTCCGACTTCTTGAAGCTCTTTCGAAATATCTTCGAGGAGCCAGCTCAAGTTTCTTCTGCGGCTAGTGCCCTTTTACGCCTTCGCCAAGAATCTCGTTCAGTGGGACAATATGCACTTCAGTTCCGTATCCTCACAGCTGAGTTGAGCTGGAACAATGAGGCCCTGGTCGCAACCTTTTTACATGGCCTCTCTGACCGAGTGAAGGACGAAATAGCAAGAAGAGCTATCCCCGCCGGTCTGGACGATGTCATTTCCTTATGCAATCAGATTGACATTTGTTTCCAGGAGAGGTCCAGCACCCCCTAGGTCCTAGTCAGCCTGAACTCCTTCCCCGTCGCCCCGTGGAGCATCCCCTGCCTGCTGAGGAATCCATGCAGCTGGGCTGGACCAGACTAACCCCCGAAGAACGTGCTAGACGCAGAACTTGTGTCTTTATTGGGGGGGCAAGGGTAATTTTCGTGACTCCTGCTTGCTTTGTCCGGGAAACGCTCGGGTCTAATACATTTGGAAGGTGGAGTATTGTACCCAGAAACATCACCTTCTCGTCTTCTTCTTCCGGTGTTCCTCCATGTAGGCACTTCTCCCCAATCGGTTCTAGCATATCTGGACTCAGGGGCTGCCGGCAATTTTATGGACTGGAGAACTGGTTCTTCTATGAAGCTTACCTGGAGCCAGTTGCAGCCCAGTCCATCCTCACCACTAGAGGCTCCGGTGAACACCAGCTGGCTCTTAGACTCCGCGCCCCAGGGAATCTTATGCTCTAACCCCGGTGGGATCCGTCTTGGTGTCCTGCGCCCCTGTCTTCCGTACCACCTTGACTCCCGTCCGCTGCAGTCAGCCATAGGGTCCACTACCTTGCGGTGCACTCCTGATCTTACGGTGTGCATCTGTCACCTAGCCCCAGGGTGACCTGACACATACCCAAGGAATAATATGTCCAATGTATCCTTGGTACCCAATAGTATCCTACAATATACCTAGTAAGCAGAAAACCATACATTATAGACATTAGATAATTTACCCATATATATACTACAATTGCCCAATGGCATTGAGCATTTACCAAGTTCAAAAACATCTGATACTCGCAAGAGGAATCAACTATTGTATATGATTTAGGATTACATTATATCGACATAGAATCTGTTGGGCCTATGGTGTTATTACAGCTCTGCTTATGAGACTGACACTGGGCATCCTCTAACATCTTAATAGTAGTCCCCTATGACCTATTTGAAATTCCTTACATGAAAAGTGTTAGACCTCCAGGATAATATTAAGAGATCTACTGCACTCTCCTTTCTTAATGGTCAGCCAGCGGATGTTATTACACTGGTAGTGACCCATGTGGCGGATCACTTGCAATGTTCCCCAAAGAGACCTTGAAATGGGTGAGCGTTCCATGCCACATATACTACACATTCCTGGGGTATTGCCATATTAATTGCTAAATCTGTGTGTATTGAGCTAATGGAGTCAGTCCCAGATCTGCAGGGTAAATACGTCTTCTTAAATACTCTTTTATCAGGTTCTCCATTCTTAATTATGGAGTTATATATTCCTCTCCCATATAACTCTGCAGTGCTTAGTAATGACTTCTCCATTATGGCACATCACATATTGGTTATGGCTATTTTCCTCAGTGATTTCAATAACACCCTAAAGCCTTGTACACAGTACTAGTTATTTTTTGTTCAATGCAGCGGAAGACCACGAGCGAGTCTTCCTCTATGCTTTGCAGCTGCTGCCGGTTCCTCCAGAACAGAGAGAGCTGTCATTGTGCATGGCACACCGACCTTAGAGAGGTTAACAGGTTTCTTTTTTGTAAGTGGATACTGAATAAAATGTAGTTGTTACATTCTGAAACTCATCTGGCCCCCTGCTTCATTCTGATTTGCAGATATCAAGATCTTAGCCAAAACCCTCATCCTTTATCTGAATTGGGTTATCCTCGCACTAATACACTCCAACCAAATGGGCTTCACGCCTAGCAAAAACACTGCCACTAATGCTAGAAGACTTTTCATGAATCTCCACGACACTGTGTGCTTCCGCCCGGGCCATGGCACAGAAACAGCTCTCCTCAAAATATGGGATGATGCCTTGGAAGCAGCAGATGATGGAGAATCATGTCTCCTGGTACTCCTGGACCTTAGTGCAGCATTTGACACACTGGATCACAACACTTTACTCACCCACCTCAAAGAAGTAGCAGGAGTCACAGTTTCAGACTTACCATGGTTCACTTCCTTCTTAGGAAATCGGTCACAGACAGTGAAACTTGGAGCCTTCACATCTGAATCCCGTGCAGTCTCCTATGGAGTCCCTCAAGGATCACCTTTGTCACCCGTGCTCTTCAACATTTACATCCGTCCACTCCTAAAAATCATCAGCAAATCTGATCTATGCTTCCACTCATACGCAGATGATACTCAACTCTACCTTCGGATCCCCGGACAAAAAGACCAATATCAGGAATTAGAAAAATGCCTCGCATCAATAGACGACTGGATGTCCACAAATTCCCTCAAACTTAACGGAACCAAAACAGAACTCCTTCTCCTAAATGCAAACCGGAAAACTAAATCTACGACACCATGGACTCCGCCCACCATCCTTGGACAGACCATCCCCCTAAGCATAAAAGCCAAAAGTCTCGGTGTCATCTTCGATTCAGAAATGTCAATGAATGCACAAATAGGATCAGTAGTCAGCGGATCCTACCACCTTCTACGCCTGCTACGTAGACTCATCCCCTTCATTCCAGAAAAGGACAAAGCCGTAGTGGTAGGAACAATCATCAACTCTTGACTCGACTACGCAAACTCCCTCTACATAGGACTACCTAAATTCCAGATTGCACGACTACAAGTCGTTCAAAACACGGCAGCAAGACTAGTCACAGGAAAAAAACCATGGGAATCCATCTCCCCATCCCTGAGGACCCTCCATTGGCTAACCGTAAAGAATCGGATCACATTCAAGACCCTCTGCTTGACCCACAAATGCACACAAGGAGATGCTCCTCAATACTTATGCGAAAAAATACAACACTACACCCCCAATCGCAACCTCCGATCTAACGACCAAAAACTCCTCCTTGTCCCCAAATCCCGGTACAAGTCAAGGGGAGAACGAAGATTTGCAGTCCAAGGACCACGGCTATGGAACGCTCTACCTACGAACATCCGCTTGGAAAAAGACCATCGGGCCTTCAGGAAAAAACTCAAGACCTACCTCTTCTAAGAAGGAATCAACGCAGGTCGGATCAAGCGCCTCAAGGCGATTCAGTTCACAGTTGCAGCGCTATACAAATCATTCATTCATTCATTCATGATCACGTTAGCACGAAGGTGATAGTCACTTCTGACACGGCCAAAGCTTTTGACTCAGTGGAATGGGGTTATTTATGGAAATGTAAAAGTGGTTTTGATCCACATTTTATTAAATAGGTACAACTTTTATATCAGACCCCAGTGGCTCAAGTATCCGTGAATGGTTGGGTATTCGACCTGTTTCCTCTTCATTGGGGGATGCACCATGGTGGCCCACTTTCTCCACTCCATTATGCTCTAGGAAAAGAACCACCTGAATACAATAAGAATATGAAGTAGACGTTGGCTAGTTAGTTTGTTTGTTTGTTTTTTATAGCATCACGGCACCCACCGTATATTACCCAATAAAGGTTTAACCCCCTTGATCGCCCAGCCGGTGATATCAGTTAGGTCAGTCAAGGTCTGCGTCGTCCCAGACAGCGTCAGATTAGCGACAGTAGCGCTAACACTCACGCATGCACCATACACCTCCCTTAGTAGTATAGTGTCTAAACGGTCCAATATCTGATCAGATCTATATTAGCGTCCCCAGCAGTTTAGGGGAAAACAGGGGGGGAATGTATATCTCCATATACTGCGACTTTAAAAGAAGCGCACAAGGAAAGGGGGTAGTGCGCCTCCATCCTTAATCTAAATTCAAAAAATAATAATAAAAGAGTATGGGACTTTAAATGAGGCAGGTTCAGACACAACTTTGAGAGTAAAAATTGTTTTATTGTACTAGAGTGTCAAATTGCGTAACGTTGTATATGACAAATAATTACTCAATGCATATGCAGACATCTTAGGAAGTACATAGCATACATATAAACAAGATGTAAAACAAAATAGCCATAACAGGGGGACAATTGTACATATTTCATGAGTATGACTTATAATATACATTAAAAATTGTTGATGGAAATATAAGGGGTGTGTCCTCACAAGCTCGACGTGTTTTGTCGTTAAACCGACTCATCAGGAGCGAATATTAAATATCTATAAGTAATGAAAAATATTCTAGATCAAAAAAGGGACCCATGATATGGAAAGTATTATTATTATTATGTAAAAAAGGTGTATATATATAGAACAAAAGGATGGTCAAGTCCTCAAACTTACATCCCATTGGAATGCTGAACTTCAAATGATCTTGGTATGCAGGAGTCACCACATCAAGCTGAGGTATAGAAGTCCATCCATAAACAACAGGCCCACACCGGAAAGTCCCCAACCAGCGAACAAATGTAGTATATTGAGTATTATTGGCGAGTAAATCTGCAAGATATTTAAAAGTATTGTATATGATACACCTGGCAGCACAGCAAGCGCAAAGAACATAGAGATAAATGGAGGAAAGAAGGTGAAAAGGAGTGACAAAAGGAGTGCAAGATAAGGCGTAGGTAAGAATACACCTACTAGATAATGTGCAAAAGAAGGATGAAAATTGAAGTGACATATGAGCATCCGAAAGAAAGATGCACCTATTGGGTGATGTTCATAAAGGGTTGATATAGGTGTAGAGTGAAAAAAGTCCCATACTCTTTTATTATTATTTTTCCAGCAGTTTAGGGTTCCCAAAAATGCAGGGTTAGTGGGATCAGCCCAGATACCTGCTAGCACCTGCATTTTGCCCCTCCGCCCAACCCACACAAGTGCAGTATCAATCGATCACTGTCACTTACAAAAACACAACACACATAAGTGCAGCATTCGCAGAGTCAGACCTGATCCCTGCAAACGCTAACAGTTTTTTTTAGTAGCATGAGAATCAGTCGCTGATAGGGTTGAGCGAACCTGAACTGGACTTTTGGGTTTTTGGGTCCCGGACCCGAACCCGAACAATTTAACAGTTTAACAATATAATAAAATCACGAAGGCGAACGCAAGCATCGGTCTGGTGTCATATTTAAACAGCAATTGAGGTATCACGCGAAGGTCAGATCGAGGGCAGTAATTTTAGCAGTAGACCTCCTCTGTAAATCTAAAATGGTAACCTGTAAAGGCTTTTAGAAAATGTATGTATCTTGTCGCCGCTGCATGTTTAACCGCAATTTTAAAGCATGTCGTGTTTGGTATCCATGTACTCAGCATACGATCATCTATTTCATTTGTATATGTACCGTTTGAAAAATTGCTGGCAAATACTGTGTGAAAAAAAGAAAAATTGCAACACCCACTATTTTAATCTGTAGGGCCTTTGCTTTTAAAAAAAATATATAATGTTTGAGGGTTCAAAGTAATTTTCTTGCAAAAAATTTATATTTTTTCATATAAACAAAAAGTGTCAGAAAGGGCTTTGTCTTCAAGTGGTTAGAAGAGTGGGTGATGTGTGACATAAGCTTCTAAATGTTGTGCATAAAATGCCAGGACAGTTAAACCCCCCCTCCCCAATTGCCCCCTTTTTGGAAAGTAGACACCCCAAGCTATTTGCTGATAGGTATGTTGAGTCCATGGAATATTTTATATTTTGCCACAAGTTTTGTGAAAATTACACTTTTTTTTTTGCACAAAGTTGTCGCTAAATTATATATCGTTCAAACATGGCATGGCTATATGTGGAATTATACCCCGACATACATTCTGCTGCTTCTCCTGTGTACGGGTATACCACACGTGTGAGACTTTTTGGGAGCCTAGCCTACAGGACCCCAAAAACCAAGCACCGCCTTCAGGCTTTCTAAAGGCGTAAAATTGTGATTTTACTCCTCACTACCTATCACAGTTACAGAGGCCCTGAAATGTCCAGATAGCACAACCCCCCCCCTCCCAAATGACCCCATTTTGGTAAGTAGACACCCCAAGGTATTTGCCAACAAGCATGGTGAGTATTTTGCCAAATCCTGCGGGGCTGAAGTGATTAATTATCCTTGATTAAGCTCAAAGGGAGCTACGCTATCTGGACCTTTTTTTCTTTATCCGAGTACCTATGGGAGATGCTGTACAACTCTGACACCCTCCATGATGTGGATGACGGTTACCTGAAACATATTAAGGCTTAATAATATGTTTTGCTTTCTGGTGAGTGAGAACCACTAAGGGGAGTGTGACACATGGCTTGAGGATTTTGGTGTGAGGTGCACATCTACAATATCGCATTGTGTCTTTCTGGACTTTTTATTACCATCTGTCATTCACTTTTATCATATTCCATTATCGTATGAAAGCTAGTCATAATTAAGTAATGACAGTAGCACTGCTTTAGTATTCAGAGGTACTTATTGAAGTGCCTGTGGACATTTTACTAATATTTGTCTATAACTATATATATATATATATATATATATATATATATATATATATATATATATAGGTTTTACTTATACTATGTTTATGTTCTTTAGATTGACTTGGAAATTCTATAATGAAAGTCTATAATAAAATACCCCGGTACACCTGTTGTAGGTGAAGGTGGGGCTATATAAGAAACATCATTTGGACTCATCTGTGTAATGATTAAGCACTTATAACAGTGTGAAACGCATCTACTGGGCACTCTGCTCTTGTGATGTCACTCTGGGATGTCCCACTAAGGGATTTCGGATTACAATCGTGGTGTGCAGCCTATTTCTCTTTTTACATATTGATTGCGGAGGCAAGCCGAGGCGGGCACCCATGAGTTCCATCAGGCTTCTTCATCTCACCTAGAGCGGCAAGCCTTCTCTGTTTAATTCCTACTAGGCGGAATGTCTTATAACTTGACCAGATCTAAAGGTATCAGAAATCATGTGATCATATCATATGAGGGGAGAAGTGAAATAAGTTGAGAACTAAAGAAAAGATGGAAAAAGAATAGATTCAGACAGCGTAAAATAGGTACAGACACCTGGGGAAATCAGATATGTATATACTACAAGGTTCTCATACCACCTCATATCATATGCTTTGAAGGAGTCCAAAATAACGCCAACTACCCTCTCCTGAACCATTAACCAAGATATCTTTGTGCTGCTTTCTATGTTTTGCTGCAGCATATGACACCTTTGTCTGTTTCCAAGCATGGACTATAGTGATTTTAGAACCCAGTAGAATAAAGTGAATGAGTCTCAATAGACTTTTAGAGCATCCATCCGGCTTAGTGTTTATTAAGGCAATCTCGGGAGTTTTAGGTATTGCCATACTGGTGACCCTGCACAGCAACCTGAAAATCCTATTCCAAAAGCCCCTAAAGCCGGGACCTTCCCAGAAGGTATGGAAGAGGGATCCCACATGGCCACACCCTCAAAAGCAAAGTGGGGATGTGGTCGGAAAGATTTTGGCCAATTGGGAGGGAACCCAAAACCATCTTGTAATTATTTTGACACTTGTTTCGATCAGTGAGATATGCTCTTTTTGAACAGTCTGTTATATTCCTATACATCTTGGGTCCCAAAGTCTCTGTAATGACAGAAGGAAGCCAACGGGTGTTGTAAGCCCCATAAGATCGGGCCCATACCTTTTTGTTGGGCTGTGAACCGGGGGAGCTCGTTGTGTTTGACCATCTTGTCTTGTCATGTCCAAAACAGTCCATGGCTGCCGACCCAGAAGGAGTTCCGCTGGATTTTTCGCAGTGGTTGCATGTGGTGTGTTTCTGTAAGCAGAAATGAAGGTGTCATGGACACACTGCGCATGGCGCTGTGACTGGTCGTAGGTGCACGGGTTCATCAAGAGGTGTTCCAGCTCACAGGCATCCAGTGGTGAATAGACGTGCAAATATGCGCATGCGCGCACACACACCCACGTGCACACCTGAGCCAATGCACACCCACGCCAATGCACACACGCACGCGCATATGTGCACGTGCGCACAGTGATGTGGCGTTGGTGCCCAATGCTCCTTATGGTCCTCCCAATGGTCTTTAAAAGGGGCCTCTTCAGAATACACTCTTGCTGTCTGATCTGCAGCTCATCATGAAGCTGATTTTGAACCCGCATCTGTTCCAGAATTGACTCGGCTCTCCTGACCTTGCTGCTATCTCCGATCCTAACCCCTTGACTTGCCTTTGATCTGCTCTGTGTACCTGCTTGTCTGATCACTTGTTACCAAACCTGCCTGGACTTGACCATTCTCTGCCTTCCGTTCCTGTCTGATTGATCTGCTGTTGTGACCTGGCTTGACTGACCCTGCTTCTGCCTGCTACCCTGCACTTGTGCGCACCTGCCTGCTGCCGCACCTGCCTACAGACCTGCATCTGTGTGCTTCGGCCTGCTGCTCCGAGCCCATTCCTGTCGCTGCCAAGCGGACACCATCCTCAGCCAAGTGAACCCAGCAGGCTCTCATACCCCACTGTGCTCCGAGGGTCACTGTCCCCACTCCAATGATCATGGAACCAGAGCCATACGAGAGGTCTCCCTCTGCATGTCAGGCTCACCTCCAAGGTACGTGTCAGAGGGAGTCCAGCTGCTGGGGTGACAGGTACTGTTGTTTACGTGCAGCCACTGTAGCTTTGAAATAGCGTTTGAAAGTTTGCACAAAACGTTCTGCTTGACCATTTGTAGCCGGGTGGTAAGGTGTGGTCAACTTGTGCTTGATGTTGTTGGCAGTCAGGAAACGCTGAAACTCCTGACTGGTGAATTGTGCACCGTTGTCCATGACGATCTCTCTGGGGTATCCAAACGTAGCAGCGATATGTAACAGTATGGAAACTGTTGCCTTAGGCCTCATGCACACGAGACGCTGTTAAACACACATTCAGAGGTGTTTTAGTTTTAGTTTATAAGTGTTTTTAAAGGTGCACTATTTTTTTGATATTAAAAATCTCAAAAATTATGGCAAATGATGAAAAAAATAAAAAAAAATATTTTAAACAATTGTAATTGCTCGCAATGATTCATAGACCACTTATATACCCTAATGAGCCCCTGATCCAATCCAATACACCACACACTAGCATTGCTGTTATCCGAGGTATAATTGGAATTTGCCCCATATGTTGTTAGATTTGAACAAGCAACTTGTGGCAGGTGACGTGGCAAGTGGACAATCCACAACTTGTGGCAGGTGACCTGGCAAGTGGACAATCCACAACTTGTGGCAGGTGACGTGGCAAGTGACGTGGCAAATGACCATTCACAACTTGTGGCAGGTGACGTGGCAAGTGGATAATCCACAACTTGTGGCAGGTCTTGTGGCAAGTGATGTGGCAGATGACATGGCAAGTGACGTGGCAAGTGGACAATCCACAATTTGTGGAAGGTAATGTGGCAAGTGACGTGGCAAATGGACAATCCACAACTTGTGGAAGGTGACGTGGCAAGTGGACAATCCACAACTTGTGGCAGGTGACGTGGCAAGTGACGTGGTAAGTGGACAATCCACAACTTGTGGTGTGGCAGGTGATGTGGCAGGTGACGTGGCAAGTGACGTGGCAGGTGGACAATCCACAACTTGTGGCAGGTGACGTGGGAAGTGAAGTGGCAAGTGGACAATCCACAACTTGTGGCAGGTGACGTAGCAAGTGACGTGGCAAGTGGGAATCCACAACTTGTGGCAGGTGACGTGGCAAATGACGTGGCAAGTCGAAATCCACAACTTGTGGCAGGGCACGAGGCAAATGACGTGGAAGGTGATGTGGCAAGTAACGTGGCAAGTGGACATATTGACATGCAGACCCGAGATCCTCCCAAACGTTTTTCGAAGACTCAAGACAATTGGGGTCAATGTGATAGGGGAGGTATAAAAAAGAGCAATAGGGCAAACAGAGCACATTTGTGGGAATGTTGACCGCATTGTACACCACGAATGCCAGGTTATTCCTAATGGCCAAGGCCAGAGTTTCAATTGCGATGGCAAAAATCAAGGGGGATAGAGGGCATCCCTGTCTTGTCCCTTTGTAGATTAGGAAGGGGTCTGAGTAGTGACCTTGCAATTTTACCTGTGCACTTGGATTTGAATATAAAGCCTGTAGGACCTGTATAAAATGCGGACCGGACCCCCATCTGTCTAGAACTGCTAATAAGTAAGACCATTCTACCGTGTCCAATGCTTTTTGTCTGTCGACTGAGAGTAAAAAGCCTTCCTGCTGTTTACTCCCATCCCAATTAGCTTGTAGAAGAGAGATGACATCCACCGCTCTATTAGGCAAGAAACCACGCTAGTATACCAGCATGAATTAACAAAATAAACAAAGCAGAGAAGCTGTGCTAAATAGTCCCAAATATTGCAGGGAAATTCTTTAGAATGGCATGTTATTGATCAACATATAAGATGTAAATCCTCTTCCCAGTGGCACCACAGTAATTCCAACCAAAAAGTGCCACCTTAAGAAAAACCTGCTTACCGGATGGCAAGCAAAAAAAGGCATGTGACTATAACCCAGCCAAGGCCTTTAGCTTGCACAGACGATCCCTGGCCCAGTATCACAGTAGGAACACATTCCCTATTGACAATGTCACATATAATGAAACGCATCTGGAGGAGGGTACGTGCTGACGTCCCCACGCTGTGTACTAGGAGGACGGGCTTCTGTTGATCTGGTTCTCAAATTTTCCGACAACAATATCCGTTGTCGGAAATTCCAATCGTGTGTACACAATTCCGACACACAAAGTTCCACGCATGCTCAGAATCAAGCAGAAGAGCAGCACTGGCTATTGAACTTAATTTTTCTTGGCTCGTCGTACGTGTTGTATGTCACCACGTTCTTGACGTTCGCAATTTCCGACCAACTTTGTGTGACCGTGTGTATACAAGACAAGTTTGAGCCAACATCCGTCTGAAAAAATCCATGGATTTTGTTGTTAGAATGTCCAATCAATGTCTGATCGTGTGTACACGGCATAAGTGTGATGTCCACTGCCCCTTTTCAAGGGTTTTGAGTCATCATATAGCTTAATGCTGTTGTTTAGGGGTGAGCCGAACACCCTCCTGTTCGGTTCGCAGCAGAACATGCAAACAGGCAAGAAAAATTGTCAGAACACACAAACACCGTTAAAGCCTATGGGACACGAACATGAATAATCAAAAGTGCTAATTTTAAAGGCTTATATGCAAGTTATTGTCATACAAAGTGTTTGGGGACCTGGGTCCTGCCCCAGTGGACATGTATCAATGCAAATTAAAAAAAAAAAAACTAACGTTTTTTCAGGAGCAGTGATTTTTTAATGCTTAAAGTGAAACAATAAAAGTGAAATATTCCTTTAACCACATGCCGACCGGCGCACGACGATATACGTCGACAGAATGGCACGTACAGGCAGGAGGGCGTATATATACGTCCCTCCTTTCGCCTGTCCGTGCCATCGGGAGCGCGCCGGGAGCGGCGCGCTCCCGCGCCGGTCGGGACCCCCGTGAGTCCGGCCGCGGTCCCCGCGGACTCGATCGCCGCGGGGACTCCCGCGATCGTCTCACGGAGCGGCTGAACGGGGAGATGCCGAGATAAACAGCATCTCCCTGTTCTGCCTAGCAACTAGTGACGCCGATCTCTGCTCCCTGTGATTGGAGCAGAGATCAGCATTCACTAGCTGACAGCCACGCCCCCCCCACAGTAAAAAACACACCCCTAGGCCTACTTAACCCCTACACTGCCACCTTGTGGTTAACCCCTAAACTGCTAGTGTCATTTATACAGAAATCAATGCATTTAAATGCATTAATTGCTGTAAAAATGACAATGGTCCCAAAAATGTGTCAAAAATGTCCGATGTGTCCGCCATAATGTCGCAGTCACAAAAAAAATCGCAGATCTCCGCCATTAATAATAAAAAAAAAATTATTAATAAAAATGCTATAAAACTATCCCCTATCTTGTAAACGCTATAACTTCTGCGCAAACCGATCAATAATCGCTTATTGCGACTTTTTTTACCAAAAATATGTAGAAGAATACGTATCGGCCTAAACTGAGGAAAAAAAAAATGTTTTTTTTATATATTTTTTGGGGATATTTATTATAGCAAAAAATAAAAAATAATGCATTTTTTTCAAAATTGTCGCTCTATTTTTGTTTATAGCGCAAAAAATAAAAACCGCAGGGGCGATCAAATACCACCAAAAGAAAGCTCTATTTGTGGGAAAAAAAGGACGTCAATTCTGTTTGGGAGCCACGTCGCACGACCGCGCAATTGTCAGTTAAAGCGACGCAGTGCCGAATCGCAAAAAGGGGCCTGGTCCTTTGGCTGCAAATTGGTCCGGTCTGAAAGTGGTTAAATATTGTGCCTGGGGGGTGTCTATAGTATCCTGTAAAGTGACACATTTTTCTCGTGTTTAGAACAGTACCACAGCAAAATTACATTTCTAAAGGAAACATTGTCATTTAAAACTGATCACGGTCTCAACGATATAGTTAAAACTCATTGAAAAAAAGAGCATGGGATCCCCCAGTCCATTACCAGGCCCTTTGGGTCTGGTATTAATATTTAGGTAACAAATTACCCCCTGAGGAATATACGAATTAACCCCTTGTATCGACACGCATAGGGGAAGGGGACAGGATGAATGCTAGTCAGTGCACCCACTAAGGACGATCAGCATACCACCCTGATATCAGCCTCTACAGCTTGTTTTTTAGATAGAGTGGAGCCTTGACGCGCCATGCAAATGTGAGTACCCTGCAAGGGATTTTTTACTGTGTTGATAATAAAAGTTTTAATATACTACACTATGGAGTCCTCCTTTTTCTATTGGTATTACTGAGGCACAAAAGGGACCCCATTACCATATTGAAGCACAGAGTGAGGGAAATTTAAATGTGGGCAAGCTGCAAATGACACTGGCAAGCTTCAAATGACACTGGGCAAGCTGCAAATGACAATGGGCAAGGCTAAAAATGATGCTGGGCAAGCTGCAAATGATGCTGGGCAAGCTGCAAATGACGCTGGGCAAGCTGCAAATGATGCTTAAATGTAATTTTTTTTCCTCCCTAAACTGCGTGTTATACGCCGATAAATACGGTAAATGTTTTATTTTTTTCTGTTTTTGTTTTTTTATTAATGCTTACTGAAATTGCAGAACATGTTTTTAATTTTTTTCATTTTTTTTTTTCATTTTTTTTTCATTTTTGTTTCGTTTCAGGCACATATATTGGCCTTTTGGAATTGCTCCTATCCACCGCGGGTGATGGCAGCTGCTCGTAGGCACGTAACCATTACGGTCGGTGGTTTTGAAGAACGTTTTTGTAATAAAAAGTTCTTATTTGATGATTATGGTAAGATCTAAGTAATTAACTTCTTTACCCATATGCTCTGTGGTGAACCTTAGACCATAAACATTACTGTTCACGCCTGCTAAATAGTTGGTGAACTCATCTATATTGCCTTTCCAGAATAGAATTATGTCATCTATATACCTTTTATAGAACATAAGCGACTTGTTACGTTTGTTGAAGATGGTTTCTGATTCCCATTTGTTGAGAACTATGTTGGCCACACTTGGGGCATAACGAGCCCCCATGGCGACGCCCCCTATTTGAGTATAGTATCGTTTCTTGCCCAAAAATAATTGTTACTCATTGTTATACTCAAGCCTTTGACTAGATGGTTAATTTGGGCTTTCTTTAAACTGGATTGTTTTGTTAGAGCCCATTGTATTGCTATTAATGCATCCGAATGTCTGATGTTGGTGTACAGGGATTCTATGTCTACTGTAATCATAATTGTATTGTTAGTAGCTTTTTGTTCTTGTAGGAGGACTATCAATTCTCGACTATCCTTCAGATAAGACGGGCTTAGTGATACCAGTGGTTTGAAAAAACAGTCCAGGTACTCCCCCACCCGGGAGAATAAGGAGTTGATTCCACTGATAATTGGGCGCCCTGGTGGTTGGTCTTTGTTTTTGTGTATTTTCGGTACCAAATACAAAACCGGGATTTTTGGGGCATGAGGAATCAAATACTCAGCCTCTTTATTATTCAAGAATTGTCTCTGTACTCCCTCCATTACCCAGTCATTTAATAGCATTTTTAATTTGGAAGTTGGATCCCCTCTTAGTTTCTGATAAGTGTTTGGGTCTTGTAGCAACCTGTCCATTTCACAGTAGTAATATTCTCGTGTCATAATGACTAGTCCCCCTCCTTTGTCCGCCGCCCTGACAACTATTTGTTTATTATCTTCAATTGATTTTATACCTTCCCATATTTTAGCTGTATCTGCATACTTTTTTTATCTCCATGTTTTTAATATCGTTTTGTACCATATTTTTAAACACTTCTATGTGGTGATGTTTTCCTTTTTGGGGGTTGAAAGTGGAGTTGTTTCTTAAATTAGTGTGTGCATACGGATGCATGACTTGAGGGGCATCTTGTGTTGCAGTATGATTAGCAAAATGTTTTTTTATGTTCAATTTCCTGACGTATTTTTCTATGTCTATAAATAGTTCAAATTTATCTGCATTTTTGCGCGTATTTTAATCCTTGGTTTAAAACCTCTAACTCAGTATCAGTAAATTGCACACCTGTCAAATTAAACAAACCATGGTTTAGCTGTCCCTTTTTCTTTCGACCTCTTCCTCTTTTTCCTCTCGGTCTATTGTATCTTTTTGGGCCTGGGGTAGGTTGGGAGGAATACGATAGGACTCCTTCCATCCCCTCCATTCCCCCCCCTGGTATTGGCTGGGATATTGGTTTTGGTATGGGCCCGGTCTTCCTCTAAAGTTCCCTCTAAAGGTTCCTCTCGGTGGCCTTGGGGGATAATGGTTACGTTCTGGGAAGAAAAAAAACACAGCAAAATTAAATTTTTTTGCAATGTTTTTCCAATATCAGAATACACGGATAGTGTCTAAAGCGTTTATGAAAACGCAGAAAATGCTATTGGGAAGAAAAAAAACACAGCAAAATAATTTTTTTTACAATGTTTTTCCAATATCAGAATACACGGATAGTGTCTAAAGCGTTTATGAAAACGCAGAAAATGCTATTGGGGAAAAAAAAAACACTGCAAAATTAAATTTTTTTGCAATGTTTTTCCAATATCAGAATACACGGATAGTGTCTAAAGCGTTTATGAAAACGCAGAAAATGCTATTGGGGAAAAAAAAAAAACACCGCAAAATTAATTTTTTTTGCAATGATTTTCCAATAAATGGATACACGGATAGTGTCTAAAGCGTGTATGTATGAACACGCAGAAAATGCTATTGGGAAAAAAAAAAACGCAGCAAAATTACATTTTTTTGCAATGTTTTTCCAATATCAGAATACACGGACAGTATCTAAAGCGTGTATGAACATGCAGAAAATGCTATTAGGGAAAAAAAAAAAAAAACACAGCAACATAAAAATTTTTTGCAATGCTTTTCCAATAGCAGAATACACACAGACTATGGTGTATCTCTTACTATATGCAGTGTTGGTCCTAATGGTGCACTGAGCTTGCAGGTAAAACTTTTATATTTTGTCTGGCACTGGCCTCATGGCACTGTTAAAAGACTGTGCACTGCACCCCAGCCAGGGTACAATTGATTTAGGAATATCTTCAATAATTCTCTCTGCCTCTTTCTTTTCCTTAATAAAGAAACTCCCTACTCTACTGTAGCTATCTAGATCGCTCACTGATCTAACTAATTTGAAGAAAATTAAAGGAATGTGACTGACTGACTGACTTTATCACACTAACTCCTAAAATACTCTCTCTTAGCAGCACAGGAACCTGTCTATAGCAGAATGACGCTGTGTGCTGTGTGTCTGGACTATATATAGAGGCAGGGTCACATGCTGCACTGCCCAATCACAGCCATGCCATTAGTAGGCATGGCTGTGATGGCTTCTAAGGGCACACTAGTGAAACTAGCGTCGATTGGCTGCCCTGCAGCTCTTAAAAAGGCGCCAATACATCGCCGAACACCGAACCCGAACCCGAACTTACAGCCAATAGTTCGGGTTCGGGTCCGGGCCCCGGACACCCAAAAGTCTGGTACGGACCCAAACTTCACAGTTTGGGTTCGCGCAACCCTAGTCTTCAGATGTCATTTGAGCTGTGCTGGGCTTCTGATGGTTCCCTGCAACTTTAAAAATGATGGACTACCTCCAAATCATACTTGTCCATAATGTATTCAATTCCATGTGCATAGTCTGGGCACAGGTGCATTTTAAGATTTTATTAGCCAAACCACTATGAATTAGTGGGTATCACTTTTGTGTAAAAAAATACTAAGCCTAAACCTGCATGTGTTTGCACTGGCTCTCACAAAGTCTCAGTCCAATTTTAGGCATTCTCTGCAACAAAAATTTATTTTTTAGTGAAATGGTTAATCACTTTAAAAGGAATGCTGACCTTGCAGCTTTCCTCCATTAGAACCCTGCAAGTGCATCGCATCAGCTGATCAGTAATGAAAAAGTCACTCCCATTCAGAATCTGTATCCAAAAGACATAGAGGAACAAACAGCGTTTCCTTCATAGTAGAAACATCCTTACATTGTACATACATCATCCAGAGGGGATTTTTTTTCTCTCAACAAAAGTGGAGTTAATCTTTAAATATGAAGTAAAGAAGTGTTATCTTTGCTTAACCACTTCAATACCAGACACTTAGACACCTTCCCGCCCAAGCCAATTTTCAGCTTTCAGCGATGTCGCAATTTGAATGACAATTGCGCGGTCATGCTACTCTGTACCCAAACAAACTTTTTATCATTTTGTTCCAACAAATAGAGCTTTCTTTTGGTGGTATTTGATCACGTCTGCGATTTTTATTTTTTGCGCAACAAACAAAAAAAGACCGAAAATTTTGCAAAAAAACAAGTTTTTCTTTGTCACTGTTAATTTATTTTGTAAATAAGTGCGTTTTCTTCTTCAATGACGGGCACTGATAAGGCGGCACTAATGGGCACTGATAAGGCGGCACTGATGGGCACCGATGAGGTGGCACCAACTAGGGGGCACCGATGAGGTGGCACTGATGATGGGCACTGATAGGCGGCACTGATGGGCATTGATAGGTGGCACTGGTATGCGGCACTGATGGGCACTCAGGTGGCACTGATGGGCACTCATAGGCGGCACTGACGGGCACTCATAGGCGGCACTGACGGGCACTCATAGGCGGCACTGACAGGCACTCATAGGCGGCACTGACGGGCACTCATGCACACATATAGGTGGCACTGATAGGTGGCATGGATGGGCACTGATAGGTGGGCATGGGTGGGCACGGATGGGCACTGATAGGTGGCACTGATGGACGCTGATGAGTGGCACTGATGACACTAATGGGTGGCATTGCTGGGCATCCCTTTTTGCATCCCTTTTTTTAACTTTTTTTTTTATTAAATATGATGTGCCAATCAGTGCCCATCTGTGGGCACTGATTGGCATTTTTTTGGCATTTTTTTTAACATGTGGATGGCCATGGGGGATGTACCTGGCCATCCACATGCTGGGGGCTTCCCTGGTGGTATTAGGGGCTTCCCTGGTGGTCCTGGGGGCTTCCCTGATGGTCTAGTGTGGGCATCTGAGGGGGGCTGCGCTGATAAACAATCAGCGCATACCCCCCCTGTCAGGAGAGCCGCCGATCGGCTCTCCTCTACTCGCGTCTATCAGACGCGAGTGAGGAAAAGCCGATCAACGGCTCTTCCTGTGTACATCGTGATCAGCCGTGATTGGACACGGCTGATCACGTGGTAAAGAGCCTCCGCCGGAGGCTCTTTACCGAGATCAGTGTAGCGGTGTGTCAGACTGACACACCGCTCCACCGATCGCCGCGATGCGCGCCCCCACGGGCGCGCGGCGGCTGTTATCCTGAAGGACGTCATATGACGCCCAGTCAGGATAACGAAACCACTTCCCGGACGTCAATTTGCTATTGACCGGGCGGGAAGTGGTTAAGCAGTACCTTTAATAAGTTACACTTTGCCTCAAATTCCTCTTAAAGACTAGCAGTGCACTTACCCCCCGACACTCTTTTGGCTTACAATTAAAAGCTGCATATCTGCAGTGTTCATCTATGCCTGACCATAAATGTTTAATTTTTTTCAAGCAGCCAGAGGGCTGATCATTAAAAAAAGAATTAAAGAAATAGCAGATTTTCCTAGCCACACAATCAGTGTGCAGTTGATTGTCTGCAGCTGCTTATTAAATTAAAGTATCAAACAGTCCCATTTGACATACAGTGCCCTGAAAAAGTATCCATACCTCTTGAAAGATTTGACATTTTGTCATGTTGCAACCAAAAACAGATAGACCAACCCAAAGTGGCACATAAGTGTGAAGTGAAAACAAAATGATAAATGGCTTTCAAAATTTTTTACAAATAAATATCTGAAAAGTGTGGTGTGCATTTGTATTCAGCCCCTTTGAGTCAATACTTTGTAGAATCACCTTTCACTGCAATTACAGCTGCAAGTCTTTTTGGATATGTCACTACCAGCTTGGCACATCTAGATAGCATTTTTTTTGCCCATTCTTCTTGGCAAAATAACTCAAGCTTTGTCAGATTGGATGGAGAGCGTCTGTGTACAGCAATTTTCAAGTCTTGCCACAGATTCTCAATTGGATTTGGTTCTGAATATTAACTGGGCCATTCTAACACATGAATATGCTTTGATATGCTTTGATCTAAACCATTTCATTGTAGCTTTGGCTGTATGTTTAGGGTCAATGTCCTGCTGGAAGGTGAACCTCCACCTCAGTCTCAAGTCTTTTGCAGATTCTAACAGGTTTTCTTCTAAGATTGCCCTGTATTTAGCTCCATCCATCTTCCCATCAACTCTGACCAGCTTTCCTGTCCCTGCTAAAGAAAAGCAAAAGATGGGGATGGTGTGTTCAGGGTGATGCGCAGTGTTAGTTTTCTGTCATACATAGCATTTTTCTTTTGGCACAAAAAGTTACATTTTGGTTTCATCTGACCAGAGCACCTTCTTCCACATGTTTACTGTGTCTCCCACATAGCTTCTCGCAAACTGCAAATGGGACTTCTTATGACTTTCTTTCAACAATGCTTTATTCTTGCCAGTCTTCCATAAAGGCCAGATTTGTGGAGTGCAAGACTAATAGTTGTCCTGTGGACAGATTTTCAAACCTGAGCTGTGGATCGCTTCAGCTCCTCTCGAGTCACCATGGGACTCTTGGCTGCTTCTCTGATTAATGCTCTCCTTGCCCGTCCTGTCAGTTTAGGTGGACGGCCATGTTTTGGTAGGTTTGCAGTTGTGCCATTCCCTTTTCATTTTTGGATGATGGATTGAACCGTGCTCCGTGAGATGTTCAAAACCTGGCATATATTTTTTATAATCTAACCCTGCTTTAAATTGTCTCCACAACTTTATCCCTGTTTGTTCACTCTAAAGCCCCATACACACGGTCGGATTTTCCGATGGATTCTGTCCTATCGGACAATGTTGTCGGAAAATCCGACCGTGTGTAGGCACCATCGGACACTTTCCATCGGATTGTCCGACGGACAAAGTTCTATCTCCTGCTGGAAAAATTTTCCGACAACAAAGTCCGATCACACCAATTCCGATCGTGTGTTTCGAATTCCGACGGACAAAGTGCTACGCATGCTCAGATCACATTACAAGACCAAAGCTATTGGCTACTAGCCTCTACGTAGTCCCGTCGTAGGCAACAAACGTCACCACGTTCAGAATGATCGGATTTTTCGACAACAAAGTCCGACCGTGTGTATGCAACACCAGTGTCGGACTAAATCCGTCGGACAAAATCCGATGGATTTTGTGGTCGGATTTTCCGACCGTGTGTATGGGGCATTACAAACCTCTGAGGGCTTCACAGAACAGCTGTATGTATACTGAGACTAAATTACACACAGGTGTACTCTATTTACTAATTAGGTGACTTCTGAAGGCAATTGGTTCCACCAGATTTTAGTTAGGGGTATTAAAGTAAAAGGGGACTGAATACAAATGCAGGCCACACTTTTCAGATATTTATTTGTAAAAAAAAATTGAAAACCATTTATCATGTCCCTTTCACTTCACAATTATGTGCCACTTTGTGTTGATCTATCACATAAAATCCCAATAAAATACATTTATGGTCGGAGCCCTCGGTCCTTAACGATGTGAAGGAGCAAACATAAACACGCCACAAGACAGACAACGAACTAGACCTGAAGTGTGCCCTGGTCTACCGTAAGGTAAGCCCTGGTGAGCTGCACCGTGAGGCCCTTTCTGCTAGGAGAGTAGTTAAGAAAAGGGCGCTTACCTGAGAAGTAATGGCTGTTTCTGTAGAGAAACGTGTTAGAGTGTTCTGAGAAGGGGAATGGGTGGGCGGGTACGGCGCGCTGGAACCGACACCGGCCGCGTGGAGAGGTCTGGTATGTATACCCTCCGGGCTCCTCCCATAATTGCAGGCCACCATGCTGGCCTTCCTATTTATGGTCGGAGCCCTCGGTCCTTAACGATGTGAAGGAGCAAACATAAACACGCCACAAGACAGACAACGAACTAGACCTGAAGTGTGCCCTGGTCTACCGTAAGGTAAGCCCTGGTGAGCTGCACCGTGAGGCCCTTTCTGCTAGGAGAGTAGTTAAGAAAAGGGCGCAAAGACTTGTTTTTAGGGAGGTAATGGTTTATTGTTTGGCAAAAGAAGATTGTAAGACTGGTGGTGCCGTGAAGGTGGTGACTCAGACTAGGGTTAGTTGAGACCAGTGAGGGATAGCAGACATGGTCGGATCGGCTCCGGGTTCCTGGGAAAAGAACAACGGGAAATTGAATCGGGACAGAGCGTCAGCTGAGGTGTTACACTTGCCCGGGATGTGGACGCAGAGGACCTTGAACTGGTGTAGCAGGGATAGTTGAACAAGCCTGCGCAGGAAGGCCATAATGGTCAAGGACCTGGACCGGCCTTTGTTTATGATGTCAGCTGTGGCCTGATTGTCGGTGGCAAAAACCACCGTCTGGCCTGCCCAACTGCTTCCCCAGGTTTGTGCTGCTGCCACTATTGGGTATAGTTCGAATAAGGAGGAGGATTGGCTGAAACCGGGGATTGCCAAGATTTCTGGCGGCCATGGGCCGGCAAACCAGTGGGGGCCAAAAATAGCTGCGAAGCCCGTGGAGGCAGCGGCGTCAGTGACAATCTGGGGAGAAGAGGGAGATGCTGCCGGAATGAACATGGAAATGCCATTCCAGTCGGCCAGGAAGTGGTCCCACATGGAAAGGTCGGCTATGGCTGCCTGATCAAGTCTGAAGATCTGGTCTGGGTCTTGACATCCTGTGAGGAAAACTAGGAGGCGGGAGACAAAGGATCGTCCCTGAGGGATGACTCTTACTGCGAAGTTTAACATCCCGAGTAAGGACTGAAGTTGCCTCCTGGAGCACCCCTGGGTGGCCGTGAAGGAATGAATGACTTCCCTGATGCGAGTCAACTTGTCTGGTGGTAGGCTGGCCTGCATGGCCTGAGTGTCTAGTATGACGCCTAGGAAGGTGATGCGATGTGCTGGGCCTTCTATCTTCTTCTCCGCTATGGGGACATTGAGGTTGGAGAAGACCTCCCTTAGACTCATGAGGTCTACGGGGGGACGGTTGGGGTCTTCGATGAGCAGAAAGTCGTCCAAGTAATGGATCACTTTCTGACAGGATGCGTGGTGTGAGAGAATCCAGGACAGGGACTGTGCAAACGTGTCAAAGAGCCATGGGCTGCTTTTGGATCCAAAGGTCAGTTTCGTGGCGAAGTAGTACTGACCTTTCCACCTGACTCCGTGCCAGCGCCACAGACACGGCTGGATTGGTAGCAGCTTGAAGGCGTCTGCGACGTCTGCTTTGGAGAGCCAGGCGCCCTCACCTGTGTCTAGGATGGCCTGGATAGCAAGGTCGACAGAATAGTATTTGAGAGAAAATTCTTGTGAGGGTATAAGGGAATTTAAACTAGGTGTGTGAGAAGAATAAGGCGCGGACAAATCATAAATTAAACGGAGTTTATTTGAAAACTTTCCTTTTACGAGCCCGATAGGGCTAACTCTCCAAACGGAAAACGGTGGGTGAGAGAAGGGGCCGATCATGTACCCTCGGTCAAGTTCGTTTCGTAGTAGGGTACTGATGGCTTCCTCGTCGGTGGCTGCTGACAGCAGGTTTTTGCACTCGTGGGTGGTGTCGGGGAGTGTGATAAACCCCGTGTGAAAGCCTGTGGTGAAGCCTTGTACCAGAAAGGCTGCTAGTGAGGGTGACGGGTGTGAGGTGAGGTAGGATTGCAGCCATCCGATATCAATACGGCTTAGTCAGGCTGAGCTGAGCTTATTGAGCCCGCAGGTGATCCTGGGGTGGGCTCTGCGGCAAATGAGGCAGACGTGGAGGAGTCTGCAACGTGAGAAGTTGCAGATCCCCAAGTTGAAATTATTGCATATCTGCGCCCCTCCTAAAGTTCGGACGGGCCGTCCGAGTTTGTCTTCCTGGGGGTGTGGTGGGGTTGCGTCTGAATACTGGGATGTGTGCGGGGCGGAGGGGAAGTTGGGGAGGCGTCTACCATCGGGTTCTGAACACCAATTGGCGGTGTGGGTGGAGGATTGGCAATTAGTGCAAAGTGGGGAGCGGAGGCCAGCGAAATGGCGACAGAAGAGTTCGGTGTCGATGGCGCTCCAGTCCGTGGTTGCCTGGAACTGACTGAGCTTGGCTGCTGCCTTTGCTGAAAAGGAGCGATGGTAGTCGTAGAAGGCGCTGCCTCCGTACTTGTACCCTAAATCTGTGACAGCATGAAGGTAGAGGTCTAGTTCTTCCCTCCTGTCGGGTTTGATGGAACAGATGACATCCCGAAACATGCCGAAAGCAAGCACGAACTCCGTGACCGTGAGCTTTCGTGTAAGCCTGTGGTCTTTCGCCTTCAGGATAACGGAAACGTCGCCCCAAGCGTAGGCTTTGTTTTCAGTTACATCGTGTACCGAGATCAGAAGGGATGCCAGGTTGATGTCGCGGCCATCTAGTATCTCCTTCCTGATGCTTGCTGGGATGAGATGTGCGGGGAAAACAGAAAAACCGCCGTGGGGCGTAGCTGTAACGCATGATGCGGGGGTGGCGGGGGCGGCAGCTGGTGGAGTGGGGGTTACTTGCTGGAGCTCCAAGGTCCCCACTCTGGCCTGGACGTCAGAGATGGTAGTAGATAGGGAGGAGACCAGCGTGTGTAGCTGGGACACTGCCGAGGCAATTGACTGTAGTGATGCCTGAGTGTCTGGTGGGGTTGGTGGGGATGGGCTGGGGAACAGTAGTCTGTACAGTTCGGCTTTCCTGGCCGTGATGGGGTAGGGGATATTCCTGCGCCTCAGCTCAGCTGAGAGTCTGGGGATGGTCCAAGCTCTGAAGGCTTGAGAGAAGTTGTCTGCCGGACCCGCTTCGGGAGGTGATGGGGCGGGGGTGAAATCGCCGCTGCTGGCCAGAGACATGGCGTCTGCTAGAATAAAAGAGGGGGGGGGAGGGAGGGGGGATGCATGTTTCTCTCGGGTTTCTCTTTTTTTTTTTTTTTTTTTTTGAGTTTGAAGGACAGGAGAGCATATATATATGTGTTTGTAGGTTGCGGCAAAAAGGGGAGGGAGGGGGGGCAGAGTGGGATACCTGTGTGACAGGTATGGGAACAAACGGGTTGCGCGCGTGCGCTGAGTGGGATGTTCCATGGGCCTATATGTAAAAAACTCGGGGGGGTGCGTGACACCCGAGGTGAGCCAGGAGGTGACTGGCCGGATGGTTGATGCTCGGGTGTCCGTCTGTGCTCGGCACGGACTGATTAACCAGAGCCCCCCCAGGGCGGTACTGGGGGGAGTGGCTACTGATTGACTTGCTAAGTAGGAATGTTTCGATCTGTAGCATTTGACGTAGGTTCGGTCAGCTAATACTTGCACTGCCAGCAAGTCATGAGACTAGGTGACCTTGTCTGCGTAGTGAAGGCTTGTGCTTCGAAAAATAGAGTGACATGCATAGAAGTATGTGACAGTTTACTAACGCCTGGAGATTTTATCAAAAACTATGGTGTTCTGCTTGGATGGGGAGGGGAGATGTGTGAACGAAGCAGGATACCGTTCGACGGTATGGTAACAATCGGGGATGCGCGTGAGCGCTGGGTGAGTTTGTTTCTTTGGCCTGTGGAACTCAGAGGATGCGTGACAACCGAGGTAAGCCAGGAGGTGACTGACCAGGTAACCGATGCTCGGGTGTCCGTCTGTGCTCGGCACGGACTAGTTCAACCAGGGCCCCACCAGGGCGGTACTGGGGGGAGTGGCTGCTGGTTGGTTGCTAAGTAGGGATGTTTCGATCTGTAGTAGTTTGACGTGGGTTCGGTCAGCTAATACTTGCACTGCCAGCAAGTCATGAGACTAGGTGACCTTGTCTGCGTAGTGAAGACTTGTGCTTCGAAAACAGAGTGACATGCATAGAAGTATGTGACAGTTGCTAACGCCAGGGTACTGAGCCAAATAAGTATGTGGGAGGGGGATATGTAGTGAAAGGTGTGAAGAGAATGGAAAACTGAAACAACAACAACCTACGCACCTGCTTGCTGCCCTAGTGACGGAGTCTCTGTTGGGGTCAAACCTGGTAGACCTGGTACCTACGGTAGGGTGACGTAAAATATATTAGTGAGAGATGGGTTGCAAGAGCTGATTTGGGGCCGTAGTTGACCCCCTGGTGAAGAGATGCAAGCCCTCAAGAAAAAGGGGTTGTTTTTTTTTTTTTTTTTAATTACCTGGAAAAGGAACGGGATGGTCTGATCCTGTTGTGTAGGAGACCAGGGGCGATTTACTGACCTAAGGGAAAGGTGAAAAGGGATAGAGAAAGGCGTGAGTAGCTGAGTTTGCTACTGGGGAAGTTGTGGCTGCGAGGCCAATGGAGGTCGAGCTGCAACGATTGCAGAGGTGTGTGGGAGGGTGGATGTGGGAGCCGTGACACAAACCTGCGGTGAAGCAAGATGTGCGGGGGGCGGCTGTGCCTCACATTGACTGGGTTGCCGTGGAAGGCAAGGAGTGGATTGTCTTGCTGAGGTTTGCAAGGTGTGGGGGCCCATTTACACGAACTTGCGGTGACTGCAAGAAGTGTGTGGGGAGGGCAGTGACAGATGCTCTGGTGGGTGTTTTTTTTTTTTTTTTTTGGGGGGGGGGGGGGCAGGGGGGGGGCTGCGGTGTACGTGTGAGTGAGGGGATGCTTGCACTGGGTAGCGGTGCGTAACAACCAGTGATAGTGGGGTGAATTGTGGGGTAGGAAACAAACAAACAATAGCATGGTAGTCGAAAGGACTCAGTGGAAAAACAGGGGTTTCGATGTAGCGACGAAAAAGCATAAATCCTACCTGCGACGCTGAAGCGGAACGAACTGGGGGTGCGATCGGGAATCGAATCAGTAATCTGGAAACGAGGAGCGTAGGACAACTCAGGAACGTGTACTGAGTTGTTTGTCGGCCTGGTGACGTGCAATACGGCGCGCTGGAACCGACACCGGCCGCGTGGAGAGGTCTGGTATGTATACCCTCCGGGCTCCTCCCATAATTGCAGGCCACCATGCTGGCCTTCCTATTTACATTTTTGGTTGTAACTAGAGTTGCCACCTCATCCCTTTAAACCCGAACACATATGAATTACACAGGTTTTGTGGCTGTTTAAGGTGGTAATTAAACTCACTTGTTGCCTTATCTGCATTTAATTAGCCTCTGAACCTGTGTCATTTATATGTGTTTGGGATTAAAGGGATGAGGTGGCAACCCTAGTTGTAACACGAAAAAATTTGGAAAATTTCAAGGGGTATGAATACTTTTGTAAGACACTGTAAGCCGATCATTAGCATAGGAATGATCAGCTTAAGACACTGATACTTATAACTGCCACAAGATTTGGAGTGTAATTTATTGAAATCACTACTGTGCTACAAGCTGTTCTCCTATACCTGAGGACCTGCAGTGCATAGAGGTCCTAAGCATTTGCTTCTGTTTCCTTCATTTTGTTGATCTGTGCTTTCTGAACCTCCTCTGCTGCTTCTGCTTCTTATCCCTCACCTGTCTTCAGATCACAAATAATTAGTTAGGAAGCTCTAACAAAACCCAGCCTCTACCAAGATGGCCCAGCCATAGTAAGTCCTTAACAAGGAAAAGATCAAGAGACCTCAGGCAATAATGGTAACTGGTTTGTTGCTTGTCTTTTTCGGGCACAGCAACCACAGTTCAGATCCTCTTTAATAAATACCATGTTTCTTTCAAATACACCAACATGTTTTTTGTGTTGTAATATGGCATTTTTGCTCATCTGATACAATATAGAATACATATGTCTGCAGGGTTTTGAAGAACTATCTTTTTGTAGCATTTTGCAGAACACGCTTCCTGCATTTAATTAGCTCTTTGTCATCTCCACCATTCTATAGCTAATATGGTAACTGCCACACAATTCTGTATACTGCATGTGTTGGCAGATTCTGTCGTTAGAGTTTTCTGCCAGAAAATACATCACTTTTACACGCAATCAAAACTATTCATGTCAGTATTATCTTTCTTTCTCCATTTGATATTTGCATAATCTGATTGGCTCTCAAGCTGCTCTTTCATTAGGCAAAGCTATGGGATCCACTGGAAAAAAATTTACAACTTTACATTGTCACTGTATAATTGATTACAGATGCTCAGCACTTCACTCTGCCTTGAATTATAAATGCTGCAATTTATTCACATCATAAATAACATACAGTCTGAGGAATAACTGCAGCATTGTCATAAATAACTGCAAATGGATGAAAACTCTATTGGTAAACTGCCTAGGAATGACTACTGCTTTGTTAATAGCAAATTCTAAATATTTATAATATCTTCAACTTGACAGGAATTGGTAAAAAAAACAAAAAACTATTTGATAACATTTTTTCATGCAAATAAAAGCACAATGTCATTGCAATAGTACATAATGTAACACTAGATAGGTATTAGGCTTGAAAAAAAATGACAATAAATGTAAAATATAATAAAAATGATAAGTACATTTTTCAATTGGCTATCCTGTTGTGTAGTTCTGCATTCAAATATTTCTACCAAATATGATTCTGTGAAACGATGTATTGATGGAAGGCGGAAAGGCTAAACAATGGTAGCTGCCTTTACCGGCTTGGCTTTTAAATGCAAATGTTTTTTATTTGCTGTCTTTGTGACAATGGAAGACTCACTATTCAACTCCTACCACAACAACATGACATATTACACTGTCAACCTCACCATGTACAAAGATTTTGCCTGCACGGAAACACGTGATTATAACTGGGGTAACTCTGCAGCTAACCCATTACACACATACACAGTATGTGTACCATCACCATGTGTTCTAATGGAAACATACACCATTCACAACATCTGATGTAGAAATTCAGACCTTTAAAAAATGTCTATTATTCTCGCTGCCACATCAAGATATCAGTTTGAGATAAAACACATTCAGCGGGGCTACAGAAGTTTGACAAACCCACATTTTTTTTTCCAAATAGCCCATAACACTCTCAATAGCCCAGTGGGCTAGAGACAAAATGATACAGATCCTATGAAAAAACCTGGACAGCCATCATGGGGCTTGAGGAGCTAAAATCAGCCTGTAAAGTTACAAAATTGTATTAATATTATTATATAGGATTTATAGGAGGCGTGGCTTGGCATGCATTGTAGATGGACGCTGACTAGAGGAGCTCCTGCTGTCCGAGTGTCCTGGGAGTGAAAACGACCCGTGCTGGGACAAAAAAGTGTCCTGATTGAACAAGAGGGGGATGCCGAATCAAACCCTCCGCTCATCAGCCACTCCAAACAGACAGAATTTCCCTGCAGTCCTCAACAAGTACAGATACAGTGGCAGTGGTGGGGGAGGCAAGATGGTGCCGAATCACAGTACAACAGGCGAGGTGGGGAGGGAAGATGATGAGATCTCCCTGCCAGCATCTGAGGAGGCAAGAGGTAAAGATTTTACTGATCATCCCCTGACTTTTTCTGACATGACAGAGATTGCAGCAGACATCAAAAACTCCCTATCAGCTGCCATTACAGACTTAAAAACTGATCTTTTAAGGCTCACTGAGCAAATGCCAGTTAATGAGAGAGCAGGGAAATGGAGGGACAGACACCTACTCAGGCTGGATGATGTTACAGCCACACACTCACAACACCTGATACACATAAATAGGCAGATTGAAGACCTGTAAAATAGAGGGAGAAGGAATAACATCAGAGTAAGGGGGATATCTGAAGCAGCAGTGACCCCCGATCAAATTAAACCTGCCCTATCGTCCATCTTTAATAGCCTCATAGAAAGACCTGAGGAATCACCAATAGAATATGACAGAGCACACATAGCTCTCAGACCCAGGGCCCCTGATAATGCTCCCCCAAGAGGCATAGTTACTGCCTCCCTAACTTCTGCCTTAATGAAGAAATACTCCAAAAAGCAAGATTAAATGATCTGGTCACATTTAATGGTGAAAATGTCCAGCTCTTCCAGGATCTGTCTCTGATCACACTAAAAAACAGAAGACCCCTATTGGAAGTATTAAAAGAAAAAGACACTACCTATAGATGGAAGTTTCCCTTCACATTGCAGGCCACCTTTAATGGCAAACAACAAGTATTATGTGTCCCTGATGGCCTGACCAATTTCTGTGAAAATCTTCAGATTTCCCTGGTTGAATTGCCAGACTGGTATGCAGAATTCCGCCTACCACCAGCCATTAATAACACACCCTCCATGCCAGTCCCCTCTCCTGCTAAATCCCCTTTCCAACTAGGAAAGCAACATAGAAACGCGAACCGAAGCAACTACAATTCCCCAGCTGCTAAAAACCCAAGGACAAGGGAACCAAGATAAATCTACTGGACGTATTCCTTCATCACACAACAAATTCAAAGCTGTGCAACTTATACAAGTTTCTCAACATTATACACTGAACAGTAACTATAAAGCACATGGGAGATTCACCATTACACTTCTCCCGTGCTGGAAAATTATAATTTAAACGTTTTCTCACCAGATGGCACCCTTCCCTTTATAAAGTTATGGTTAACGGTTGAACAGAAAATAAACTACAGCTTCAGCCTTAACAGAGTTTAACATGACAATACCAGCTCTGCAGGAACTTCTTTTGTTTTCTTAAAATTGCTATACTCTAACAAGTTTAAAGAACCATTCTTCTATGCAAGGCTGAGGTACATTTGTTCTTTAATTTCCGCAATGTTTTACTCACCAGTAGCTCAGTTTGTCTTAGCTTACTCAGAACTGCAAACACAGAAGATTCCCTGCTACACACCATCTCACCACCAGATAACTACTCAATCCCATGGGACAACCTACATCCAGGTGACTCACCCAAGGACAATTCTGCAGATGGTAAGCAAAAGACAACCTCACTACTAGCCGGAAATATGGACATTGCTTCCCACAATCACTATACAACTCCCACAAGAGGAACATCCTGAAAATTCCTTACAAGGAAAAAGGGTTCCCCCAGAGCCCACTGATCCACACAAAAATCCCTTGAATATCAACACATGTGACATTTAAGCAATCACCCTTATAACAACTCAAGGAGAGTACTTATACACCATAAGTCATACAATAAGGAGAACAAAAGAAGAAGTGATCCCACTGACCTCTCCTTACAAGAACTGGGACCAGTTCTACCTTTTCCACCTCGGGACAGCAAAGATCACCACAATGACTATTCAGACAAATGCAGGAACTGAACCTGATTTAAAATACCCACTTCCTGAATAAGAAATCTGGGCTCAGAGATAGAAATAGCCAAAGTTAATGTTGACATAAGGGACTTGCTGTCCCCCTCAAAATAACTCAACACACAGCCATTAATATTGAAACCGCTGGCAACAAAAGTGAGTCCAAATAGCCATTTTTCCTCCCCGGTTTCATGCGACTCATTAGTTTTACAAGGTCTCATGTGTGAATGGGGGGCAGGTGTGTTAAATTTGGTGTCATCGCTCTCACTCTCTCATACTGGTCACTGGAAGTCCAACATGGCACCTCATGGGAAAGAACTCTCTGAGGATCTGAAAAAAATAATTGTTGCTCTATATAAAGATGGCCTAGGCTATAAGAAGATTTCCAGGACCTGGAAACTGAGCTGCAGAATGGTGGCCAAGATCATTCAGCGGTTTAACAGGACAGGTTCTACTCAGAACAGGCCTCGCCATGGTAGACCAAAGAAGTTGAGTGCACGTGCTCAGCGTGATATCCAGAGGTTGTCTTTGGGAAATAAATGTAAGAGTGCTGCCAGCATTGCTGCAGAGGTTGAAGGGGTGGGGGGTCAGCCTGTCAGTGCTCAGACCATACGCCGCACACTGCATCAAATTTGTCTGCATGGCTTTCGTCCCAGAAGGAAGCTTTTTCTAAAGATGATGCACAAGAAAGCCCGCAAACAGTTTGCTGAAGACAAGCAGACTAAGGATATGGATTACTAGAACCACGTCCTGTGGTCTGATGAGACCAAGATAAACTTATTTGTTTCAGATGGTGTCAAGCGTGTGTGGCGGCAACCAGGTGAGGAGTACAAATAGAAGTGTATCTTGCCTACAGTCAAGCATGGTGGTGGGAGTGTCATGGTCTGGGGCTGCATGAGTGTTGCCGGCACTGGGGAGCTACAGTTCATTGAGGGAATCATGAATGCCAACATGTACTGTGACATACTGAAGCAGAGCATGATCCCCTCCCTTCAGAGACTGGGTCGCGGGGCAGTATTCCAACATGATAACGACCCCAAACACATCTCCAAGACAACCGCTGCCTTGCAGAAGCTGAGGGTAAAGGTGATGGACTGGCCAAGCATGTCTCCAGACCTAAACCCTATTGAGCATCTGTGGGGCATCCTCAAACGGAAGGTGGAGGAGCACATGGTCTCGAACATCCACCAGTTACATGATGTCATCATGGAGGAGTGGAAGAGGACTCCAGTGGCAACCTGTGAAGCTCTAGTGAACTCCATGCCAAAGAGGGTTAAGGCAGTGCTGGAAAATAATGGTGGCCACACAAAATATTGAAACTTTGGGCCCAATTTGGACATTTTCACTTAGGGGTGTACTCACTTTTGTTGCCAGCGGTTTAGACATTAATGGCTGTGTGTTGAGTTATTTTGAGGGGACTGCTAATTTACACTGTTATACAAGCTGTACACTCACTACTTTACATTGTAGCAAAGTTTAATTTCTTCAGTGTTGTCACATGAAAAGATACAATAAAATATTTACAAAAATGTCAGGGGTGTACTCACTTTTGTGAGAAACTGTATGTAAACTCTCCTAGGGGGTCATTTACTATAGTGATGCAGCACTAATTAGCGCTAATTACCGTAAATTAGCGTGAATCATGCTAGTTAGCGCTAAAATGTTATTCACTATAGCGCTGGTAAAAAATACACCCAAAATCAAATGTACTATAGTTCCCTGAAAACAAATAGCGCCCAAACCCTTACTCTGCTAAAACCTGGAGTAGTGCACATGGAAATAATGTTTATAGCATGATATTATTGCCTAAATGGTACTAAAATATGCCGTATATTGTTTAGATCATCTGCTTTTAAACTGTGTGAATAAGTAATTTCTACACTGAAATATCTTTAAAAGTCTGAGAAGAGATAAATTCCCCGTCTCTGTACAACTAGGTGTGAACACAAGTGAGCATGCTCAGACCTGCAAATAGCTCTCATTTTAGCTCCAATGTCTTTTTTACGAGGCGCTATAGTAAATACCAAAATGAGCGCTGTGTTAAAGAGCATATTTTGGGAGTGAAAATCGGCACTATTATAGTCCAGTGCAAGTTTTGGCCATTGATTCTAATGGTACAATTGTAACTTCACCAAATACATTCTTTTAATGTTGAGATGAAATGTATCTTTCTCTGAAATATATTTTCCTTTGCAACATTGTTGCTTCTACTTCAACTATTTTGTTTTTAAGAATGCTAGCATGTGGAATGTTTGATGTTTTGGTAAAATATTTTGTTCTCTGTAACTTTCACTTGTTACTCTCCATTTCACAGCAAAAAATATCCAAATGCACACAGGTTTCTTTACAAACCAAAAACAATACCATTGCTGATGCAAGTTTAAAATGAGTCACAATTTTTTTGTGCTTTTTATTATTTCCAAATAATCATAATTTGAGCCCAAAAAATTTGATATGTGTACAAACATCATAAATCAAAATGTAATTCCTAAAAAATTGAGGGTAATGTCACTATTCTACACTCACCCACAAAGAACCACCAAATATCACATAATATATTGAGAAGAATAACTCTTGAGTATTGTAATTCCATGTATGTCCAAAGAAATGCAGTATTTATGTGTAGGAGGTTTTGACATGTGGCTTATAGGTTAGAGCTTCTGCTTAGCTTTCCTAAGTGTTTGGGTTCAAATCCCAAACATGCCGCTTCATTTGGGAGAAGTTGTCTATCTCCCAGGTCCTAAAACTATGTCTAAATGTAGTATTTATGTGTAAGAGGGTTGCACCCTATCCACTAATTCACTGGCAAAATGTGTTATCAATGAATCTCATGGGGCGCCTTTCACACTTGGCCGACTTTTCATACAGCTTGAGGTCCATAAGTCCCCTTTCACCTTTTATTTCCTAAAAAACAGAATCCAAATACATCCACGGATAAGTACAGACCAACACGCACGGCTGACGCATTTCACAACAATCATGGTGCTTGCTCATAGCCAAAGTGCTTCACCAACATACAGGCATATATATATATATATATATATATATATATATATATATATATATATATATATATATACCCCTCAAAAAATGGAAAGTTTCCCCAGGGGTTTTTTTTAGCAGAAAAATATTGAAATGAGATAGTGTGGAAAAACAAAAAACAAACAACAATATAAATAATAAACCTATATGAATTTGAATGCTTTTAACAATCTGGCCTGTGCGATGCATCTTCACTTTATCATCTACTTAATGTTAAATACACCTCCAAGTATATGGAGAGACATCTGAAATGTTATAATGATGTTCTGTATACTGATTAAAGTTTTAAATGAAATTATACTTTTTTTGATACATTTCCCTAGAATCTAAATCCCCCTGAAGAAGACCAAAATTGGTCGAAATGCATTGGGGTATTCATGTGGACAATAATGTTATTAATGTTACTAATGTCATAAATGCAACTCTCAAACTATGTTCTCCTGGGGGCACTTTTGCCATAAGTGATGTTATATGCTGCTGTTTGTGAACCTGAACCAGAGTCTGTATATACTTTTTACTAAATCTATTGAACATTTGAATCTACTTCCTAATTTTGATTGACTTTATATTTCTATATTAATATTCAACATTTTGCTGCTAAAAAAAAAAACCCTGGGTAAACTTTCCATTTTTTGAACTCTTTTTGGGTTGTGCAGCGCCGGGTACTCTCACATATGTGTTTCTCTATTTGCATATATATACCCCTCTAGACAGTAAAATAATTAAACAATTAAGACATAGACATGTGAAACGTTGATTGTCCATGAGAATCACCTGTGAATATCAAAAACAAGGATAGCCAATGTCTATTAAACATAAAAATTATTGTGAAAAGATAATTATCGAATTAATGGTTAAGAAAAAAATGGAAAGAAATGAAAAACAAAAAAAAAAAACTTTACACATGATATAAAACTTTGTATATAGTAAAATATTTGTGCATATATATATATATATATATATATATATATATATATATATATATATATATATATATATATATATATATATATATATATATATATATATACTGTATACAGTGCCTTGCGAAAGTATTCGGCCCCCTTGAACTTTTCAACCATTTGCCACATTTCAGGCTTCAAACATAAAGATATAAAATTTTAATTTTTTGTGAAGAATCACCAACAAGTGGGACACAATAGTGAAGTGGAACGAAATCTATTGGATATTTTAAACTTTTTTAGCAAATAAAAAACTGAAAAGTGGTGCGTGCAAAATTATTCGGCCCCTTTACTTTCAGTGCAGCAAACTCACTCCAGAAGTTCAGCGAAGATCTCTGAATGATCCAATGTTGTCCTAAATGACTGATGGTGATAAATAGAATCCACCTGTGTGTAATCAAGTCTCTGTATAAATGCACCTGCTCTGTGATAGTCTCAGGGTTCTGTTGAAAGTGCAGAGAGCATCATGAAGACCAAGGAACACACCAGGCAGGTCCGTAATACTGTTGTGGAGAAGTTTAAAGCCGGATTTGGATACAAAAAGATTTCCCAAGCTTTAAACATCCCAAGGAGCACTGTGAAAGCGATCATTTTGAAATGGAAGGAGTATCAGACCACTGCAAATCTACCAAGACCTGGCTGTCCCTCTAAACTTTCAGCTCAGACAAGGAGAAGACTGATCAGAGATGCAGCCAAGAGGCCCATGATCACTCTGGATGAACTGCAGAGAACTACAGCTGAGGTGGGAGAGTCTGTCCATAGGACAACAATCAGTCGTACACTGCACAAATCTGGCCTTTATGGAAGAGTGGCAAGAAGAAAGCCATTTCTCAAAGATATCCATAAAAAGGCTCGTCTTAGTTTGCCACAAGCCACCTGGGAGACACACCAAACATGTGGAAGAAGGTGCTCTGGTCCGATGAAACAAAAATCGAACTTTTTGGCCACAATGCAAAACGATATGTTTGGCGTAAAAGCAACACAGCTCATCACCCTCAACACACCATCCCCACTGTCAAACATGGTGGTGGCAGCATCATGGTTTGGGCCTGCTTTTCTTCAGCAGGGACAGGGAAGATGGTTAAAATTGAGGGGAAGATGGATGCAGCCAAATACAGGACCATTCTGGATGAAAACCTGTTGGAGTCTGCAAAAGACCTGAAAGTGGACGAAGATTTATCTTCCAACAAGACAATGATCCCAAACATACAGCAAAATCTACAAAGGAATGGTTCACAAATAAACGTATCCAGGTGTTAGAATGGCCAAGTCAAAGTCCAGACCTGAATCCAATCGAGAATCTGTGGAAAGAGCAGAAAACTGCTGTTCACAAACGCTCTCCATCCAACCTCACTGAGCTCGAGCTGTTTTGCAAGGAAGAATGGGCAAGAATTTCAGTCTCTCGATGTGCAAAACTGATAGAGACATACCCCAAGCGACTTGCAGCTGTAATCGCAGCAAAAGGTGGCTCTACAAAGTATTAACGCAAGGGGGCCTAATAATTTTGCACGCCCCACTTTTCATTTTTTTATTAGTTAAAAAAGTTTCAACAATCCAATAGATTTCGTCCCACTTCACAATTGTGTCCCACTTGTTGGTGATTCTTCACAAAAAATTAAAATTTTATATCTTTATGTTTGAAGCCTGAAATGTGGCAAAAGGTTGAAAAGTTCAAGGGGGCCGAATACTTTCGCAAGGCACTGTATATATACACACACACACACACGATTGGGGGACAAAAGAATAATAAATAAAATAGAAAATAATAATACAAAATGTATCCAATCCTCCCCATGTGTATAACTGTGCAAATATCAGCAGAACCTATATTAGAATACACAGCATCATAAACAATATACAGAATAAACAATGTATAAAATAACATATTAAACAGTTAGCATTTCAAAGAATATCAAAAAGAGGGAACACCAACAATTACCACATCACTGACCATGATCTAGAAAATATGTAAATGTACATATAAAGACTATTTTTTCCCACCCTCTACTCTCCAATGAAAAGGGAAGATGGGGGGGGGAGAAGATGGGTAAAGGATGGAAAGGGGGAAAAAAGGGAGAAAAGAAGGGGCGGGAGAGGGAAGATGAAAAAGGAATGAAAGGAGGGAGGATGGAACAAAGGAAAAGGGGGAGGGGGCTAAAAGAAGGGAAAGAAATAACAGAAAAAAGGAGGAAAATCAATATATAATGAATATGATACCCTAGTTACATGATTCTTTGAATTGTAACCAATGCAGACAAACAATAAGATCTGCTGGTGTAAAGACTTGGGGATAAAGTGTCACCGATAGTGGGGGCTCTATGAGATACTGATCAGATAATTCTAGATAGCACCTCAGCATAGATAGGATCATTGTACAACACAGGCAGATATTTCATAATCGTGTTTTTAATTCTATTAGATTCAAAACTGAAAGAAGTCGAAAAGACAGGGATATTAACAGACCCAGACATGTCACAATTATTGACACATCTGTTCCTGTCTTTAGATCTGCCTGGTTTGTCACAGAGAAGATCACCTCTCTCAGTGTTACTGGAAATGCTGAGGGCCCTGTTGCTGACAGACTTAGGGTAACCCCCATCCATGAAGCGTGATTTCATTTTACAAGCTTCCATCTGGAAGTTAGATTCATTACTACATATACACTTCAACCTTAAAAATTGGCAGACAGGAATACCTCTAAAGCCCCATACACACGGTCGGAAAATCCGACCACCAAATCCATCGGATTTGGTCCGATGGATTTAGTCCGACACTGGTGTTGCATACACACGGTCGGACAAAGTTGTCGGAAAATCCGATCATTCTGAACTTGGTGACGTTTGTTGCCTACGACGGGACTACGTAGAGGCTAGTAGCCAATAGCTTTGGTCTTGTAATGTGATCTGAGCATGCGTGGCACTTTGTCCGTCGGAATTCGCTACACACGATCGGAATTGGTGTGATCGGACTTTGTTGTCGGAAAATTTTTAGAGCAGGAAATACAACTTTGTACGTTGGACAATCCGATGGAAAATGTCCGATGGTGCCTACACACGGTCGGAATTTCCGACAACATTGTCCGATAGGACAGAATCCATCCGAAAATCCGACCGTGTGTATGGGGCTTAATAGTATCTTTGGGGTGACCAGAGTCTGCCCTCAACAGAGAATTGCCGGCTGACGGTTTCCTATAGAGCTTGGATGAAACACCAGCCTCTTCGCCCACCAAGACAACATCAAGGAACTCTATCTGTCTCTCATCCATAGTACCAGTAGAGCTCAAATTGAGACAATTATCAATGATATACAGAAGCCATTCACTAATGTCCCCAACTTCCTTGGTGCAAACAAAGAGCAAATTATCTATGTAACAACGGTAAAATTTAACCATAGAACAATGAGGACTACCAGCGCCAAAAATGCGGGACCTCTCCCACCATCCCATGTATAAATTGGAAAACTTGACACCCGTGGAAGCCCCGCACTTCTGGAGATAGTAGTCCCCATCGAAAAATAAAAAAATTATGGGTAAGTAAATATTCCAAACTAGTAACTGCTGGTGTGTTTCAAGAAGTAAGCCACTGGCCTAAAGGCCTAAAGCAGGGGTGCCCAACCTTTTGAAGAGCGAGGGCCACTTAAGCGACTTGGTAACTGGTCACGGGCCACAATGAGCGGAGCGGGTGGATGGCATGTCCGTGTCCACTTTGCATTTGGAGAGCGGACACGGACGCAGCCCACGACTTTTTAATGGATCGTATTGGAGGTAGAACACAAGTCGGTTTATGTCTGCCACTACTTAGAGGTGAATGGAGGGTCCAATTGGTTGGACTGTCAGACTGACCGTATGAAAGGGGTACAAGGCTGCTTTCACACTGATGCGCTGCGGTTTACCCGTACCACGTGTACAACGCAGTGTACTTTTGGCTTTCCTGCAGTTTGCAATAGATTTCTATTATATTCTGCAGGTTTGGTGCACTTTCAGAAAGCTCACCAAACTTGCCGGTAATAATAGAAGTCTATGGCTCAGTGCAGATAATCCGCAGGTAAACTGCTCTACACCTGCGTATTAGTTTGAAAGCAGCCCAGTAACCACTGCAGAAAAGATATGCCCATATATACACTATGATTTTAGTAATAAACTGACCTTTAATGACAGTATTCTTTCTATTCCATCCCAGAGAAGGAGGTCGCGGGCCACATCAGAGGGCTCCGCGGGCCACATGTGGCCCCTGGGCCACTGGTTGGGCACCCCTGGCCTAAAGAATGAGGAACTGAGGAATAAAGATTTGCTACATCGCATGTAATCCATACTAGATCAGGGCCATATTCAAGATGTGCTACATCTACTAGAAGTTTCTTGGTAACTCTACGGAAACCAGGCAAAGTGGAAACCAGAGGCTGTAGTTGGTGATCAAGCCATTGACCCAAATGCTCATTCAGGGACCCAATGCCTGCCACTATGGGTCTACCATATAAAGGACTACACCCTTTGTGCACTTTAGGAAAGTGATGAAAAATGGGCATTATAGGGGCTTCTTGGATAAACCTCTCTCTCTCACCCATGGTAAAAATATCTGCTGTCACTGCCCTATTCTATAATGTTCACAGATCTTTGCTAAAAGTGGATGTAGGATCCCCTTTTAATCTTAAAGAGGGGTTGCACCTGAAATTTTTTTAAAAGCCAGCAGCTACAAATACTGCAGCTGCTGACTTTTAAAACATGGACACTTACCTCTTCCAGGGTCCAGCGATGTCGGCAGCAGAGGCCGATCAATCGCTCGGCTCTCTGCTGCTGCTGGCACCATTCTCGGTGAGGGAATCAGGAAGTGAAGCATTGCGGCTTCACTTCCCGGTTCTCTACTGCGCATGCGGGAGTCACGCAGTGCAATGAGAATCGTCCCTGCTGCCTCTGGGACCCGTGTGTGTCCCAGCAGACAGCGCGGCGTGACAAGAAGAGGCATAGACTCCTGTGGGAGTCTATGCCTGGAAGTGGGTGTAAATACCTGTCTTAGACAGGTATCTGCACCCCCCTGAAAGGTGCCAAATGTGACACCGGAGGGGGGAGGGTTCCGAAAAGCGGAAGTTCCACTTTAGGGTGGAATCCTGCTTTAAGTATGTATTTATGGATAGCTTAATTTCTATGAATCTCGGAATCTAAAACTACTATAGACCCTCCTTTGTCAGCATTTCTTATGATAATATCACTGTTCATACCGAGACACATCAAGGCCTCTCTCTCCAGACTAGTGAGATTTTCATGTTTTGGGGAATCCCTACATCTGCATGCCAGGTGAGTCAGGTCCCTCTACAGAAGGATTTGACACTCCTGCAGACACACAAAGATTTTGTGGATCTTGATACCTGACTTAATAAAAAGCTTGATAAGTTGAAAAAAGATGTTATCGCGGGTAAGAATGACAAACTCGCAAGGGGTCACATGGATTACGAGAGTAATAGTGTGTATGTGTGGAAAAAAACATTGTTCCCAATTTGTCCATGAAAATACACCATGAAGAAAAGAGTCAGTTTCTCTGATATAGAAAATTACAGTGTTAATGATACCATGGCTGCTACAGAGTCAGATTCTTCCCCTGAATCTGCTAATCGGCCGATTGGTGGCAATCAGCAAACCCATGTGCAATATTTAAACAAGGGGGCTCAGAGATCAAGCAAAAAGCAAAAGAAAAAGTTTACAAAAAATCAACAATGACCAGTATCAGCTATGGGATCGAACCCGGAAGTAACCTCAAATGTCTTGAATTTGTCACATTGTACTTTAAGCTTATCAGAACTATCATTATTATCTAAAGGACTGAATTTTTAGTCCACATCGGCATTTTAATTTATTTAGTACCATTTTGGACATCAACAAATTTGCACGTACCCTTACTTAGGAGGTATCATTTTAATGATTCCACAGCTGGGTTGGAGATGGATGAAGGTGTATCCAATATTGTGGCTGCTTCGGTGAGTCTTGTTCCTCTCCCCCTGATTTTTCAGAGTTATGAGCTTTATGTGATTTGGAGGATCTTGCTATTGAGCCTGTGTCCAACCCTGTTGAGATATCGGTTGGTTGGTGGAGAGGGACCTGACTCACCTGGCGTGCAGATGTAGGGATTCCCCAAAACATGACAATCTCATTAGTCTGGAGAGAGAGGCCTTGATGTGTCTCGGTAAGGACAGTGATATCGTCATAAGAAATACTACAGGGGAGAGGGGGTCTTTAGTAGTTTTAGATTCTGAGATTTATAGAAATTAAGCTATCCACCAGTTATCTGATCAAAATACATACCTAAGATTAAAAGGGGATCCTACATCCACTTTTAGCAAGGATCTCCGAGCACATTATTGGATAGGTAGTGACAGCAGGTATTTTTACCACGGGTGAGAGAGAGATGTTTATGCCAGAAAGCCCAATAATGTCAATTTTTCATCACTTGCCTCAAGTGCACAAGGGGTGTAGTCCTTTGTATGGTAGACCCATAGTGGCAGGTATCGGGTCCTGAACGAGCGTTTGGGTCAATGGCTTGATCACCAACTACAGCCTTTGGTTTCCGCTTTGCATGGCTTCCTTAGAGATACCAAGCAACTTAGTAGATGTAGCACATCTTGAATGGAGCCCTGATCTAGTATGGATTACATGCAATGTAGCAAGTCTATATTCTTCAATTCCTCATTCTTTAGGCCTTCAGGCAGTGGCTTACTTCTTGAAACATACCAACAGGTAATCTTTAGTCCATCACGAGTTTATCTTATGTAGTTCGGAATATTTACTTACCCATAATTTTTTTATGTTCAATGGGGATTACTATGGGGCCTCCATGGGTGCCAAGTTTTCCTCCTCCCTCGCCAATTTATACATGGGATGGTGGAAGAGGTCCCGCATTTTTGGCGCTGGTAGTTCCCATCGTTCTAGGGTTAAATTTTACTGTCTCTACATAGACGATTTGCTCTTTGTTTGCACCAAGGAAGTTGGGGACATGAGTGAATGGCTTCTGTATCTCAATGATAATTGTCTAATTTTGAGCTTTACTGGTACTATAAATGAGAGACAGATAGAGTTCCTTGGTAGTGTTGTCTCTACTCACCCCAAGCATACTATTAGATGTATTCCAGTTGGCCATTTTTTAAGTTTGAAGTGTATATGTAGTAATAATGAATCTGACTTCCAGATGGAAGCTTGTAAAATGAAATCCTGCTTCATGGATAGGGGTTGCCCTGAGTCTGTCCTCAACAGAGCTCTCAGCATTGGCAGTAACACAGAGAGGTGAACTTCTCCGTGACAAACCAGACAGATCTAAAGACAGGAACAGACGTATCAATAATCGTGACATGTTCGGGTTCTGTTAATATCCCGGTCGTTTTGACTTCTTTCAGTTTTGAATTTAATAGAATTATTATTATTATACAGGATTTATATAGCACAATGCTTTACAACATCGGGGAAGACAGTACAATTACAATACAATTCAATACAGGAGGGATCAGAGGGCCCTGCTCGTTAGAGTTTACAATCTAGAAGGGGGGGTCAAGTGGAACAAAGGGTAGTAGCTGTGGGGGATGATCAGATGGACAAAGTGAAAATACAGTTGTTAGGTGTGGGTAGGGTAGGCTTCTCTGAAGAGGAGGGTTTTCAGGGAACATCAAAAAGCTAATAGAGTAGGAGATAGATGGACAGATTGGGGTAAGGAGTTCCATAGACTTGGAGAGGCTCTGGAAAAGCCCTGGAGACAAGCATGGGAGGAGGTGATGAGAGAGCTAGAGAGCAGGAGGTCTTGATAAGAATGAAGAGAACGATTAGGTTGGTATTTTGAGACTAGGTCAGTGATGTAGCTGGGGGCAGAGTTGTGGACTGCTTTGTAGGTAGCTGTTAGTATTTTGAATTTAATTTGTTGGGTGAGCGGAAGCCAGTGGAGGGATTGACAGAGAGGAGTAGCAGAGACAGAATGGTTGGTAAGGTGGATGAGTCTAGCAGCAGCATTCATGATGGGCTGAAGGGGGGATAAAGTATGCAGAAGTAGACCAATGAGGAGGGAGTTTCAGTAATCAAGGTGAGAGATGATCAGGGAGTGAATAAAGAGCTTTGTTGTTTCATTGGTTCGATAGGGGCGTATTTTGGAGATGTTCCCGGAGGTTGAGCCACCAAGATTTGGACAGTGATTAGACTTGGGGCTTAAAGGAGAGTTCAGAGTCCAGGACTACTCCTAGGACCTTGGCATGTGGAAATGGGCTGATAGTTGTGCCATCAATTTTGACCGAGAGATCAGGGGAAGAGGCACGTGGGGGAGGAAAAATGATAAGTTCAGTTTTGGATAGATTAAGTTTGAGGAAGTGGTGCGACGTCTAGACTGATATATCTGATAGTAAAATAGTGATACGTGACGAGACTCAAGGAGTGGGTTGAGGGGTAGAGAAATAGATTTGAGTGTCGTCAGCGTAGAGATGGTATTGGAAGCCGTGGGAGGAGGTGTAGATTGAAAATAGGAGAGGTCCAAGAACAGAAACTTGGGGGACCCCAACAGAGAAAGGAGGAGGAGAGGAGGAAGTAAAACTAAAGGTGCGGTTAAATAAGTAGGTAGAGAACCAGCGAAGAGTACAGTCACGGAAACCAAAGACGTGGAGTTTTTTGAGGAGGAGAGGGTGGTTAACAGTATCGAAGGCAGCAGAAAGGTCCCGGAGTAGGAGTGCAGAATAGTGTCCCTTAAGTTTTGTCCATTAGTAGATTGTTTGTTAGTTTTAGGAGAGCAGGTTCTGTGGAATGTTGAGGACAAAATCCAGACTGAAGGGGATCAAGAAGGCTCTTATCAGCAAGGTGGATGCTCAGTCAGTTGTAAACTAGACGTTCAAGGAGTTTGGATAAAAAGGGGAGCAAGGAGATTGTGAAATATCTGCCTGTGTTGTACAATGATCCTATCTATGCTGAGGTGCTATCTGGAGGTGTCAGAACAGTATCTCGTAGAGCCCCCACTATCGGTGGCACTTTATCCCCAAGTCTTTACACAAGCAGACCTTATTGTCCACATTGGTTACAATTCCAAGGATTGAGTAACTAGGGTATCATTTTCATTATATATTGATTTTCCTCCTTTTTTCCATCCTTTCTTTCCCATCTTTTAGCCCCCCCTCCTTTGTTCCATCTTCCCTCCTTTCCTTCCTTTTTCATCTTCCCTTTCTCCCCCCCCCCCTCTCTTTCCTCCACCCCCTCTCTTCCCTTTTGATAGGAGATTCGAGGGTGGGAAAAATAGTCTTTATATGTACATTTACATATTTTCTAGATCATGGTTAGTGGTGTGGTAATTTTTGGTGTTCCCTCTTTTTTATAATCTTTGAAACGCTAACCGTTATATGCTATTATATACATTGTGTATTCTGTATATTGTATATGATGCTGTGTATTCTAATATAGGTTCTGCTGATATGTGCACAGTTATACACATGGGGAGGATTGGATACATTTTGTATTATTATTTTCTATTTTATTTGTTATTATTTTGTCCCCCAATTATGTGTATATATATATATACAGTGGTGTGAAAAAGTGTTTGCCCCCTTCCTCATTTCCTGTTCCTTTGCATGTTTGTCACACTTAAGTGTTTCGGAACATCAAACCAATTTAAACAATAGTCAAGGACAACACAAGTAAACACAAAATGCAATTTGTAAATGAAGGTGTTTATTATTAAAGGTGAAAAAAAATCCAAACCATCATGGCCCTGTGTGAAAAAGTGATTGCCCCCTAAACCTAATAACTGGTTGGGCCACCCTTAGCAGCAACAACTGCAACCAAGCGTTTGCGATAACGTGCAATGAGGCTTTTACAGCGTCCTGGAGGAATTTTGGCCCACTCATCTTTGCAGAATTGTCCTAATTCAGTTACATTAGAGGGTTTTCGAGCATGAACGGCCTTTTTAAGGTCATACCACAACATCTCAATAGGATTCAGGTCTGGACTTTGGCTAGGCCACTCCAAAGTCTTCATTTTGTTTTTCTTCAGCCATTCGGTGGTGGACTTGCTGGTGTGTTTAGGATCATTGTCCTGCTGCAGAACCCAAGTTCGTTTCAGCTTGAGTACGCGAACAGATGGTCGGACATTCTCCTTCAGGATCTCTTGGTAGACAGCAGAATTCATAGTTCCTTTTATCACGGCAAGTCTTCCAGGTCCTGAAGCAGCAAAACAGCCCCAGACCATCACACTACCACCACCATATTTTACTGTTGGTATAATGTTCTTTTTCTGAAATGCAGTGTTCCTTCTACGCCAGATATACTTGGACACACACCTTCCAAAGAGTTCCACTTTTGTCTCATCGGTCCACAGAATGTTGTCCCAAAAGTCTTGGGGATCATCAAGATGTGTTGTGGAGAAATTGAGACGAGCTTTGATGTTCTTTTTGCTCAGCAGTGGTTTTCTCTTTGGAACTCTGCCATGCAGGCCATTTTTGCCCAGTCTTTTCCTGATGGTGGAGGCATGAACGCTGACCTTAACTGAGGCAAGTGAGGCCTGCAGTTCCTTGGACGTTGTTGTGGGGTCTTTTGTGACCTCTTGGATGAGTCGTCGCTGCGCTCTTGGGGTAATTTTGGGCGGCCGGCCACTCCTGGGAAGGTTCACCACTGTTCCATGTCTTCGCCATTTGTGGATAATGGCTCTCACTGTGGTTCGCTGGATTCCCAAAGCTTTGGAAATGGCTTTATAACCCTTTCCAGACTGATAGATCTCAATTACTTTCTTTCTCAATTGTTCCTGAATTTCTTTGGGTCTCGGCATGATGTATAGCTTTTAAGGATCTTCTGGTGGACCTTACTGTGTCAAGCAGCTCCTATTTAAGTGATGCCTTGATTGTGAACAGGTGTGGCAATAATCAGGCCTGGGTGTGGCTAGAGAAATTGAACTCAGGTGTGGACAACCACAGTTATAGTATGTTTTAACAAGGGGGGCAATCACTTTTTCACACAGGGCCATGATGGTTTGGATTTTTTTTCACCTTTAATAATAAACACCTTCATTTAAAAATTGCATTTTGTGTTTACTTGTGTTGTCCTTGACTATTGTTTAAATTGGTTTGATGTTCCGAAACACTTAAGTGTGACAAACATGCAAAGGAACAGGAAATGAGGAAGGGGGCAAACACTTTTTCACACCACTGTATATATATATATATATATATATATATATATATATATATATATATATATATATATATATATATGCACAGATATTTTACTACATACAAAGTTATATATATGTGTGTATTTGCATTTATAAATGTTTTTTCTTTTTAATTTCCTTCATTTTTTTTCTTAAAAATGAAAACTATTGTGAAGAGTCAATTATCGATTTAATGGTTAATAGACATTGGCTACCGGTGTTCTTCATATTCACAGGTGATGTTCATGGACAATCAACATTTTACATGTCTATGTCTTAATTGTTTAATTATTTTATTGTCTAGAGGGGTATATATATGGCTGTATGTTGGTGAAGCACTTTGGCTATGAGTAAGCATCATGATGGGTGTGAAACACGTTAGCGGTGCGTGTTTGTACTTATCCGTCTATGTATATGGATTCTGTTTTTATAAAATAAAAGGTGAACATTTGGAGTGCTGTCCAGTGTTTTTGTTTTCATGTTCCTGTTGCAACCAGAGCCGGCACGCAGTCTATCATAGAAACAGCTGATACTGGGAAAGGTGATTATCTTAGAGCGGTGAACTCTCATTACTCTTTAAAGTGCTGTTAAAGGTTCAGCTTTAAAAAAAAAAAGCAAATAAACAAACATGTAATGCCGCGTACACACGTGCGGACTTTTGCCGGCGGACCTAGTCCAGCGGACAATCCCGCCGGACTTTCCAGCTGGGTCCGCTGGACTTTCCGAGCGTATGGACTTGCCCACACACGCACGGACTTCTCCGGCGGATAATCCGCCGGCCAAAAGTCCGCGGGACTTTTGAAAATGAACGGACTTGCCCACACACGGAGCAGTCCGTTCATTTCGAACGTAACTTCAGGTACGTAGCTAGCGTAGGCAGTAAATGCCGGCGCGCTAGCTCCGTCACCTGTCATGGATTTAAAGGGAATCCCCACGCCGAAAAAACGGCGTGGGGGGTCCCCCCCAAATCCATGTCAGACCCTTATCCGAGCACGCAGCCTGGCAGGCCAGGAAAGGGGTGGGGACGAACGAGCGCCCCCCCCCTCCTGAGCCGTACCAGGCCGCGTGCCCTCAACATGGGGGGTGCCCTGGGGAAAGGGGGGCCGTGCGGCCCCCCCACCCCAAAGCACCTTGTCCCCATGTTGATGAGGACAAGGGCCTCTTCCCAACAACCCTGGCCGTTGGTTGTCGGGGTCTGCGGGCGGGGGCTTATCGGAATCTGGGAGCCCCCTTTACTAAGGCCCCCAGATACCGGCCCCCCACCCTATGTGAATGAGTATGGGGTACGATGTACCCCTACCCATTCACCTAAGGTGTAAAATGTAAAGTACAAAAACACACACACTTTTGAAAAAATATTTTATTGCACTGCTCCGGGGGTCTTCTTCCGTCTTGGGGGTCTTCTCGCCGGACTCCCCTGCCATTTACCAAGCTCTTTTACCGAGCGGGGGAAGTCCGGCTACCTTCTTCGTCGTCGCCGCCGTCGTCTGGGGGTCTCGATCCGCCTTCGGGGGTCTTCCGGGGTCTCTTCTGTTCTTGCGGCGGTCGTCGTCTTCCGCGCCGCCGGCGCCGCCTTCTTCTTCTTCTTGTCCTTCTTGTTCTTCTTCTTCTTCCGATGTTGACCCGTCGCTGTCTCTGCCCGGAATGCCTGTGCCGCTCTGCGCTGGAACTTATATAGGGACATGGGGGACAGGGTCACATGCTCATGTCACATGGTGACCCCGCCCCCTTGCGATGTCACAGTCCCAGCATCCTCCGGGACTGTGACAACACAAGGGGGCGGGGTCACCATGTGACATGAGCATGTGACCCTGTCCCCCATGTCCCTATATAAGTCCCAGCGCAGAGCGGCACAGGCATTCCGGGCAGAGACAGCGACGGGTCAACATCGGAAGAAGAAGAAGAACAAGAAGGACAAGAAGAAGAAGAAGAAGAAGGCGGCGCCGGCGGTGCGGAAGACGACGACCGCCGCAAGAACAGAAGAGACCCCCGGAAGACCCCCGAAGGCGGATCGAGACCCCCAGACGACGGCGGCGACGACGACGAAGAAGGTAGCCGGACTTCCCCCGCTCGGTAAAAGAGCTAGGTAAATGGCGGGGGAGTCCGGCGAGAAGACCCCCAAGACGGAAGAAGCCCCCCGGAGCAGTGCAATAAAATATTTTTTCAAAAGTGTGTGTGTTTTTGTACTTTACATTTTACACCTTAGGTGAATGGGTAGGGGTACATCGTACCCCATACTCATTCACATAGGGTGGGGGGCCGGTATCTGGGGGCCCCCTTAGTAAAGGGGGCTCCCAGATTCCGATAAGCCCCCGCCCGCAGACCCCGACAACCAACGGCCAGGGTTGTCGGGAAGAGGCCCTTGTCCTCATCAACATGGGGACAAGGTGCTTTGGGGTGGGGGGGGGCGCACGGCCCCCCTTTCCCCAGGGCACCCCCCATGTTGAGGGCACACGGCCTGGTACGGCTCAGGAGGGGGGGGCGCTCGTTCGTCCCCACCCCTTTCCTGGCCTGCCAGGCTGCGTGCTCGGATAAGGGTCTGACATGGATTTGGGGGGAACTCGCACGCCGTTTTTTCGGCGTGGGGAGTCCCTTTAAATCCATGCCAGGTCACGGAGCTAGCGCGGCGGCATTTACTGCCTACGCTAGCTACGTAACCTGAAGTCACGTGCTAAATGAACGGACTTGCCGATGAGCGGCAAGTCCGTTCATTTCAAAAGTCCCGCGGACTTGCCTACTAACGGCGGGATTGTCCGCCGGACTGCCAAGTCCAGCGGATAATTTTAAAACAAAACTTAAAACTTTGGCGCCGGACTTTGGCGCCAAAAAGTCCGCCGGCGCCCACACACGAGGGGATTATCCGCTGGACTTCGGTCCAGCGGATAATCCCGCGGGATAGTCCCTTCGTGTGTACGCGGCATTAGTCTTACCTGCTCTGTGCAGTGGTTTTGCACAGTGCAGCCCCAATCCTCTTATTTTCAGGTTCCCTGCTGGTGCTCCTGGCGCCTCCTCTTTGACCAGTGCCCCCAATAGCAAGCCACTTGCTATGGGGGCACTGGTGTGTGCTCACTGCTGAGCCCTGTTCTATGTGTCCATATGACACATAGAGCCGCAGCTCGGCCCCTTCCCCCACTCTCTACTCATTGGCTCACTGGCTGTGATTGACAGCAGTGGGAGCCAATGGCTCCCGTTGCTGTCTCAGCCAATGAGGAGAGGGAGTCCTGGGACAGTGGAGGCTCTTGTACACATCACTGGACCAAGAGGGGGCTCAGGTGAGTGTTGGGGGGCTGGGGTCTAAGCACTAGCTGGCACTCACCACTGCTCCTGATGGTGGAGATGGATTTTGATACATGTTAGTGCCAGGTCACTGTCTTCAGGATCACCCCACCAGGTCATGGGAAATCGCGGGTCCAGCAGAAGATATAGCAGACGAGGATCAAGAAAAAGCGTAGTCAATAAACAAGCCAAAGGTCGGTAACGTAACGACAAGTTATCAAAAATTAATGGTTGAAGGTTGGAAACAAGCAGAAGCGTAGTCAAAGAGCAAGCCAAAGATCAGTAAAGTATGGTTGTGAAGAAAAGGGGAGCTGAAGTATGCAAAGTGGCAAGATATCGGCTGAAGCGAGTTCAATAATCTGGCAAATAGGAAGTGCGGAGACATTAAATCAGGAAGTTCATGTGCGGAGCAAAGAGTTTAGCGCTCACCAGAAACAAGAGACAAGGCAATATTGTCCTAAGAGATCAGAGAGGGAGCTATTCAGCATCTCAGGCGGCACAATGAGAAGAGCCACATCCAGACCCCACAGAGGCCACATGTTCAGATCTGGAGCCTGACAGCTGGAGTAAAAACAAGATACTTGAAGGTTTCTTGCCAGAAAACAGACCCTAGTCTTCAGCACATCTTTCTATGTCCCTTGTTTCGCAGACTATGCTGGCTGGAATGCACAGACATAAAACAAATGCACATAAAGAAATAAATCTAAATTCAGAATAAGATAGATAGATGTGACACTTTGGTAGCCTAATTTTCTTTTTATTTAATAATTGTAGTTAGACATAGTAATCTCCATTTATTTTACTGCATTCAGTGATATATTAAGTAAAGGGACTACATGGAAGTGGGGACATTCTGTTAATTTAAAGTGTATAGCAGTGGGGAAAAAGAATCCAATTATTGGATTCTGTCAGCTGTCTGCTCTAAAAGTAGTTATTTTAATAATACATGCTACATTGGCTTAAGCTCATTAAAACCAAGAAACATCCAGCACGTGATTTTTTAAAACTTTCCATTGTAATGTAAGAAACCGATTCACTGTAGATACAATATTACAACAGATGCTTTGATCATTTTCCGTGAAGTATACCATATGATTGGATCATTTTCCCTTTTTTCAGCTATATTGGAAATTGTGCTAGCTTAAGAAAGGCATACTGAAAACGAGCAGCTCAGTTGGTGACAGTGCTGGATATGACCTTGAATATTAGCATAATAATAGCAGTTAAATCTTCTTCAAGTCTTGTTACAGTTGCCTATTTTTGAAAATTCTTTGAACGTGACTGTTTGACTGTTCAAGTAGCATCTAACATAACATATAATTTTATATAATCAGATACAAAAGCATTGTTTGAGACATGTTTTTTCTTGTTTTGGATAGCATGGGAAATATGACGTATGTCGGGTTTTCATTTCTGTCTGTAAATCTATTGGGGAGATTTTTCTTCACTCTATTTCACTGTGACACTCCTACAACAAATGTGTGGATTGGTTGTCACAGAAACAAGATAAATAAAATAAAATAATTTTCATATCCTCTAACTCTTTCTCATAAAGATAAGATGTATTTTTTCACTTGTACTAGTATGATAAACTTCCTGTATTGACAGGAAAGGAGGGGGAATCATCCAGTAGGAATACAGACAGCAAAAAAAAAAAAAAAAAAACCTTTCCTTAATCCAAAATAAAATAAAATGTTTTGATTACAATTTAAATGAAAACATTTATAATTATGTATTTCAAATGCATGATGGTTGACATACTAATGGAAAATAGGCTTTTCGCTTTTCAAGGGAAGTTTAACTTTGTAAGAGAATGTTCTCCAGGATTAGGTAAATGTGGTGAATTTTGATTTTGTGACGAATATCCAATCATGCACAAAAAAAAGACAAACAATTGCCAACACTCTTCATAATATATTAAAGTAAACAAATGCACTTACTAATTGACCTAGAATTGTATCTAGTATAAGATAATGACTAGTGGCTTTTTGCCACCCACACACTCTAATGCTGACACAACATTTGAGCTCACTTCATGTCCTCCTTCTTGGAAGCCTCATCTGCCCTTAATGCAGGAAAAATGTCTCTAGCAACTTCCACGGTAACTGTATTGACACTCTTACATCAAAGCTTTAAGCCAAAACATGTATAGCCATTAAGAAGGCCACATATTGTATGTATTGGTATGATCATTCAGTCAAGCATTCAAGGTGACTTTAAAATGATCAAAATTCAATAGGAATCACAAACCACAGACCCTACACTCAATCAGTTTGGTGAGATTTTTATAATTTTTGACACTAGCAAGTCACTCAGCCATGGCAAAATTTTAATGATCACTTCTAATTGGCCAAGTAGGTGATAATTGACAACAGCATCAGTCGCCCTCTCACCAGAGTAAATGGTGTAGGCGATATAACCTAATTTCAAAAACTATAGCATATATACAGTCAGAAGAAAAGAGGCGCATCACTCCCACATGTGGCATAAAACCGGGCTTCACAATAAATCAAATACAGGGGGAAATACTCACAAACGATTCTTTATTAGTAGAAAAAATCTAGATAATAACAAATATATCATTAAAGTGGTTGTAAACCCTTACAAACCACTTGAACCTACAGGTAAGCCTAGGCGCACTGAGAAAGCCGCTCTCAATGGCGATATGCCGCGAGTGGCGGCTCCCATGCGCATGCGTGGGAGTGACGTCATTGCGGCGCCGTCGAATGACAGCGCCGGAGCCGCGAGACCCACCAAGAAGATGGAGGCTCCATACACAAGGGGACAACAGGGACTCCTGTGTCAGATAAGTGACACATAATGGACTACTATGCGATGCATAGTAGTCCATTATGCTTTACCTTTGCAGTTAGGGTTTACTTTCTATTTAAATATGCCATTATTATTGCCCCAAGACAAACACGACGCACAACCACAAAGCTTAATATAGACAACATTGTCTTCACATAATTTAAAGTGGTCCGGACCTTTCTGCAAAGAGTATCAATGTGCAGTCACAATAATGAAATACTTAAATAAATTAATGGATCCACTAAAGACCGCATCATTACATCCAAAATGCAATACAACTGCACATGCTCTGTAAACTTGACCTAACTAGAAACATACAGACTGAAAGAAATAGAGCGGTAGAGGCAGCTAGACTGATACATAAGGTAAGCTTTGCTATGGGGAAGCTGTATAAAAGACTACATTTTTGCTTTGATACTTTGAAGTAATATGTTTGCTGAATGGCCCAGTTAACATCCCTTATGTGTTGATTTATTTTTAACCCAAAAACAAGTTTTAACAGTTGGCCTGCCCTTCTACCTGAACCCTTAAAAGTTAACTTAAAGTGGTTATAAAGGATATTTTTTCCCTTAAAATAAAAAAGAAGTTTTATGTACCTGCACTGTGTAATGATATTGAACAGAACGGTCTCTTACCTCCTTTTATGGGATCCGCCACTGGTGCTCTCTGCTCCACCTCTTCCACAAGTGCCCCCATAGTGCTCCCAAACTGGGCTGTGTGTGTTTATAGACACACACAGCATAGATTGGCCCTGCCCCTTTCTCCCTCCTCACAGGATTTATTTGACATATAAGAAGAGGATGGAGATGTGGGACTTTATGGGTACCTTATGTAGACATTTTCTTTTTTAGAACAAAGTATTATAATGCAAAAGTTTAAATGTGAAAAACATATTTTATTGAAACAAATAAGAGAAAAAATATTTGTAAAAAATGAACAGATATGCAAAGATCTATTGTCTAAGGTTTATACACCTATTCCTATTATCAACATAGATTTTACAGGGTTCATTGATGCGTGGTCACATATTCAACAGTCTTCTAGATGTTTCGCCTATACAGGCTTCATCAGGAAGGTTGACATGATCACATAGAGTTAAGAAAATGAGAGAGTTAAGATGACTTCATTCACATATGGAACCTCTCATATCGGATCCTGTCCAAGAATATCCTCAGAGGGGTCTCGTAGGGGACTAGTCAGATTCAAAACAGTCTCACATGCAAAACACACACACAAATCCTACCGAGACGACGGGTGAATCACAGGGAGGGAGATATGGGGCTCAGTAAGGTACAAATGCCTCGTTGATTTTGTTAAAAGCAATGGTCACTTCTAACATATCCACGATAGATCGGATAAATGGGAGTGGAGAGTATACCGGCCCGCTATCTAAATTGTTCTATCTTGCATGAAAACAAGAGAGGGGGCAAGTCAGACATTTCAATGTCCTAACCATACAGAGATTTGTGATGTAGATGTTTGGGATATATTACCCAAACTCTGCTTCCAATGAGCTTTTGTCCTTGGTATTCTAGCTGTAATCCTTCCGAGCTCCCGCGGGAGCTCGGAAGGATTACAGGCGGGAGCTCGGAGAATACCAAGGACAAAAGCTCATTGGAAGCAGAGTTTGGGTAATATATCCCAAACATCTACATCACAAATCTCTGTATGGTTAGGACATTGAAATGTCTGACTTGCCCCCTCTCTTGTTTTCATGCAAGATAGAACAATTTAGATAGCGGGCCGGTATACTCTCCACTCCCATTTATCCGAGCTCTCAGTCAGCCTTCTAACAACACTATCGTGGATATGTTAGAAGTGACCATTGCTTTTAACAAAATCAACGAGGCATTTGTACCTTACTGAGCCCCATATCTCCCTCCCTGTGATTCACCCGTCGTCTCGGTAGGATTCGTGTGTGTGTTTTGCATGTGAGACTGTTTTGAATCTGACTAGTCCCCTACGAGACCCCTCTGAGGATATTCTTGGACCGGATCCGATATGAGAGGTTCCATATGTGAATGAAGTCATCTTTTACACAAAATTTTTTTTCTTAACTCTATGTGATCATGTCAACCTTCCTGATGAAGCCTGTATAGGCGAAATATGTAGAAGACTGTTGAATATGTGACCACGCATCAATGAACCCTGTAAAATCTATGTCGATAATAGGAATAGGTGTATAAACCTTAGACAATAGATCTTTGCATATCTGTTCATTTTTTACAAATATTTTTTCTCTTATTTGTTTCAATAAAATATGTTTTTCACATTTAAACTTTTGCATTATAATACTTTGTTCTAAAAAAGAAAATGTCTACATAAGGTACCCATAAAGTCCCACATCTCCATCCTCTTCTTATATTTTACTTTAGGGATGTCGGTACATTAATTTTGCTAAACAATGGGACGATTAACCTCCAATCATAATCTTTTAGGATTTATTTGACAGCAGCAGTAACCAGTAGCTCCTGCTACTCTTGTGTCCTGTGAGAAGAGCAAGGGGAGAGAGCACTGCTGCAGATGGGCACAGTGCTGGACCAAGAAAGGACTTGTAATATAAGTGTTCAGAGGTTTAGGGAGGTGCGTGCGTGTGGTGGTGGTGGTGGGGGGGGGGGAACCATATTAACCCACAGCCTTCCCAACATCTAACCTCCCTCTGACATGTAACCTAGAGCTTATACTCAAAACCTCAACTCTAAGTATCCAATGAACCCAACACTAACTTCTAGACTAATCCCCAAGTCTAAAGTAGTGTCTTCTGCAGTGTACAAAAATGAATTGTTCTTTGACTAAGTGGGCACTGAAAGCTAACATTCTTTTGAAAATGGTGTCATTTAATTTCATTTGAAACTTGTAGCCTGGTGCATATCAGATCTTCTGGAAGGTGAAGATATCAAGGGCCCTGGTTCCAAAGTACAGCCCAGTTCAGAAGTAAAAATACTTGGTTGCACCTTGTTGTGATTGCATTTTAGTGCTGACATTACTTTTATTTTTATTTTTGGAAAATAGTCAATATATTATATTGCAAAAAAAACAACAAATATATGTTTTCACTTAGTGTATCTGATAAGACTGTAGGCCAGATGGATCTTTGCATTAGAAGGGAAAGTAAGGTCAGTCATTATTCAAAATGAAATCCCAGTGCACTTTGGCAATTTCAGTCATCTCTGACTATTCCTTCCATTAGTCTTTCATCTTCAGTTTGGCTGGCATAGCATGTAATGATGATAAAGGGCAGCCATCTGCCTTCCTTGCTCCCATGTCACAGTTATACTCAGTGAAGTTACAGATGTTTTTGGATCATTTCACTGTAGATTGTTTTTGGCATATATTGCACGATGCATGCCAACACTGTGGTTCAACAATCTCTGGCAACAGAACCTTTTTAAATACTTTACAATTTGGAATTGATTTTCCCTATCATGCTTAATATTAAATACTGGATAGACTTTCACTGAAATTGTAATCAATCTGAAAATAAAATTAAGCAGCTTTTTTTTTTTTTTTTTGCCAACATGGCCTGGAGATTTTTTTCATTTAAATGCAAGCTTTTCTTTTTTGAGAGAAAACAATCCCATTCTGGTTAATGACATACATTTCTAGGATTTTAGCAAATGCAATTGCCAGTTACCTATTTTTTCATTAGATGGCGAGATACTGTGGGTACCAATAATAGTAATAACTGAGGCACACTGCCAACCCCATATTTGAGTTTTTTATTCAGAAGCAGTTCACAACATGTTTCAGGCCATGCTTTTTGCTCCTAAAATGTAAACTTGCTGAAAGTGAGTGGTGAGTTTGAGCTCTACCTGCCAAAATGATATCATAGGTTTCAATGTAACAGCAAGAAACATTTCTCCTAAAACAGGTAGCATCTATGCAATTGCCTCGTTAAAATGGTTAACCTGCTTGTTATCAGCATATGTCACTTCTGAGAAAGCTCAGTACACAGTTTGTGTATTCAGAACACAGCTTTGCATGTTACTTTGGTCCTGTGCCATGTGTGAAGGGGGTGTGTCTCTTTCCTCCAATCAGCTCTCACACATTGTACACAAGCTCTAACTGCAGCACTCCGCCCCTCCTTTGTCATACTGACAGATAATGAAGGATTTTAGCTAAACTTTGCTCCTTTGAATAATGGATGTAGAGAAGAGATTGTTGCAGATAAACAAGTAAAACTTATGTTGTTTTTTTTTTTAAATCTCTGTGTATCATTTGAGGCTATTCACTTCACTGGGTGTATGTGAGTGTTAACAATCACTTTAAACTCCTGTAGTAAAACAATACACAAAAGAAGAGAGCACAAAGCCGCCCTAGAGTAACTCGGCTTCAATATAGTAAAGTTAAAAATACTACAGTGGTCAAACTCATGTTATAAGGATTTCACTGTGGCTGCACTCCTCTAACCCCCTAAGATCCGACAGTGGACGCTTAACCTAGCTGCCCGGATCCTGGCAGCACATCTGAGGCTATCCATCCCCACACTCAACATGCAAATCCTAATGCACATGCGCACAGTCCAGCCAGGACTACTCTTCAAGGCCACACAAACCCACACAAGCAGGATACGGGGGGAAGAGAGTTAGGACGTCACACAGTTACCATGACAATGCGTTTCCATGACCTGAAGAAGGAGGCCATGCCTCAAAAATGCATTGTCATGGTAACTGTGTGATGCCTTCACTCTCTTCCACCCTGTATCCTGCTTGTGTGGGTTCATGTGTCCTAGAAGAGCAGCACTGGCTGGACCGGGGGCGCAAGTGTATTAGGATCTGCATGTTGAGCGTGGTGCTGGATAGCCTCGCATGTGCTGCCAGGATCCGGCAGCTAGGTTGAACGTCCATGGCTCCCCTTCCCCTGTCAGGATCTTAAGGTGGTTATAGGAGTGCGGCCACAGTGGAATCCTTATGTTGTATCTATCTTCACACAGGTGAGTTTGACCATTGTAGTGTTTTTAACTTTACCATATTAAAGCCGAGTTACACGAGAGTGGCTTTGCACTCTCTTCTTTTGTGTTTTGTTTAGATGTGTTCCTACCACCCAAAGGATCCATAGAGAGCAGCAGCACCCTTTCACTTCTCTAATTATCACCAATAGCCAGCTGGAGGGCTATACCAAACTGTTGATCAGCGTACTTGCTAGGGTTGAGCGAACCCGAACTGTAAAGTTTGGGTCCGTACCGGACTTTTGGGTGTCCGGGTCCCGGACCCGAACCCGAACAATTGACTGTATGTTCGGGTTCGGGTCCGGTGTTCGGCAATGTATTGGTGCCTTTTACAAGCTGCAGGGCAGCCAATCCATACTAGTTTCACTAGTGTGCCCTTAGAAGCCATCACAGCCATGCCTACTAATGGCATGGCTGTGATTGGCCAGTGCAGCATGTGACCCAGCCTCTATATAAGGTACAGGCACACAGCACAGCGCGTCACTCTGCTGTAGACAGGTTCCTGGCTGCTAAGAGAGGATTTCATTAGGAGTTAGTCTGATACAGTCAGTCAGTCCACATTCCTTAAATTTTCTTCAAATTAGTAATATCAGTGAGCGATCTACATAGCTAGAGTAGAGACTAGAGAGTGTCTTTGTTGAGGGAAAGAGGCAGAGAGAATTATTCAAGAGATTCCTAAATCAATTGTACCCTGGCTGGTGTGCAGTGCACAGTCTTTTAACAGTGCCATGAGGCCAGTGCCAGACAAAATATAACTTTTATCTGCAAGCTCAGTGCACCATCACTGCATATTTTACTAAAAGATACACCATACTCTGGGTGTATTCTGCTATTGGAAAAACATTGCAAAAAAATAAAATTTTGCTGTGATTTGTGCATGTGTGCAGGAGTGTGACATACAATCGATCGATATTTCTTCTATTGTGCTATCCCCAAAAAAAAATTGTAGTGACATTTTTTTTCCCCAATAGCATTTTCTGCATGTTCATACACGCTTTACACACTGTGGGTCTTATCCATTAAACGGAATAATTTTTTCCAGAAAGTGTGTATTCTGGGGCATTCCCACCATATGTGCGGCATCGTGCCGTTGAGTTTCTGAGGTTCTTAATGACTTCCTGTACCTCTGCTGAGAAGGGGGCCTCCAGCATTTTATTTTTTTATTTTTTTTATGTTATTTTAAGTTGTTTCCCTATCCACATTTGTTTGCAGAGCACTTGCCATGCTCTTAACAACATTTTGTTGCCCTCTCTAGCCCTTTCCATTACTTTTTTACAGCCATTTTATTTTCATATTTGGTTTTTTTATTCGTTTTTCCATTCAAACATTAAAAGTAAATACAGTTGGGCAGAAGAGGGACAAATCATAAGAGTACATACATAAGATTAACCGGCCATACTGGGCCCATAGAGTACAATTAACATATATTGTTAGACAATTGTCTTATCAACTTAAATTCAATCATAATTTGTCTTTTCTCATCCTCCTCCTTACTTTAAAGCCCCTATCTTTTATTTCCCAGGTCTTTTGGTCTTATTTAAAGGCCCTCCAATAGTTTCCCTCTGCATCATTTCTTCCCCTTTCCTAAGTCTCTCCTCCCCCCGTCTTCGTTTCCTATATACCCTCCCTCTTAACTCCCTCCCCCCCCCAAAATAAAAAAAAAAAAAAAAAAAAAAGGGGGGAATCTTCCCCCATCTCATCTCCCATCCACCCCATCCCTCCTGTTTCCTCCCCTCTCCGTCTATCCCTCCTCTCCGGTATCCTGTTCCCTCAATCTCCTTCCTTCCTCCGAATCCATAAATTTATTCCACCCTCCCCAGGTTTTATTATAGCTCTCTATTTTGTTTTGACCAAATGCAACTAGGTCTTCCATAGCCCTGATTTCCAAGACTTTGTTTAACCACCTTATTATAGAGGGTGGATCGGGTTCCTTCCAACTTATGGTAATGTTTGCCTTAGCAGCATTGAGCAGGTGACATATAATAGATTTTTTATAAGTCCGTTTTGGTATTTGGGAGGCATGTAACAGAAAGAAGGCCGGGTCCTCTGGGATTTCTATTTCCGTACATTTCTGAGTTATCCTACGGATTTCTACCCAGTACTGCTTAATTTTAGGACATGTCCAGAATATATGATAAAGGGTTCCCAGGTCCCCTCCACATCTCCAGCACCGGCCGGAGGTTTCGGGATAGAATCTCTGCAGTTTGGATGGAGTGTAATACCACTGCGTCATTATCTTATAATTTAATTCCTGGAATCGTGTACAAATTGACGTATTCTGGGACATGTGAATAATATCCCCCCATTGGGCCTTGGTAAAGGTTCTGTTAAGATCCTTCTCCCACTTAACCTTACTGGGTGGTACATAGTCTTCCCGTGGGGTATTTAAAATTCCAAACATTTTGGAGATCAACCGGGGAATCGGTTCATGCCCATCACAGTATTTTTCAAATATCGTCAATTGACGGTCATATTTTCCCGCTTCTCCAAGGGAGTGTAGGAAGTTCCTGATCTGTCTTGCCCTCCACCAATTTAACTCAAAGGGACCCCCTCTTTGTGAAAGAATCGCAATAGTAGGCCAGGCCCCCCTTTGCAAAAAATGTGAGACCTGAAATAAACCTTTGTCTTTTAGATTTTTGAAAGCATCTTCTTCTGTCCCTGGAGGGAACCCCGGGTTTCCCAATACTGGGAATAGTGGTGAGTCCTCCGATGAGATCCTAGGGTCTTGGAGTAAAGATGAACTGATGCGTAATGTAGTCCCTATAGTAGGGTGTTTCATGATTTCCCTTGGTATTTTATCAATACACCAGGGTGCTCTCTGCAGAGGTATCTCGCTAACTTGCTGTTCTAATTCCACCCATGCCTTAAGCTCTCCATGTCTGCACCAATCCACCACCCTCCCCAAGTGAACTGCGTGGTAATATCTCACTATGTTTGGGACCGCTACTCCACCAACACTCCTAGGTAACATCATGATACTTTTTGCTATCCTGGGGCGTTTCTTTGCCCATATAAACTTTATAAATAAAGAATCTATTTGGCGAAGAAAGGTTCCCGGTATTAAAATTGGTAAGGCTTGAAATAAATATAAAAATTTGGGCAAAATGTTCATTTTAATAATATTGCATCGGCCAAACCAGGAATGCGTATCCTGGTGCCATTTGTCCAATTGCCTCCTCGCTAGTTCCAGTAACCCCGGAAAGTTTACCTCATATGTCTTACCTATGTTTGGTGGGATAAGCGTTCCCAAATATTTCATTTTTTCTCTTACCCACCCAAAATTAAAGTTTTGTTGGAATACCTCACGGTCTCCCTTTCTTAAAGCGACTCCCATTGCTTCAGATTTTGAATAATTTATTTTTAGATTCGACAATTTACCATACATTTCAAATTCTTTCATGAGATTGGGGATCGAGATGTGTGGTGCAGACATGGAGAACAACAAATCGTCCGCATAAGCGGAGACTTTATGGATTCGATTTCCGATCTCTATACCCTGGATATCTCTATTTTGCCTGATTTTATTTAGCAGAGGTTCTATTGATAAGGTAAATAACAAAGGGGAGAGAGGGCATCCCTGTCTAGTACCATTCGCCATTTTAAAGGGGCTAGAAAATACTCCGTTTACTTTCACCTCTGCCCTCGGGCAGCTATATACACTTTTGATCCATGAGATCATCCGGTCTCCCATGCCCACAGATCTCAGTACATCAAACAGAAAGGACCACCTCACCCGGTCAAAAGCCTTCTCGGCATCAGTACTTAAGAAGACACTGGGGATTGCTGACTTATTAGCGTAATAAACCAAATTTAAAATTTTAGTAGTATTATCCCTCGCTTCCCGCGAGGGAATAAATCCTACCTGGTCTCGATCTATCAACCGGCTCATCAGAGGCTGAATCCGAGTTGCCAAAAGCTTGGTATATAACTTCAGGTCCACATTTAAAAGTGAAATAGGTCTATAGCTGCCACATTCCGAAGGATCCTTCCCCTCCTTTGGCAACACTGTAATGTGTGCCAAAAGGGAGTCTGGAGGGAATGTGGCATCTCGGCCAAGGGCATTAAACAATTTTGCCATCTGTGAACATAGTTGTGCGGAAAATTTCTTATAATAAAGTACTGTAAGACCATCCGGGCCGGGCGCCTTTCCCGGCTTCATTGTTTTTAACGCCTGTTCTATTTCCTCCTTCGTGATTGGTTCTTCCAATCTCTTCCGCTCTACAGACGTTAATCTCGGCAATCTCGCCGATGAGATATATTTTTCCTGTACTGATAGTGCTATAGGTGCTGACTCCAAATTATACAGAGAGGTATAAAAATCCCCAAATGTCTGTGATATCTCTTTGGGCTGAGAAATAAGTTTCCCTTCCCTTCCTTTTATGTGGGGTATATATACATTTGAAGTTTTCTCTTTCAATTTACCTGCTAGTAACTTACCACACTTATCCCCTAGTTCATAGGAGGTCTTTCTACCCCTCTGTATAATTTTCCTCGCTCTGTATCGTAGGATATCTGAAATCTGGCGTCGCAGATCCCCCAAGTGTCTTCCCAAGGAGGGTGTCTGATTCCTCTTATGCTGTAATTCTAAGTCATGTATTTCCTGCAAGAGTTCCCTTACCTGTTTTTCTCTTTCTCTCTTTAGTCTCGATCCCCCTTTGATCAGTATGCCCCGAATCACTGTCTTATGCGCCTCCCAGATTATAGCGGGGTTGATTCCCGGAGTCTCATTTATTTCAAAATAAAATTGAATTTCTTTTGCTATTTCTTCTTGAATTTCAGGGTTATGAAGTAGGCTCTCATTTAATCGCCATTTTCTCTCGGTAACTTCCCTCCCGCCAAATAGAGAGATACACAAAATAACCGGGGCATGATCTGACCACACTATATTCCCTATTGATATCTCTGTTATTTTGGTCATTAAATAATGGGGTATCAAGAAGAGGTCTATCCGGGTATATAACTGGTGAGGATTGGAAAAGAAAGTATAATCTCTTTCCCCCTCGTGCATAATACGCCACGCATCCACCAGTTGTAGTTCGTGTAATTTTTTTAATAGTCCTCTTCTGATGCCCGGGGGGATGGATGATGTCCCTGAGGACGTATCAAGTTTTGGATCTAAAGGGATGTTGATGTCCCCCCCTATAATTAGTTTACCCTCCGAGAACTCCATTAGGTTTGTTAGGACTTTCTTCAGGAAAACATCTTGTTTTACATTAGGGGCATATACTGTGGCCAGTGTCACCTTCACTCCTCCTATTAAGCCCTTCAGAAAAAGGAACCTTCCGCTCTCGTCTGCTCGTTTTTCTATTAACGTCCACGGGATCCTATTAGCTATCATAATCGAAACCCCTTTAGATTTTGCCTCTTGGTTGGAGGCATGGTATACCGTTGGGAAAAATCTGTTTTGAAGTATAGGAAATCTGCTCGCCCTAAAATGTGTCTCTTGAATGTAAGCTATATCTATGTGCCTATGTTTTAAGTCATTTAAAAGCATCCTTCTTTTTTCAGGGATATTAAGTCCCTTCACATTCATGGATATCAACCTAATTTCCTCCATCTCTACCAATCTCCACTAGGGGGAACGAGATCTAAAAGAAAAAGGGGGGAACAAGCCCCGGTAGGGGAGGTGATGGAGAGATGGGGCAACGGAAGAAGAGAAGGAAAAAAAAAAAAAAAAAAAAAAAAAAAGGGGAACCCCCCCCTCCCCCCCTACTCTACACCCCTTTCCCCTACTTTCCTACTCCCACCCCCCACCCTCTTTTCCTCCCCCTACCTCTACTTCAACCCCTAAGGGAGACACCCTTTCCTGAGACACCCTCCTATGGCCCAGTGGGTGTAAAACTATTTATGGGGGGATAAGCCTAAATGGCGGGGAGGCTCCACTCCCCTCCCCGGGTACGCCCCGCCTCCTTCTCAAGCTGCATTTATCACCAATTTTATATTTCATATTCTGTCATCCGCCCCCCCCCCCCCCCCAGGCGGGGGGAAAGAGAGGTGGGGAGGAGAACAAACACAAACACAAAAGAGGGCAAAGAAGAGAAAAAAAAAAAAAAAGGAAGGAAGAGAGAACAACTCATTTATGTCCTCCCCCCTCCCCCCCATCCGCCCCCAAGCCCCCCCCACCCCCCCTCCAATTATCTCCCCCCTCCCCCCCACACCCCTACGATAGTGAGGGGAGAGTCGAGATGGTCTCCCCCTTCATCCATTCTTCATGGGTCAATCACTCATATTCAGTCTAAACCCAAAATAGAAAGAAGGATGTCCCTCATCCTCCGTGTTGCAATTAGTGTTATAAAAAAATACTAGAAGTGTATATACCTATACCTGTGAGCTCATAGCTATCTATGATTATCAATTTGTGATGCGAGAATCCTTCTTCTCGCAATAAGCAAAAAAAAAAAAAAAGGAAACCCCTTAGTGGCTTATTCGTTACTTATTTGTTATCAACATCCCCCTTACATGGGGGCAACCCAAAAAAAAAAAAAAAAAAAAAGGGGGCTGAGGCCCTAGCATTATCTGTGCCTATATATATATACTATCATTTGTATCATTTGTGTCAGTATGTGTCAGTATGCACCACCTTCACAAAAAAAAAAAAAAAAAAAAAAAAAAGAAAAAAGATGGCCTATATTCCCTCTAACACACCTTATTGGTCTTCACACCATCCCTGAACCCTCCCTCCAACCCTCCCCTCCTCCCTCATTTCCCACCCACCAGCACCCCACAACACAACCCAAAAAAAGAAAACCACACATTTAAATTAAAGTACATAATATGACCCACGAAGTCCGTCTAGACCCTCTGAACCCCAGATTCATTCTCTATTTAAACTTGATATATTTGGTTTCAAGAGGGTCCCATAGAGGGCGGGGGAAAAAAAAAGAGCCATAGGCAAAAAAAAAAAAAATAAAAAAAAAAAGGGGGGGTGATGGGGGGCAAAAAAAAAAAAAAAGGGGAGGGGGGGGGGGGCCGCATTACACCCGATTATCTCCCAGTCTTTCAGGACAAGGTGGGGGGTGTTTTCTCCATCTTCCTTCACTCAATAATCACTTTCTATCTCTCCTGAGCCCCTTGTTCATTTAGGCGGCCCAGATATTGAAGCCAGTTCGGGACTTCGACCTCCTCCTCGCCCAGGAATAAGAACAATTTTGGCAGGTCTACTGGATGCCTCAGGACAAAAGTTCTGGATCCTCTCTTTATAAATACGGATAGGGGGTAACCCCATCTGTATGAACCTCCGGATTTTCGTACTATGTCCAGTAGAGGGCGTAACATAGCTCTCCTCTGTAGGGTAGCCCTTGAGAGGTCAGGTAAGATTTTAACCCTCATATCTTCGTATGCTATTTCTTTGACCTCCCATGCCTTCCGGCTGACCATTTCCTTATGAGCATACCTATGAAAACAGCATATCACATCTCTAGGTCTGGCTGGGTTAACTGAGGTGGGGCCCGATACCCTATGGAGTCTTTCAAATTCTAAGTCCCCAGCTGGAACCTGGATATCCAGTTGCTGGCATATTGCAACTATAGTTGGCTGCAGTGCCTCTCCATTTATTGCCTCTGTTACCCCTCTGAATCTTAGATTTTTCCTTCTATTGCGATCTTCTAATTCCTCTAAACGCAATTGCATCGAGGGAGCAAAAAAGTTATAATCAGACTGTACCTTTTCCATTTGCGTGATCCGGTCTGATAGGGACACCTGTGTGCTTTCTATCTCCGTCACTCTTTCTGTAATTTGGTGAACCTCAGACCTCACCTCTTCCATATCTCTCCGATGGATCTCTTCCATCCTAATCATCCATCCCTCCAGATCTGCTCTCGTGGGGAGCGCCTGTAAATCTGCCCTTGTGGGCAGCGCTCTCAGGAGGGCTCTAAGATCTGCATCTTCCCCTGCCATGTGCTGTGTGTGTCCTGTGGCCTCTTCCTGTGACCCCCCTGGGGAGCTCCTCTCCCTTGCCGCTCTCACCTCGCTTGGTTGTGGGCGCCGCCAGCGTATCAGGTATGCAGGGCTCCGAGGTGACGTCAGGCGCCTCTCCGCGTCCTCCGTCTGTTTTTGCTTTCGCTTTCGCTATGCCTGGCGCCCGTTCCTGGGACCTCACTGCCGCTGCTCTCGTTCGTGAGAAATACTGCGGTATCTCCGGCTGTGAAGGTATTTTCTGTGCCTTCTGCTCACTCACGTCTCTTTTACTCATGCCGCCCAGGGAGCATCAAGTTCGGTATTTGCAGTGCTTCAAATGCTTCAAATGCAGTCCCGCTTACAGAGCATACCCCGGGGATCTGGTGGGAGCAGAGCCTACATGCGTCTCTCCTACTCCGCCATCTTAGACCACGCCCCCCAGAACCTGCCCCATCTCACAGGCTGTGGATTTCAAGCACTTTTACAGCCATTTTAGTCTTGAAAAGTTCGGGTCCCCGTTGACTTCAATGGGGTTCGGAGTTCGGAGTCAAGTTCGGTCCCGAACCCGGACTTTTTTCCGAAGTTCAGCTGAACCCAAACATCCAGGTGTCCGCTCAACTCTAGTACTTGCTAGTTTTTTCTTTTGTGTGTGCGTTTTTTATAGTAAAACAATGCTGGGAATGCTTGTAATTTTACAATAAGCTCTGTGAAAACTAGCAATTAGCCAATTACATGTGTAAGGAAATTAAAATGAGCACATCACTCCTGCCATGGTTAAAAGGAAAAAAAAATTTTTTGCCAGTTTTCTGAATATACAGTGGTGTGAAAAAGTGTTTGCCCCCTTCCTCATTTCCTGTTCCTTTGCATGTTTGTCACACTTAAGTGTTTCGGAACATCAAACCAATTTAAACAATAGTCAAGGACAACACAAGTAAACACAAAATGCAATTTGTAAATGAAGGTGTTTATTATTAAAGGTGAAAAAAAATCCAAACCATCATGGCCCTGTGTGAAAAAGTGATTGCCCCCCTTGTTAAAACATACTATAACTGTGGTTGTCCACACCTGAGTTCAATTTCTCTAGCCACACCCAGGCCTGATTATTGCCACACCTGTTCACAATCAAGGCATCACTTAAATAGGAGCTGCTTGACACAGTAAGGTCCACCAGAAGATCCTTAAAAGCTACACATCATGCCGAGACCCAAAGAAATTCAGGAACAATTGAGAAAGAAAGTAATTGAGATCTATCAGTCTGGAAAGGGTTATAAAGCCATTTCCAAAGCTTTGGGAATCCAGCGAACCACAGTGAAAGCCATTATCCACAAATGGCGAAGACATGGAACAGTGGTGAACCTTCCCAGGAGTGGCCGGCCGCCCAAAATTACCCCAAGAGCGCAGCGACGACTCATCCAAGAGGTCACAAAAGACCCCACAACAATGTCCAAGGAACTGCAGGCCTCACTTGCCTCAGTTAAGGTCAGCGTTCATGCCTCCACCATCAGGAAAAGACTGGGCAAAAATGGCCTGCATGGCAGAGTTCCAAGGAGAAAACCACTGCTGAGCAAAAAGAACATCAAAGCTCGTCTCAATTTCTCCACAACACATCTTGATGATCCCCAAGACTTTTGGGACAACATTCTGTGGACCGATGAGACAAAAGTGGAACTCTTTGGAAGGTGTATGTCCAAGTATATCTGGCGTAGAAGGAACACTGCATTTCAGAAAAAGAACATTATACCAGCAGTAAAATATGGTGGTGGTAGTGTGATGGTCTGGGGCTGTTTTGCTGCTTCAGGACCTGGAAGACTTGCCGTGATAAAAGGAACTATGAATTCTGCTGTCTACCAAGAGATCCTGAAGGAGAATGTCCGACCATCTGTTCGTGTACTCAAGCTGAAACGAACTTGGGTTCTGCAGCAGGACAATGATCCTAAACACACCAGCAAGTCCACCACCGAATGGCTGAAGAAAAACAAAATGAAGACTTTGGAGTGGCCTAGCCAAAGTCCTGACCTGAATCCTATTGAGATGTTGTGGTATGACCTTAAAAAGGCCGTTCATGCTCGAAAACCCTCTAATGTAACTGAATTAGGACAATTCTGCAAAGATGAGTGGGCCAAAATTCCTCCAGGACGCTGTAAAAGCCTCATTGCACGTTATCGCAAACGCTTGGTTGCAGTTGTTGCTGCTAAGGGTGGCCCAACCAGTTATTAGGTTTAGGGGGCAATCACTTTTTCACACAGGGCCATGATGGTTTGGATTTTTTTTCACCTTTAATAATAAACACCTTCATTTACAAATTGCATTTTGTGTTTACTTGTGTTGTCCTTGACTATTGTTTAAATTGGTTTGATGTTCCGAAACACTTAAGTGTGACAAACATGCAAAGGAACAGGAAATGAGGAAGGGGGCAAACACTTTTTCACACCACTGTAATTAGTGGCTGCAAATGGAAATTGAAGTTTTGTTTTTTTAGTTTATTTTATATAAAACTGAACCACAGAATGGCATAGGTTGTAAATACTTATGGCATACTAATGGGGAATGGGATATCAGTACTATAATTAGTTTTTTGTTCTAGGAAATATGAAGAGAACACCCGCTGGCCCTTCAATGTACACTAGCTTTAATTTTGAACTATACACTTATTCTAAGATATGCTTTATAATCAATGCTATGATATGTTGGACCTGGGGGTGAAAATGTACGGGTGTTTTTTGGGTGTCTACAGCATTCCACAATTTTCAAACAAATTATGGAATAAAATTATATTTTTATACACATTGTCTTATTTTTGGGTACCTAAAAGTTTCATCTATCTTTATTAAAATTTTTGGAGTTAAAAAATCTGCAAACTACAAGCTTATGACATTTTTAAAGGAGAAGTATAGCCAAAGCTATTTTGGCTATACTTCTCCTGTAGGTCACAGGAATGCACTTAGTTCTGCATTCCTGTGCCCCGTTTTCAGCTGACAATGGGTTAAAACCTACGGTTAGCTGATGTCGCTCGCTCAGCTGGTCCAGGCTGGGGAAAGATTCTGACTTTACAGTTGAGATCCACCCAGATGCCTGGACCAGCATCTGGCTCAGCCTTTCAGCGATCCGCTGAGAGCCTTCCCCAGCCGCTCCCACCCCTTCCCCAGCCCAACACTCCCGTAAGCACTGTAAATATTAGTGCCCATCCGTGTTGCCCACTAGTGCCACCTATCATTTATAACTAGCCTTTGCAGTAAGGTGCATATGGAAGGGCAAGGCACATCACAGACAAACAGAAATATAAATGTGTGCATACTACTGCGTACTGTCTGTGCTGCCACTTAACCCCTTCAGACCTGCGCTGTAGCCATCATTCGGCTATAGCGTGAAGTGAGTTAAGTGGCAGCACAGACAGGTGTTTTTCATTAGCACAGTACGCACACATATATATTTCTGAATACTGCCTACTTTGCCAGGAGGCTGTCAATAGACGTCCTCCCCTTTGCATGCTCCCCGCTGCCCCCTACAGGGTGCACGCAGTGTGCGCTGTGATCGCTGAGTCAATGAGACTCGGGCGATCACAGATCGGAGTAAGGGGTTGATCCAGGCCCCTTACCACGTGATAAGCTGTCAGACAATGACAGCTGATCACGTGATGTAAACAGAAGATCGGTAATCTTTTTTTTCTCCTCGCGCTGAAAGCGTAAGGAGAAAAAAAAGCCGGTCACTGGTTTCAGGGCAAGGGACATTGGTCCTGAAGAGGAAGAGGCAAAGCCGCCTCATCTGTGCCCACCAATACCACCTTCCAGTGCCACCTACCAGTGCCCACAAATCAGTGCATAAGTGCCATAAATCAGTGCCACCTATCAATGCCCACCATTTGGCACCACTGGTGGACATTGACAGGTGTCAATCAGTGCCACCCAGTAGTGATGCCTATCAGTGTCACCTACCAGTGCCAATCAGTGCCCATCACTGCCACCCATCAGTGCCCATCACTGCCACCTATCAGTGACCATCAGTGCCACCTATCAGTGCCACCTATCAATGCCACCCATCAGTGCCACCTCTCAGTGCCCACCAATGCCATCTATTAGTGCCCACCAGTGCCACCTCATCAGTACCCACCAGTGCCACCTATTAGTACCCAGCAGTGCCTATAAGTCCCGCCTTATCAGTGCCCATCAATGCAGCCTATCGGTGCCCATCAATGCAACCTATCGGTGCCCATAAGTACAGTCTCATCGGCATACATCAACGAAGGAGAAAAATTACCTGTTTACAAAATGTATTAACAAAATATAAACCGGTTTTGTATTGTATTGTATTAACAAAAAATTAAAAACCCAGAGGTGGTCAAATACCACCAAAAGAAAGCTCTATTTGTGGTAAAAAAAAAAACAATAAAAAACTTAATTTAGGTACAGTGTTGTATGACCGTGCAATTGTTGTTCAAAGAGTGACAGCGCTAAAATCTGAAAATTGGTCTGGGCAGAAGGGGATTTAGGTGCCAAGTAAGCAGGTGGTCAATATTCAATAAACATGCAAATAAGATTAATACAATGTGAATTTAAAAGAGAGAGAGAGAGACAAGTAATTCCACGGTAGCACACTAAATGAATCTACAAAACTCCTAAATATTAACATTGTGAAAAGATCAACATCAAACACTCATACATAATGAAAAGTGTCCATATGGCATATCCAAAAAATATATATGCTCCATCATATGCAAATAAATATGGTAATACAGTCCAACTTAAAGTGATGAAAAAAATAGGGAAACAAAATCTTGTTGATCCGCCAAAATCCTTGACTAAAGTGATGTGTACCAATTCCACTCCCTTAAGAATAAGGCTCACCAGATGCTGTTGCCATTCACTCTTATGTCTGGCAAATATTGCCTTATTAGATGTTATTAAAGGGACGCTTTTTCACGCCAATCTCCATCCAGAATAATAAAGACACTCTCTACATGTGGGGATATTGAGAGAGAGCCGATCAGCGGCTCTGATAGACGCGAGTAGAGGAGAGCCGATCAGCGGCTCTCCTGACAGGGGGGGTATGCGGCCGTTTACCACGTGATCGCTCCGTCAAATGACGGAGTGATCACATGTAAGCAAACCGGCGTCATTTGATGACGCCGGTTCCTCTCTCCTCCTCTCTCTGTACCGATCGGTACAGTGTGAGAGGAGAGGGGGAGGGATCGGTGGCAGCAGTGCTGTGGGCGGGATCTGTAGTGCCCACAGCCTGCTCTGCCACCACCGATCCATCCATCCATGCTCAGCCATCCCTCCATACCCTGCAATACCCAGCAATAGCCTGCAGTGTATTGCTGGGTATTGCAGGGTATGGAGGGATGGCTGAGCATGGATGGATGGATTCTCTGCCATCCCCCCCAATACTGTGCCATACCCCCCAATACTGTGCCATACCCCGCAATACTCTGCCATACCCCGCAATACTCTGCCATACCCCGCAATACTCTGCCATACCCCGCAATACTCTGCCATACCCCGCAATACTCTGCCATACCCTGCGATACTCTGCCATACCCTGCGATACTCTGCCATACCCTGCGATACCCTGCCATACCCTGCGATACTCTGCCATACCCTGCGATACTCTGCCATACCCTGCGATACCCTGCAATACCATGCGATACTCTGCGATGCTCTGCCATACCCTGCGATACCCTGCGATACTCTGTGATACTCTACCATACCCTGCGATACTCTGCAATACCCGGCAATACTCTGCAATACTCTACCATACCCTGCGATACTCTGCAATACCCGGCGATACTCTGCAATACTCTACCATACCCTGCGATACTCTGCAATACCCGGCGATACTCTGCAATACCCTGCGATACTCTGCAATACCCTGCGATACCCAACAATACCCTGCGATACTCGCTACGATCGAAGCCAGGATCGTTTTTTTTATTTTATTTCAGGCTTTCCAGCCTAGAGGTGAGATGTGGGGTCTTATTGACCCCATATCTCACTGTAAAGAGGACCTGTCATGCCATATTCCTATTACAAGGGATGTTTACATTCCTTGTAATAGGAATAAAAGTGATCAAAAAAATTTTGGGGGGGAAAAAAAGGGTCAAACTAAAATAAATAAAGTAAAATGAACAATAAAAATATATATATATTTTTTTAAAGCGCCCCTGTCCCCGTGTGCTCGCATGCAGAAGCGAACGCATACGTAAGTCCCGCCCACATATGAAAACGGTGTTCAAACCACACATGTGAGGTATCGCTGCGAACGTTAGAGCAAGAACAATAATTTTGGTCCTAGACCTCCTCTGTAACTCAAAACATGTAACCAGTAAACAAAATTAAAGCCTACAGGGATTTTTAAGTAGCGAAGTTTGGCGCCATTTCACGAGTGTGTGCAATTTTGAAGCGTGACATGTTGGGTATCTATTTACTCGGCGTAACTTCATCTTTCACATTATGCAAAAACATTGGGCTAAATTTACAGTTTTGTTTTTTGTAAAGCACAAAACATTTTTTTTCCAAATAAAACACGTTCGAAAAATTGCTGCGCAAGTACCGTGCTAGATAAAAAGTTGCAACGACCGCCATTGTATTCTCTAGGGTCTTTGCTAAAAAAACATATATAATATTTTGGGGTTCTATGTAATTTTCTAGCAAATAAATGATGATTTTTACATGTAGGAGAGAAATGTCAGAATTGTCCTGGGTGCTCCAGAACACCTGATGGTGCTCCCTGCATGTTGGGCCTCTGTATGTGGCCACGCTGTGTAAAAGTCTCACGCATGTGGTATCGCCGTACTCGGGAGTAATAGCAGAATGTGTTTTGGGGTGTAATTTGTGGTATGCATATGCTGTGTGTGAGAAATAACCTGCTAATATGACAATTTTGTGAAAAAAAAAAAAAAAATTAAAAAAAATCTTGATATTGCAAAGAATTGTGGGAAAAAATGACAACTTCGAAAAACTCACCATGCCTCTTATTAAATACCTTGGAATGTCTTCTTTCCAAAAAGGGGTCATTTGGGGGGTATTTGTACTTTTATGGCATGTTAGGGTCTCAAGAAATTAGATAGGCCGTCAGTACTTCAGGTGTGATCAATTTTCAGAGATTGGCACCATAGCTTGTGGACTCTATAACTTTCACAAAGACCAAATAATATACCCCAATTTGTACTTATTTTTACCAAAGATATGTAGCAGTATAAATTTTGGCCAAAATTTATCAAGAAAAATTACAAATTTGCTAAATTTTATAACAAAAACGAAGAAAAATTCATTTTTTTACAGAATTTTCAGTCATTTTTCTTTTATAGCGCAAAAAATAAAAAACCCAGAGGTGATTAAATACCACCAAAAGAAAGCTCTATTTGTGTGAAAAAAAGGACAAAAATTTCATATGGGTACAGTGTTGTATGAATGAGTAATTGTCATTCAAAGTGTGAGAGCACCGAAAGCTGAAAATTGGTCTGGTTATTAAGGGTGTTTAAGTGCCCAGTGGTAAAGTGGTTAAAAAACAGAACAAAAAACAAACATGTTATACTTACCGCCTCTGTGCAGATGGTTTTGCACAGAACAGCCCAGATTCTCCTCTTCTCGGGTCCCTTTTTGCTGCTCCTGGCCCCTCCCTCCTGTTGAGTGTCCCCACAGAAAGCAGCCGTGTCACAGCTCCCTGTGTTCATTCAGACATGGAGCTCTGGTCCAGCCCCACCCCTCTGTCCCCTAATTGGCTGACTGATTTTGACAGCCACGGGAGCCAATGGTGCTGCTGCTGTGTCTCGGATGGCTTAGACCAGGGGTCTCAAACTGGTGGCCCTCCATCTGTTGCAAAACTACAAGTCCCATGAATCATTGCAAAGCTGACAGTTACAAGCATGACTCCTACAGGCAGAGGCGTGATGGGATTTGTAGTTTCGCAACAGCTGGAGGACTACCAGTTTGAGACTTCTGGCTTAGACATTCGTGGACATCGCTGAAGAGAGATGGAGCTCAGGTAAGTGATTAGGGGGTGCTGGGGAGGCTGCTACACACAGAAGGCTTTTTATCTTAAACATTTCCCGACCAGCCGCCGCAATTATACTTTGGCAGGTTGGCACAGCTGCGCGAGCCATCGTAGCTGTACGTCAGCTCTTTAAAATGCTGTAGCAGGCTGGCGCGATGATTGCCGCACACCTGTGATCACTCGTGACAGAGCAAAAACCGGGATCTGTGTGTGTTAACACAAAAAACCCGGTTCTGTCAGGGGAGAGGAGACAGATTGTGTGTTCCTAAGTAGGAACAATGATCTCTCAACTCCACTAGTCAGCCACATTCATTCCACAGTTAGAAACACACATAGGGAACACAGTTAACCCCTTGATCGCCCCTAGTGTTAACCCCTTCCCTGCCAGTGACATTTATACAGTAATCAGTGGCTATTTTTATCTCTCATCGCTGTATAAATGTCACTGGTCCCAAAAAAGTGTCTGATTTGTCCGTCACATTGTTGCAGTCCCGATAAAATCAACGCCATTACTAATAAGAAAAAAAATTATAATAAAAATGCCATAAATCTATCCCCTATTTTGTAGACGCTCTAACTTTTTCATAAACCTATCAATATACCCTTATTACAATTTTTTTAACCGAAAATACATAGAAGAATACATATCGGCCTAAACTGATGAAGACATTCATTTTTTGGGGGATATTTATTATAACAAAAAGTACAAAACATTGTGTTTTTTTCAAAATTGTTGCTCTTTTTTGTTTATAGCACAAACAATAAAAAACGCAGAGATTATCAAATACCACTAAAAGAAAGTTCTATTTGTGGGCAAAAAAGGACATACATTTTGTTCGGGTACAACATCGCATGACCACGCAATTGTCAGTTAGAGCGACGCAGTGCCGTGTCGCAAAAAAATGGCCTGGTCTATAAGATGTATATTAAATTCATATATTTAGACTGAATACAATTCCTTCCTGCTTGTATACACTATTTTGTATCATGTTCATATTGGTGTATCACACATTCTCATTTCTATGGCCGAAGAAATAGAAACATATTATGTGCACGCAGCTTTTTTAAATCTTTCTTTTGCACTCTTATATACTGCTGCTGTGTAATATTTCACATGCAAAAATGTGTTTATCCTATTAGGGGATGGCAGATTTCTGCTTGTAGAATTCATGTTTAAACCTTAGACTTAATAAAGCAAAGATTGTATTTGAAAAGTCATATATCAAAAACATATGCACATGTTTCCTTAAATCTTTTATCTTCCTTAAATTATTGAACTGGGTATTAAAGCATATCCAAACCTAAAGAATTTTTTTTTTTTTATTATACTTCAGCTTACCAGTCCTTCAATATGATGGCTGCATTAGTTTACATTTTCCTTGGTGATCCTGTCATTATGAGGCTTGCTAACTATGTTGCCTGTATAGTAAAGTGTAGGGGTAATAGCTATTATGGACCACTTGCAAAGCCATTTTTTTACAAACGTAAAAGTATTTTTTCACAAGTTAAACAAAGCAGTGCTTTCAGCCGCAAACATATACCGTATTTTTTTGCTCCATAAGACGCACCTAGGTTTAATGCCCCATAAACACGAGTGGAAATTCCGCCAGAAAAAGTCTGATGAGAGCTTTTGGTCCGAAAATGCGACTGTGTGTATGCTCCATCGGACTTTTGCTGGCAGAATTCCAGTCAGCAAAAGATTGAGAGCAGGCTCTCAATTTTTCAGTCTGAAAAAGTTCTGATCGTAAATTCCAATTCTGACACGCAAAATTCTTACGCATGTTCGGAAAGAATTTGACGCATGCTCGGAAGCATTTTCTTGGCTCGTCGTAGTGTTGTACGTCAGTTCAGAAAACTTGTGTGACCGTGTGTATGCAAGACAAGCTTGAGTGGAACTCTGTTGGAAAAACTATCCAAGATTTTTCAGACGGAAAATCTGCTCGTGTGAGGAAAACAAGAAAAATAATTCTGAACCAAATGGTCTCAATGTAGATAATGGGAAAAAATTACAGTCTTACAGACCCCCTCTAAAAGTTCCATGTAAAAAAGATACTGTAGTTTATTGAGTAATCAATGTGTTGCACTTACATAGTATCTGCCAACCCAGTGAGCTAGTCTCTATCCAGGAGTCCCAGTGGCTGTGTGACCATGCCTGTCCTCAGATGGAAAGGTCCTTGACGTGTCTCTATGCCCATCACTGTCCCTATTGTAAGTGGTGGTGCGGTAGATCTGGAGACAGAGTGGAGGGATAGGGTGGGGGAGCCGTGTGCCATCTCAGAGATGGATGTGGTAAACCAGGAGCTGTTGCAGATCTGCCCACAGTGACATTGTGCAGGGGCGGCAACTCACGATGACATCACTCACTGCGTCAGAGGACAGAGCAGATGCCGATGGAGTGTTTGGAGAGGATGACACAGGGGGGCAGGTCAGTAACGTGGTATACGTGGTAACGATATTCTAACATGGCGGTGGCAACAGGGGGGGCCTGGTCAATATTCGCTACATAAGACACACAGACATCTCCCCCCATTTATTGGAGCAAAAAATACGGTATATCTTAACTCCATCAAATCAGAAAATAAAAGTCCACTTATCTTCAGTGCAAGGTACAGTGTATCAACCACATAAGAGTTTTACCTGCAAAATGAAAAGTCCAGTGTGAGTCCTTTTTGGTAGCTTCCAGCAGACATGCATAACTTTAGACAATCGTCTTCTCTCCAAACTCCTTGCTATTTCACGCTTCTCTAGCTGCTTCCTGTCTTTAAGTGCTGCTTCCTAGAGGTAGGCTTAACCCTCAGAGTCCCCATAATCAGGACCAGAGGTTCTCCCCCCACCCTGATATCTCTCTGAATCTCCAAATTCTAGGTCCCAAATAAGAAGTTATTAATCAAGAGAGGAATGTAAGTCAGTCCTCTCTTCTCTAATTGAACTGTACCATAACCCTGCAATACATAGCTCCCGTTCAGGACCCATCCTTGACATCCTGTACAGTATGAAGAAGAAGTGTTTTCACTTTAGCACAGGACTACAAACACTTCTCTTCTCCATAACAGAGAAAAAGGATACTGTAGTCCTGAGAGATACTGTAACTAAGATCAATGTAACTGATAGTGCAGCACAGGTAAAGAACACAAGAAGCTATCAGCTTCTAAAATCTCTGGCAGGCTTAATAGGTGTTTTTTTCACTTATGGGACTGATATAATGAAACCCTTTCACTGATAGATTTAACAGGCCAAAAGGAGACAAATAATAGAAATTCATTGTTTTGGTTTACATACACATTAAATGTAACACAGAAATCACTGCTGCACCATATTCATACTTGGACCCTTTCCCAAAACCCTGTATTAACAGTGAACATTTTGTGCACAGTGTTGTTCATTTTTGCCTAACTCTAGACATTTCTTAATGCACAGATAAAAATAATTGATGCAAACAGTTTAATTCTGGTCAGCCAATTTTCTTTCCTCACACACCTTTGCCACACTGTCCAGGCAAGTACATTACATTTCAATTTCCTATTTATTCTTTGAAACTTCCAGTCAAAAATCATATTGATTTAATGAACAAGCAGGTGACACAGCAAGCTATAAAGCTGTCCCTGGATTTAATGGAGTCCTCTTCTTGGTTGCGCACTGTGACACAAACTAGACTGGCTGAATAGGCAAAATGCAAAAATGTCTTTCCATGAAACCTCTTCACTTACTAATCTTCAGTACATTTATTTTTAAAACAATATCAATGAAAAAAGATGATTTCATTTTTTAAAGAACAACTTACAGTATCTAACTCCTGTTGTCTGAAGTGACAAATACCAGCCAGTCAATTATTATACAGTAGATTATAAATTGATTTGAAATATGAGTGGTATAAAAGATGCTTAATTAACACAGCTAATGAATAGAGTAAATTGAGTTCACATCTCAACAGATGCAAAATGAGAGAGTTTAGAATGGCACATCTAAAAACAACCTTTTGTATATTGTTTAAATCATGCAATGGTAAAATACATTTTGAGTATGGGCACAATGGATATATAAATACAATAAGTTAGGGGGCGTGGCCAAGATGGCGATCGGGACAGACGTCTAGGACGGAGCTCTGCACCAACGGAGGGGATTTCATCCTAAATTATTACCCTGACCTGCCTGATAAGACCCCTAATATACACGGTTGGTTCGTGTAGATGGTCCAGACCCGGAAAAGCAAAGGTGGGAACCAGAAGTCGCAAGGCGGGAGACCCCCAGCTCATCCTCCTGCCGCACCCGCACACGTGGAGAGCACATCCAGCATGGCGACTCAAACCTCTGAAGCTGACCCGGCCCTCACGGAGAACGCTAACTTCTCTGCGCTTATGCAGGCCATTAATGGATGTCAAGCGGCTCTGACTTCCAAGATAGACTCCCTGCAGATAGAAATGGGCCTTATGAGGAAGGATTGCGAGAAGATCCGCAGGCGGATGGACGAGGCAGAAAGATGCATAGGGGACACGGAAGACACCGTGCGGGATCATACGGCTACCCTGCACACTGTACATGTCCGCCTCAGGCATCTGGAAGCTAAGTCTGAGGATGCCGAGAACCGCAACAGACGAAATAACCTACGCCTCATAGGCCTCCCGGAGGGGACTGAGGGCCCGGATATACCAGCTTTTACCGAGCATCTCCTGCGCACGCTGTTCCCGCAGGCGCCATTTTCCCAGCACTTCGTGGTGGAGAGAGCGCACAGGATGCCGTCTACCCGCGGGCCCGGGCGCCCCGCCGCGCACATTCATCTTCAAGCTGATGAATTTCAGGGATCGGGATCTCATACTAAGAGAGGCCCGGAAGATGGAGAATGTCCGGTACGAAGCATCCCGCCTTATGTTCTTTCCCGACTTCTCGGTCGACACGCAAAAAAGACGGAAATCCTTCGATGCGGTCAAGCAGTCTCCAAGGGACCGCAACATTAAGTATAGCATGCTGTTTCCTGCTCGTCTGCGGGTGGCGGGCGGAGAATCGGCCCGTTTTTTTACTGCACCCGAAGAAGCGGCGAGGTGGGTGAACACCCTCCCACGTGAGTGACCTACGGATACCATTACACTTGCTGACAACAATGGAGTGGATCTGGGAAACGTGAGTGCTGTGTACTTTACTTTTTCCCCCTGGAATCTGCCCTGCTCGCCGGTTGCCAGCCACTGACATATTGTTCTCCCCTGATAATTCACCGGGCCCCCCCCCCTCCTTCCCTCCCCGCACACTCCTGGAGACCCCGGCCGCTGGGGAGGAAGACACTACCTGGCCGCGTGGGGGTGGGGGAAGGGGTTCTGGGGGCCATGCAAAGGCAGATGTGCTGTCCAGGACTCTTTGTCACCGGTCTCTCCCCCTTTAAAACGCTATGCAGATCCCAGCATGTACTGTAGGGGGGACACACGAAAATGCACCCCTGATAAGCACTGACTATGGCAGCACGTTTTCCCTCAGCCCTCCAGTCTTTTGAGGACAGGGCTGGATGTCCCGCTTCTACTACACGAACGCACCTAGCCCTGGCTCAGCCAGGAGGCTATTACAATCATCTTCCCGCCCGTTGGCGGCATCTCTGCAACCCCTAGTGCACTCAGTGCCCAAGTTTGAATCGCCTACTTGCTTTTAAGTTCATGACCCCATGTGGTTGAACACCATGTTTGTTACAGGGATCCAGGTGCACCCCGGTTGGAGGGGCGGCACAGGGTGGGGGGGTGTTGGGGAAACTGTTTTATTTTTCTTTTGTTGGTTTTTTCTTTTTTCTTTTTCTGGTCCCCTAGGGCCTGGTTTATTGGTTGAAGGAATAAGGTATATGTATGCAAAGAATGTGAAACTAATGTACATACAGATGACGGGTGTAGGACGGAGATGTGAGCTCCCCCCGGGGGGAGGCCCCGGTGATCCTGATGTGGGGCTGGGTACCCACCAGATGTGTCTATGCAACCCCTTATGGCTCCCCTGATGGTCATATCCTGGAATGTCAGGGGACTCAATTCCAAAATTAAACGAGCTCTCGTTTTCAAATTTCTCAAGCAATACTCCCCTGATATCTGCATCCTACAAGAGACACATTTGGTGGGAGGCAGAGTCCTGAGTCTTAAAAAACCCTGGGTGGGGCACTGCTACCATGCCACCTACTCCACCCATGCCCGTGGAGTTAGTATTCTTGTTAGGAAGACTCTCCGGTTTGTGCTCCTAGACCTGCATTTGGATCCCGAGGGCAAATATGTGGCCATACATGCCGATATTGAGGGAATGCCTGTCCTGATAGTGGGTCTATACAATCCCCCCCCAGCCACGGTTGGACTCCTCACTAAGATCACGCAGATTCTGGCCTCTCATTCGGCTACTGCAGTGATATTGGCTGGGGACTTCAACATGGTTGGGCGGCACAGTGGTGTAGTGGTTAGCACTCTCACCTAGCAGTAAGAAGGGTCGCTGGTTCGAATCCCAACCACGACACTTCCTGCCTGGAGTTTGCATGTTCTCCCTGTGCCTGCGTGGGTTTCCTCCGGGTACTCCGGTTTCCTCCCACAATCCAAAGACATGCAGGTAGGTTAATTGGCTTCTGTCCAAAAATTGGCCCTAGTATATGAATGGGGACCTTGGATTGTGGGCTCCTTGAGGGTAGGGACTGATGTGAGTGTGCAATGTACAGGGATAGGGACAATTGTAGACACTCACTCAGGTTGAACTTGATGGACTGATGTCTTTATTCAACCTTACTAACTATGAACTATGAAACTATGAAACTATGGTCCCATGCCCGGCCATGGACAAACTGTCCACTGACGGAGCTGTGGACTCCCCGCTCTCTCGCTGGGCCAATGCAGTGGGACTTACGGATGTCTGGAGATGGAGATACCCTAGGATCAGGGGGTACACGTGTAGCTCTGCCACCTACAAGGCTATGTCGCGAATTGATCTTCTTTATGTCAGCAGCCCTGTCCTCCCGAAAGTACAAGATATAACCCTTCTCCCCAGAGGGGTGTCAGACCACGCGCCTATCCTACTGAAGCTACAGGTCAGGCCGAATCCGGGTGACTCCTTGTGGCGTCTCTCGAGATATTGGGTGTCGGATGAGAGGGTTGAGCCTGTAGCTGAGTCAGCTATTGTAGAATACTGGGCCCCTGACCCGGAGGGAGCGGAGACGCCTCATAGATGGGAACAGTTTAAGGAACATATCAAGGGACAATACAAGACGGTTATAGGAACAGCTCGCTCAGCCTCTCAGGCTGCGCTTGTGCAGGCGGAGGCCACTGCTCAGAGGTTGGAGAGTGAATACACTATGGGTGGGAGGGAGGACCAGAGGAAGGAGCTAATGGTGGCATGGAGGGAAGTACAACTACTTAGAATATCGGCAGCAAAGAAACAAATACTGTTCCAATCCCAAAGAGTATTCGAACAAGGGGAGAGGTCTGGCCGTATGCTCGCTTGGCTCTCTAGAGAGCCAGTCGACACCACACATATTGCCAATATCAGAGATGAGTCTGGGAGAATGGTATCTGACGCAGGAGAAATCAATACTAGATTTGTGGCATATTATAGGAACCTGTACTCTTCCAGAGCTGTTCACACCCCTGGTGAACTACAGGCCTTTCTGAGCGAGGTCCCCTTTCCCACACTGACAGACGAAGCTCGACTACACTTAGATGCCCCTATATCCCTTAAGGAGATTCAGACTGCAATAGCCTCTATGCAGGCCGGGAAGACCCCAGGAGATGACGGCCTGCCGGCCGAATTCTTCAAAGCACACAGCAATGTGGTGGTGACCAGATTGCGAGGAGTCCTCCTGAATGCTTTCCGGAACAGATCCCTGCCGTCCTCTATGATGAGGGCGGTAATTGTGGTTATTCCCAAATCAGGAAAAAACCCAGAGTTATGCTCCTCATACCGGCCAATATCACTCCTGAACGTGGACGCGAAGGTCCTAACTAAAGTCCTGGCTAATAGACTCAATGCAGTTATACTGTCCCTGATACATGGGGATATAACCCACTACCCACTCACCACACATGCCACTATGGGGAAACCCTGGTCTGCCCCATTTGCGTACAGTGCCTGACCCGCTGGTCTGGGCGAGGTACGATATAAGGACACTAAAAGATGTTATGCCGGAGGGACAGATACTCCCCTTTGGAAGACTTAAGGACAAGTTTGGGCTACCCCCCTGGATGTACTTCAGATTCCTCCAACTTAGACATGCTCTTAGAGCAAAATTCCCAAACCCCATCACCCTAGAACCACATCAGGTCGAAAGACTACTTACCTCACGCCTAATAGATAAAACACTCTCCTCCATATATCTCTGTCTCACGTGCAGGGGTGGAACAGACGCCAACAGAGCCTTTTTGGCATGGCGCCGGGACCTCCCTGCGCTGACAGAGGAAGATTGGTCAGAGGGCCTGCAACAGTTTATACCTCTCATGATTTCAGCTAAAGATAAATTTGTCCAGCTTAAATTTCTCCACAGGGTACACTACACACCCCAACGGCTGGCACGAATCTATCACACTTTAGATGACAAATGCCCTAAATGTCAGAGAGAGGTGGGTAACTATATACACATGGTCTGGCTCTGTACTAAAGTACAAGAATTCTGGCGTGCAGTGGCTGCTGACATATGTGTGATTGGCGGACTATCCATAGGCCTTGACCCCCTGATCCTTCTACTGGGTATTACAGACAACCTTCCCATTTCCACACATAAAAAAACCTTCGTCTTTTACACAGCATATTATGCGAGGAAGACAATTCTCCTCCAGTGGAAGTCGGCGGAGCCCCCCAAGGTTTCCATCTGGAAGGAGCTGGTAAACAAGGCACTCCCTCTGTACAAGTTGACCTATATGGGGAGGGATTGCCCCCAAAAATTCCACAAAATATGGGCATCATGGGCGGAGGCCAGAAACATTACGGTATAACCCTGACAGAGGTTCCTTCCTCTCCCCTCCCTCCCATCTGGACCTCTAGCATACCTTCCTACAGAGACCAACGGGATGCCCCTGCAGGTCAGGAGACGCGGGTCGCAGCTGTCTGCACTGTTTCACATGTAACTGTTTGGAAGCTTCAATAAACATTCCTTCTGTTAAAAAAAAATAAAAAATACAATAAGTTATATGTGATACAATGTGACATAGAGCTTTAAGACATTATTAGTAGCCATTGCGAGAAAATGCTAGAACTTGTAATAACAATCTACTTGAAGATTAATCTGAAGATAGGTAGGTAGAGTCTAGGCCTTGTTTAGAACTGCAAAAAGCAAAGTGCAGTTATCTACAAGAAACAAGAAAATATTTAGTACTCTGAATAAGGTTAATTGAAATGATAGTTTGTGATCAGTTACAGCCCTTACTGAAAGATAATCATTTTTTTTAAATAAAGCCATTGATGGTTATTCTTGGATAATTTATTGTTAGAGATGTGTACATATGCATACATTTAATCTGCTGGTGGTCGAGCAAATTCAAACCTTAAAAATAGTAGTTTGGATCATGTACAATAGATTGGAAACACCAATAGGGCTTTCTGTTTAAAATGATTCAATGTGCAAATGTGTCAACTACGACTCTCACAGTCAGAGTCCCTGAAGAAGAGACAGAGCGGCAGGGCTGGACTCAGCCCTTCCCTCTCTGAGCTGGCCGCACAGCTGTCAGCTAATTGTCAGCTCCTATATCTCCACAGTGACTCGCCTGTTGATGATATCCTGCTCGTCAGTCCTGCCTACTTAAGCCGTCCACCACAGATGATCTCTGCCTTTGCCTTGGTAACATCTCTAGAGACCCTCTCCTGTGTTCCTGTTAAAGACTTGCTTGGCTGACATTCCTTCTGGCTCCAGATCCTGCTTATTTTTCTACTACACTCATCTGTGGCTCCCTGACGTTTTGGCTTTTCTGACTATCCATTCCAGTTCCTGAACTATGGCTATGTTTTGACTACGTTTACTCTGTTTACCTTTTTTTATTATTATTGTTATTATTAAACAAGTGAGATTTAGCTGTACTTCTGTCTCAGTCTGATTCATGGTTTCTGACACAGAGCCTCAAAACATGTTAGTGATGGTGTCTGAGAGTTGAGGCTGTCACATAGAGAATGCTTTATAGTGGATTCCAGTGTTCCATCCTTGCATTATTGGTCCTTGTATGCCTGTGTTCATTCAGGCTGTCAGCACTTTTCCACTTTGACCCGGGAAAAGTGTGTGTGCCACTCAGGCTCTATAGAGAGGGGGTATGTAGACATCTGCAGCTGCTGCTAGAGTGCTGACAGGGGATGAAGCCAATCCTGGCTCCTGAAAAGGTACAAGGAAGGAAAGTCGCACATCTATGGTGTCCTGCTATGATGAATGGAATGGCAACCTCAGCCTGGACTCTGACTAGGTGACGCCCCAACGGGTTTCACTCCATTCCCAGAGCTTAGTCATGGGGACACTGAAGATGGATCGTGGATGGATATTCCAGCATGACAATGGCCCAAAACATACCGCCAAGGCAAAGAAGGAGTGGCTCAAGAAGAAGCATAATGAGGCCATAGAGTGGCCTAGTAAGTCTCCAGACCTTAATCCTATAGAAAATTTACAGAGGGAGCTGAAACTTTGAGTTGCAAAGAGACAGCCAATAAACCTTAAGGATTTAGAGAAGATCTGTAAAGAAGAGTGGACCAAAATCCCTCCTGAGATGTATGTAAAACTGTTCACCAACTATAAGAAACGTCTTATATTTGTGCTTGCCAACAAGGATTTCTCCACCAAGTACTAAGTCATGTTTTGCTTGGGGGTCAAATACTTATTTTACTCACTGAACTGCAACTTGATTTATAACATTTGCTTTATGTGTTTTAAGTAAGGCACATGCATTCTAACTGACAATGTATAGTAGATGACAGCTTCAGGTTTTATTTTTTCAATCCATTTTTTTTTTATAGAAAGGTTTTGTGAACAATTTGAGATACAGAAAGAAAACAAGACATGCACTAAGTATAATACATGCAACATTTTGTAAAAGCCTGTGTCGATGGTGGCAAATGCAGCTGTCTTTTAGGTATATTTAACCTGTAGTTGATCTTCTACTAACCTGCAATTGACTTCACTCTGTGCTTCATCAACCTGCGTCAAACTGCTTTTGCATTCCTAATGACTTGTATTAAAGCGGGATTCCACCCTAAAGTGGAACTTCCGCTTTTCGGAACCCTCCCCCCCTCCGGTGTCACATTTGGCACCTTTCAGGGGGGAGGGGGGTGCAGATACCTGTCTAAGACAGGTATCTGTACCCACTTCCGGGCATAAACTCCCACGGGAGTTTACGCAGCTTCCTGTCCTGGCGTGCTGTTTGCCGGGACACACACGTGTCCCGGCAGACAGCGCTGAAGATTCTCATTGTGCAGCGCGACTCGCGCATGCGCAGCAGGGAACCGGGAAGTGAAGCCGCAGGCTTTACTTCCTGATTCCCTCACCGAGAATGGTGCCGGCAACAGCAGAGAGCCGAGCGATCGATCGGCCTCTGCTGCCGACATCGCTGGAACTGGGGGACAGGTAAGTGTCCATTTTTTAAAAGTCAGCAGCTGCAGTATTTGTAGCTGCTGGCTTTTAAAAAAAAAAATTCAGATACAGTCCCGCTTTAAGAAAGAAACAGTTCTGCCTGTCGATATAGGCCCGCATTTACTATTTTGTTCAGCTATGCTGTGCAGAATCTCAGTACACGTAAAGACTGAGATATGTTCACATTAAGCTTCTTTCCATTGGAAAACGAAAGTGTCAATATAACTCTGGTAGCGGTGAGTGGTTGTGTAGATACATCACTCTAGGTGATAACAGCTTCATGTACTCTATGCCAGTAAATAAAATGTAAAATCTTCACATTCAGAAGAATAGGTATGACCTGTGAATATACCGGTTAACATAAGAGCTACATAGATGAATGTGATTTACAAACCTGATTATTTTGCTGTCTTGCCTTACTGCATTCAATTTACCAAGGTACAGCTAGGCATAAAGTTCTACAGATAGATCTTAAAGAGCCTTTAAAGATTCTTTTACCCACTGGATGGCAACAATGCCACCATCATCTCTACAATTCTTCTTTGTTTAATGAAAAAAACAAAACAAAATTATCCTTTGCTTATCTATTCTTTCACAGCATTGTATTAGGCTATAAAAACAACCAAGTCTCAGAAAGGCTGTAAAGAGACCTTAAATCCTTTAAACAAATGGATACAATCTAATTGTCTCATCTGCTCAATGGTATTATGGCTTTCCATCAACACAGTACTGTTGAACTTGTAGACTCCCAGAGTCACAGATAAGCTTTAAAGAGGGAAGATAACTTTTATTTGTTATGGGTAATAAAACTGGAGTTTCAACAAACTTACTGTCAAGAAGAAGCCTCATGCCATGGATCCAGTCAGGCATAACACAAATCGAAACAGTGTCTGAAGGGCAAGGTAATGAAGGAATGAAAAGTACAAAGCCTACACAATAAAATTGTGTTTGGAAGGAAATTAAAAAATGAAGAATACCATCTAAAATAAGAATAGATTCATATAAAAACCTTACGTGAACGTTTCCCACTGTGGCACAGACAATGCAACAGGGTTTATTTTAATATTGTATACCTGCAATCTATAAGACCATGCCTTTGTTAGATGTAGTGCAAAAATCACTTTAATCAAACTTTATTTTTCAGACTTAAACAAAATGTTCTGATAAATAAAATTTTAAATCTTTTCAGAATTTGCTTCAATATCTAGTGACTGCAACATTGGTGGTTGCATTACTTAAAGTGTTCGTAAAAGCAATTAAAAAAGAAAATTTTACAAACATGTTCTACTTACCTGCTCTGTGATTCTCCTCTTCTTGGGTGCCAAGCCGACACTCTGGGCTCCTCCCCCTTGCTGAATGCCCCCATAGAAAGCCACTTTCTATGGGGGCACTTGTGTGTGCTTGCTCCTGAGTCGGCTCTACCTGTCCATAAGGAAGATGGAGAGAACTGAGAGAGCTGCTGCTCTCATGCACATTGCTGGATCGAGATTTGGTAAGTATTAGAGGGGGCTGAGGGGGCTGCACAGTGAAGGTTTTTTATCTTCATGCATAGAATGTATGAAGGTAAAAAACCTTCAGCCTTTAGAACCACTTTAGTCACTTGAGCTCCAGCATCTTTAACCTATATAAACCCCCATTGGGTTTTAAGGCTTTTTTCAAGTTTTCAAGTTTTAAAATTGCTTTGTTTTGCAGTCAGCTCTGTCACTCTTGATATATATTTTTTTGAGACATAAAGTACTGTACTTTTTTATATCATATTTAAAATAGTATACTCTATTTCTTTTTTTTTAGAAATGTGATTAAAAAAGGCTTAACATTATGAAAAAAAAAAATACAATTCTGTTGATTGTTTCTACACAAAAATGTAAAATACATGCCACGTTTGTTTTTTTCTGAAATAATGTATTTCATTTGTCTTGATTTGAATCATACAATACCAAATTTCCAAAGTTTCAAGTTTAAATTAAAGTAAATTAGCATTGGTATTTTTAGTTCTCTTTTTCAGTTTCCTTTGCCTATAATTAGGCATATGATTATATAAAATAATCTATACTACTACTTCTATACATGAAAACATCATGTAAGTGTGTCTTAAAGGATAAGTTCACCTTTTTTAGAAAAAATAATAAATGCACATATTTTATCCTGTAGGTGCCTGAAATGCATTGCACCCATGATCAGTTGATCAGGGGTTAAATGTCAGGCTTCTGCAGACAAGCCTTTCAGCTTTTAACCCATACCTTGATACAGACAGTCTGTTTGAAAGCTGTAGGGCTTGTGAATGAACTACAAGGGTGCTCATCAGCACCCTCACAGTTCATTTCAAACTACAAACTGCCTGCTGCAATGGTTGATGGTACTTGTAGTTCATTAATTCACAGGGAACTGTGAATGAATGATGTGGCCTTGGAGCACCACATGGTCACACTGTTCTTGAATTGTGACAGTAGGTGCAGGTAGAAGTTCCACTCTCCCTGCTGTCACAGGGAGAGTGATCAGGGGAAAAGAGGCAGTAGCTGGAACATAATACATGTTCCATCCTAAATATGGGTAGAGAATGTAACATGTTCAAAAGGTGAACTTACTCTTTAATTAATTGCTGGGAACATGGCAGGGCCCAGAAAAAAGGAAGCGCATTTTGCCTCTTAATGTTTTTTTTTGGCACCATACTGTATTTACAGTGGTTAAGAAGTGGCAGAACCCTAAAAACGATCCCACTTATTTAGAAAAGTAGAACCCTCAAGGTTTTTGGCAAGAAGTATGACTTTGACTTTGAACCCCAATTTTTAAGAATGCACTTGACAGCAAAATTAGAAAAATGTAAATACAATATTTTCAACAAAAGCGTAATTTCTGTGATGGGTTTCTCAAATACAGTAAAGGCACAGTAAAAACTGAACCCACCATTCAGCTATTTCTCTCATTCATGGAATGGGACTTTCTAGGCATTCAACATTTTCACACATAAAGCTACATAAAACATTGTTTATTAAAGCACATTTTAACCACTTCAGCCCCAGAAGATTTGGCTGCTCAATGACCAGGCCATTTTTTGCGATACGGCACTGCGTCGCTTTAACTGACAATTGCGCGGTCGTGCGACGCTGTACCCAAACAAATTTGACGTCCTTTGTTCCCACAAATAAAGCTTTCTTTTGGTGGTATTTGATCACCTCTGTGGTTTTTATTTTTTGCGCTATAAACAGGAGAAGAGCGACAATTTTGAAGAAAAACAGAATGGGGGTTATTTACGAAAGGCAAATCCACTTTGCACAGCAAGTGCACTTGGAAGTGCAGTCGCACTAAATCTAAGGGGTAGATCTGAAATGAGTGGAAGCTCTGCTGATTTTATCATCCAATCATGTGCAAGCTAAAATGCTGTTTATTTTCCTTGCATGTCCCCCTCGGATCTACAGCGACCTTACTTTCAAGTGCACTTGCAGTGCAAAGTGGATTTGCCTTTAGTAAATAACCTCCAATATCTTTTACTTTTTGCTATAATAAATATCCCATTTTTTTTCTTCAGTTTAGGCTGATATGTATTCTTCTACACATTTTTGTTAAAAAAAAACAAAAAAACCCGCAATAAGCGTATATTGAATGGCTTGCGCAAACGTTATAGCATCTACAAAATAGGGGATATATTTATGGCATTTTTATTATTTATTTTTTTACTAGTATGGCGGCGATCAGCGATTTTTATTGGGACTGCGATATTGCGGCAGACAAATCAGACACTTTTGACACATTTTTGGAATCATTGACACTTATGCAGCGATCGGTGCTATAAAAATGCACTGATTACTGTATAAATGACACTGGCAGGGAAGGGGTTAACACTAGGGGATGATCAATGGGTTAACTATGTTCCCTAGTGTGTGTTCTAACTGTAGGGGACTGACTAGGGGAAGAGAGCAAGAGATCGGTTCCATACTTAGTAGGAACACACGATCTGTCTCTACTCCCCTGAAAGAACCTGGATTTATGTTTACACACACACATCCCCGTTCTCGTTCTGTAATGAGCAATCGCGGATGCCCGACAGTCATCGCGCCTGTCGGGCACTCACATCAGCTCTGGGGACACTCTTCAGGCTCGCGCCTCCAGAGGCGTCTTAAAGAGCCGACGTACAGCTACGACAGCTCGCGCAGGGGAGCCAACCTGCCACCGTATAACTGTGGTGACTGGTCCGGAAGTGGTTAAAAAAAGTAACAGTATCTCACAAAAGTGAGTACACCCCTCACATTTTTGTTAATACTTTTTTATATATCTTTTCATGTGACAACACTGAAAAATAACACTTTGCTACAATGTAAAAAGTAGTGAGTGTACAGCTTGTATAACAGTGTAAATTTGCTGTCCCCTCAAAATAACTCAACACACAGCCATTAATGTGTAAACCACTGGCAACAAAAGTGAAGCCACCAGAACGATATCCATGCTTCCCAGTGCCACCAGCAAGAGATCCATGCTGCCCAGCGCCACCAGAAAGGGAGCCACACTGCTTCCCAGTGCCATCAGACAGAGCCACGCTGCTGCCCAGTGCCACCAGAAAGAGAGCGACACTGCCATGCGCCACCAGAAAGAAAGCCACGCTGCTGCCCAGTGCCACCAGAGAGAAAGTTACACTGCTGCCCAGCGCTACCAGAAAGAGAGCCACAGTTTTGCCCAGTGCCACCATAGAGAGAGCCAAACTGCCCAGCAGCACCATAAAGAGAGCCACACTGCCCAGCACCACCAGAAAAGTAACCACACTGCTGCCCAGTGCCATTAGAGAGAGAGTAATGCTGATGCCCAGCGCCACCAGAGAGAGAGAGAGTCATGCTGCTGCCATTCGCCACCAGAAAGAGATCCATGCTGCTGCCCAGTGGCACTAGAGAGAGCAATGCTGCCATCCAGCATTACCAGAGAGAGCCACGCTTCTGCCCAGCACCACCAGAAAGAAAGCCAAGCTGGCCAATGTCACCAGAGAGAGGGTGAAATTAAAAAAAAAATGGCACGGGGGTCCTCCTTAAAATCCATACCAGGCCCTTCAGGTCTGGTATGGATTTTAAGGGGAACCCTACGCCAAAATGAAAAAAAAATGGCGTGGGGGTCCCCCTAAAAATCCATACCAGACTCTTATTCGAGCCCGCAACCTGGCAGGCCACAGGAAAAGAGGGGGGGTGAGAGAGTGCCCCCCCCTCCTGAACCGTATCAGGCCACATGCCCTCAACATTAGGAGGGTGCTTTGGGAGGCTCCCGCTGTGTGACGCTTCTCTTCTTCTGACACTTCTTATATAACGTAGGGCGGGGCCACCCAGTGACCCCGCCCCCCTCTGACGCACGGTTCCGTTATATAAGTGTCAGAAGAAGAGAAGCGTCAGAGTGGGAGCCTCCCAAGAATGAAGCAGGGAAGAAGACACCGTGGAGAAAATGCCGGACGAGAACACCGGAGCAAGAATCAGAGGATCGGAGGAAGAAGTAGAGGAAGAAGAAGATGGAGGAAGAAACCAAAGGATGAAGGAAGGAAGAAGATCCGAAGAAGATGGAAAGAAGGAGACTTTAAATAAAGGAATTGTCAAAAACGGTCTCTTGTAATTTTTAAAATTTTTGCAACTTTTTTTGTGAAATGGTAGGGGTACTTTTGTACCCATTACCATTTCACACCGGGGGGCAGGATCTGGGGGTCCCCTTTGTTAAAGGGGGCTTCCAGATTCCGATAAGTCCCCCCACCCGCAGACCCCCACAACCACCGGGCAAGGGTTGTGGGGATGAGGCCCTTCTCCCCATTGACATGGGGACAAGGTGCTTTGGGGGCTACCCCAAAGCACCCTCCCAATGTTGAGGGCATGTGGCCTGGTATGGTTCAGGAGGGGGGGCGCTCTCTCATCCCCCCTTTTTCCTGTGGCCTGCCAGGTTGCTTGCTCGGATAAGGGTCTGGTATACATTTCTAGGGGGAACCCCACGCCACTTTTTCTTTAATTTTGGTGCAGGGTTTCCCTTAAAATCCATACCAGACCTGAAGTATCCAGAATTAATTAAAAAGGGGGGGCGCACAGGGGAAATAAATTATGTATAAATTAATTCAGATATGTCCAAATCATTAAAATTAGTTCAAATAAGTTCATATAAAGCACCGTAGGCAGCAACCTTTCGAGTAGAAGCAAAAACTCTGAAATGACAAAGAAAAGAAAGACCAGGTGCGCCAAACCAAGTGCAGTATCTAAAAACACTGTTTAATCATTTAAAAATCAAAAATTGGCTACTCACAAAAGGCAATAAATATAGGCATGTAAGGGTTTCCAAAGTGGCAAGTGCCTAAGCGGTCCGAGTTGTTGTCCTATTGATGTAAAACTGGCTGGATGCAGGGATAGTCCGGGAATGCTAGTAAGTTAGCTGATGGTATTGCTGTAGTAGCCTCTGAGTAGATCTGGAATGCCCAGTGGTACAGTGTAATAGCGTCCTTCACCTCAAACAGAAACCGGAAACGCGTTCCAGCCTGGGGCGCAAACATCAAGGACCGGAAGTCACGCGATACGGGTAGCCAATGGGATGTGAGTAGCCATTTAGGTTTAATTTTTAAATGATTAAACAGTGTTTTTAGATACTGCACTTAGTTTGGCGCACCTGGTCTTTCTTTTCTACTCTGGAAAGAAAGATCTCCATGGATTTATGTGTATCCAGCTTGAGCCACAAACTGGAGCTTGCACAGTATGCGCTGGAGCTTGCACTGCACCTTTGTGCTTTCTTTGAAGGCCTTCAGCATAGCAGGAGGTTTCATTACAGAGAGGCAAATGCATCTGTCCTTTACCATTTGTGTTGTGTCTCACTTCCATTAAAATTAACCAATCTGAGATTACCTACAAACTACAAAAATCCTACTTATGATTCTACTGGCTAAAGTTTAAATTGTCATCCAGAGACCACCTAAAAAAATATATATTTTTGCCATCATTGCCAACTCCTGACTAGTGATGGATGAACTTCCGATGGGACGTTTCGCGAACACGATCCGCGAACGTGCCCAAATGTTCTCAAACCGCATGTTCGCGGCGGGCCCCATTGACTTTAATGGCAGGCGAACCTTAAAAACCTCCAGGTCATATTTTCAGCCACAAAATACTTACTAGCTGTGCACACATAGTCCCACAACATGGACACTGACATACCAGAAGTATTAAGTGAATCTGGGATCGACAACGACAAGCATTCTTTTTTTTTCTGTGAAATGTTGTCAATTCAAGGCCATGGAGGAGAGGCAAGGTCAGGCCAGGCTATGAAGGGGGTGCAGGAGATGATTGATCAGTGCCACAGTCAAGACAGCGCAGTCCTGTGCCAGTGTCCCAGTGTGCCAACATGTGCTTGAGCCCCTGACCCCTCCCTCTGCCCAGCCCTTACCCCCACCTATGCAGGGCTCCACTGAGGTGGTCCAGAGGTGCCAGTCCAGTGCTGATCCATTCCTCAGCCATGGTGCTGGCACTGCCTGCTGATTGGCTTCTCCGCTGCTATCTCTCTCACTGACACCAGCACTGACATAGAACACTGACACCAGCACCGCGATAGAGAGCACTGACACCAGCACCGCGATAGAGAGAACTGACACCAGCACCGAGATAGAGAGAACTGACACCAGCACCGAGATAGAGAGAACTGACACCAGCACCGAGATAGAGAGAACTGACACCAGCACCGAGATAGAGAGCACTGACACCAGCACCGAGATAGAGAGAACTGACACCAGCACAGAGATAGAGAGAACTGACACCAGCACAGAGATAGAGAGAACTGACACCAGCACAGAGATAGAGAGAACTGACACCAGCACCGAGATATAGAGAACTGACACCAGCAACTCACTGCGGGACCCAAAAATATGACACCGCTCAACCTCTTCAAACAGGAGGGTACGGGCATATAGTACAGTGTGCTTTTTTTGTACAAGTGAGCCAAAGGTAGAAAAAAGGTCTGTGTGCTAGATTATATAAATCGTTTATAGAGTTATGCATATACAGGGTCTACTGGTCACATGTGTCAAATTCCTCCGAGATCCATGCCTCATTCATTTTTATAAATGTGAGGTAGTCAACACTGTCGTGATCTAGGCGAGTGCGCTTGTAAGTGCTCCATTCTGACAGCCCTCTGTGATGGTGGTAACATTTCCGTAATTTTGTGTTTGTACCGAGGTTCTAATTACGTTGCCACCCAGTACTGGTCCTTGACCTTTATGCTTTTTATATGGGGGTCCCTGTTAAAACACTGGAGCATGAAGGCCACCATTTGCACTAAACTGGAAGCGGTGTGGTGGCCTGGCTCCTGCTCATCATCCAGGATAATGTTGTCCTCCTCGTTCTCCTCTCCCCATCCACGGACAACAACAGGGATCCCAGAAAGGTTTAAAGCATGCTCTTCTTGCTCCTCCTCATCTGCCCCGGCACCATCCTCCTCTGACTCCTCTTCAAACTCCTGTTGTTGACTTGTCTCAGATAGAGTAGCCCCCCCTGGGAATTCATCCAGCATTGCGACTTCCTCATCTTCCTGCTCCTCCACGGCTTGATCAATGACACGACGCAATGCACGCTCCATAAAGAAGCCGTAAGGTACGATGTCACTGATGGCGCCATGGCTGCGACTGACCAGTTTGGTGATCTCATCAAATGGCCGCAGAAGTCTGCATGCGCCACGCATGAGCAGCCACTGGCACGGTAAAAAAAAAACAAGCTCCCAGAACCTGTTCTGCCGCAGAGTTCGTACAGGTAGTCATTAACTGTACGTTTCTGCTGGAGCAGCCTATCAAGCATATAGAAGGTTGAGTTTCATCACGTCGGGCAATCACAAATAAGACGTCTGACCAGCAGATTGTGTCGCCGCTGAATGCCAGCAAGGCGAGCCATGGCCGTGTAAGAACTTCTGAAATGGGCCGAGATTTTCCTTGCCTGCCGCAAGATGTCCTGAACCCCAGGGTATTTGACAACGAATCGTTGCACGGCCAAGTTTAAGACGCGTGCCATGCATGGCACATGTGTAATTTTGCCCTGTTTCAACGTGCTAAGCAGATTGGCACCGTTGTCGCACACCACTTTACCAACTGTCAAATTGAGCGGTGTTAGCCACTGATCTGCCTGTGAACGCAAAGCTAAAAGGAGTGCTGGGCCAGTGTGGCTCTTGGCTTTCAGGCACAACAGACACAGCACAGCATGGCAACGTCTCACCTGGCATGTGGTCCTGGGGATCTTGGGCGGCGCAGCGGAAGAGATTCTAGCAGCGGAAAAGTAGGAGTCAGCCGAGGAGGAGAGGGAGGATGGAGTAGGAGGAGGAGAAGAAGAGGCAGGCATGCATGCAATCCGTGGTGGTAAAACCAAATATACACGGGTGCCACGGGTTACATGCTTGACGGCCGTCAGAAGGTTCACCCAGAGGGCAGTAAAAGTTATATACCTTCCCTGCCCGTGTTTGCTAGACCACGTGTCTGTGGTCAGATGTATCTAGGCACCGACACTGTCAGAGATACATTCACTTGCCGCTGAACATGGCCATATAGCTCTGGGATTCCCTTCTGTGAGAAATACTTCCTTCCTGGGACCTTCCATTGTGGTGTTCCAATGGCCACAAATTTTCGAAAGGCCTCCGACTCCACCAGTTTATATGGCAGTAGTTGGCGGGCTAACAGTTCTGACAAGCCAGCGGTCAACCGTTGGGCAAGAGGGTTATCCGGCGTCATAATTTTTTATGCTCGAACATTTGGTCCACGGAAGCCTGCCTCCAGAAAAACGCGAGGACGGCATGATGGAAAGGGGAGTGGAGGACAATTCTGAGGAGAGAGGAGAAGGAGAAGTAGAAGAGGCTGGACGGTGAGAGCCTGGAGTGTGGCTTTGTGGGTTCTGTCGGTGTTGCTCCCACTGGGCTCGGTGATGGCAGCTCATGTGCCTTCTTAAGGCGGTCATCCCTAGGTGAGTGTTGGGCTTACCGTGACTTATGCGTTGCATGCAAAGGCTGCAGATGGCAACACTATTGTCAGCAGTGGACACGTTAAAAAAAGCCCACACTGCAGAGCCATGTGCCGGCGTCCTGGGAGCACCAGATGTGACCGTACATGGTTGATGCCTCGCTCCTGATACATTAGCAGTCTGGTTTGTCCCTCCTGTGCAATGTAAGTTCCGCCTGCTTCTCCTCCCTATCTGCTGGTCCATCTATCCCTCTGAACTCCCCTCCTCTTCCTCTCTTGTGGGCACCCACGTGACGTCCCTAGACACGTCATCATCGACGTCACCTTCCCCACCGCTATAATTAGAGATCTCGGAGTAGGCAGCAACAGCGGGGACCAACCTCCTTGGGCTGATCTGGGTACTGTCGTCAGACTGCTGAGTGGCGGTTGTTGCTACCTCCTCTTCCTGATCCAATGCCAAGAATGGCTGCGCATCAGAAATGTCTTGTGATGATGGATCGGAAAATAATTCCTGTGACTCAAGCGGAGGGTATATGGTGTTGGTGGTAGTGTCTTTGGGGGTGCACACAGCATAGAATGAAGAGGGTGCAAATTGAGAGGATGAGGAGGGTGCAGAAAAGTCCGATCATTCTGAACGTGGTGACGATCATTCTGAACGTGGTGAGGTTTGTAGCCAATAGCTTTGGTCTTGTAATGTGATCTGAGCATGCGTAGCACTTTGTCCGGTCGGACTACCATACACACGATCGGATTTGGTGTGATCGGACCGTGTTGTCGGAAAATCTATCCAGCAGGAGATAGGACTTTGTCCGTCGGACAATACGACGTACACTGTCCGATGGTGCATACACACGGTCCGATTTTTCAACAACATTGTCCGATCGGACAGAATCCATGCGAAAATCCGACCGTGTGTATGGGGCTTAAGGCTGAGTGGGCCACTCAACCAAGTCTGGTGCGTCCTTTGACGTAATCAAACGCACCTACTGCAACTTCCCACTTTGGCTCAAGCCTGTTGCTCCTGCCTACCCCTACCACCCCTGCGGAAGGGTCTGCCTCTTCCTCTGCCTATCATTTTTTAAATGACCCTGTGACAAAAGTCTCTAGAGAAGTGCAGTATGTGGAAGAAGGTATATAACACCCCACTTCAATCTGTCGTTTTGGGGGGCCACTGGTCTATCACACCAGTTATAATACTTTTTTATAATTGCGTTTGTCACTCTTTGTAGTGTCGCTGCAGAACCGCTCAGCAGTCACAATGCTGCACAGTAGAAATGCACTATACTATGCTTTCTATATTTGAAAGTATTTTATTATATTTAGTAAATTATCAGTGTATTTCTCCTCTATATACTGTACACCTATACCAGTCTTTAAAAGGACTTTTGTGGACCTAATAGTAGCTAGCTAGTGTATTACGACAATCCCTGCTCCAAACGCCAACCTTTCCCTACACTGAGAAATGACAGCTGCACAATCGCTGAGCACTGCACTATAATATGCTTTCTATATTTGAAAGAAAGTATATTATAAGTGTATTTTACCTCTATATACTGTACACCTATACCAGTCCTTAAAAGGACTTTTGTGGACCTAATAGTAATAGCTAGTGATTAGACTGACTGTCCCTGCTCCACACAGCATCCTTTCCCTACACTGACAAAAGACAGAATGTAAAATGGCCGCCAGATCAGGTCTATTTATAAGGTAGGAGGTATGTCCATGTGCTGAAATGTCTCAATTGGCTGTCCTGTACCCCATGATGGATGTGTCATGGGTCAAAGTTCTTCACAATGTAAACGAATATGGCCGCCGCGAACAGCGCTATAAGTCCGCCGGTTTAGCGAATCGTGAACAAGCTAAGTTCGCCGCGAACCGACCGCCGGGCGAACCGCAAGGCCATCTCTACTCCTGACACCTCTTCTGGTCTGTTCTGGTGCTCCAGTAATGTAAAGGCGCCACACAATGGGGAAGATTTACTAAAAACAAATAGAATGTGCACTTTATAAGTGCAGTTCCCTCTAGAGTTTAGTAAAGGGGGGAAGCTCTGCTTACTTCCATCATCCAATCATGTACAAGCAAAAATGCTGTATTTTATTTCCCTTGCATATTATTGGGTGTTCTTTGGAAAGTGAAGCTTTATCTCATTTACTAAGCTCTGGAGCAACTGCACTTGCAGAGCACAATTGCTCTTGCAAAATGTACTTTGCCTTTAGTAAATCCACCCTAATGCATCTGTATCCGTTGCCCAGTTGTCAAATTTGTATTGTTTGCTACATTTTGATTCATAACTGTGCTCCAGCACTATAAAGATGCTATGTGATGTTTTTACAGGTGGACCTCAGCTGTCAAATTTAAAATGTTTGCTGCAGAGTATTTATTTACATACACGGGTCGAATTTTGAAAAAAAAATCTTTCGAAAATCTTATCTAAGAATTTTCGTATGAATTTCGCATCGAATTTTAAAAATCTGACATGTTGGAAATTAAAAAAAAAAAACGAATGATTTTCGAACCAATGATGGGAGAATCGTGCGAGAAATGTAATCAAAAAATAAATGCTCATGTGTAAGAAAAGAAAATTCCCAGAAAGAAAAGAAGATTCCCGGAAAGAAAAGAAGATTCCCAGACACGAAAATTCTTTTCTGTAGGAACATGAGGTGAAATTGAAGGTTTGGTTGGTCGAATTTCGAAATCAATGGGGGCAACATTGAATCAGAAAACGCACAAATTTTCTGATTTTCAAAAAAAAGTTCTTTCGAAATTCAAACTGTGTATGGCCAGCATTAGCATACAAGGGAAATAGGGAAAAAAATTCTAACACTCTGCAATACCTCCTTAAGGCTACTTTCACACTGGGGCGCCGAGTGTGCTGGCGGTAAAGCAGCGCTATATTTAGTGGCGCTTTACCGTAGTTTTAGCTGCGCTTTTCGGCTGCTAGCGGGGCAGTTTTAACCCCGCTAGTGGCTGAAAAAGGGTTAGCGGCGCTTTGCAGGCGGGTTTGGAGCACTGCCCCATTGTTTTCAATGGGAAGGGGCGCTTTAGGAGCGGTAAATACACTGCTCCTACAGCGCTCCAAAGATGCTGCTTGCAGGACTTTTTTGACCGTCCTGCAAGCGCACCGCTCCAATGTGAAAGCCCTCGGGCTTTCACACTGGAGAGACAGCAGCGGCTGTTTCAGGGCGCTTTGCAGGCGTTATTTTTAGCACTTGGTTTTTATCTGGGTATAGTTTAGATGGCTGCAATTTCAGAATGAGGCTTGGCTTTCCTGGAAACAAGGTTTGCTAAGCTTAATTTCCCAGATATTATATAAGGTGTGATGGGTCAACATGGCGTCATGCTTTGTCAGAGGTGATGTCTTCCAGTGCACTGTCAGATGGAGCCTGTTATTGATGTTATCATGCTTTACCTGAAGTAGACTGACAGTTCCATTTGGATTGTTTTATACACAACACTGTTTTCTTTAACCACTTGCCTACTGGGAACTTTTACCCCCTTCCTGTCCTGGACAATTTTCAGCTTTCAGCGCTGTCACATTTTGAATGATAATTGTGCGGTCATGCAACACTGTGAAATTGACCATATGACATTTTTATAATTTTTTTCACACAAATAGAGCGTTATTTTGGTGGTATTTGACCACCATTGAGTTTTTATGTTTTGCTAAAAAAAAAGGCCAACATTTTTTTTCATCTCCTGTTATAAAATTTTGTAAACAGGTAATTTTTCTCCTTCGCTGATGTGCACTGATGAGGCTACACTGATGGGCACTAATTATATATAACTGATGAGACGACACTGGTGGACACTGATGAGGAGGCAATGATGAGTCTGCACTGATAGGGCGGCACTGATAGGGGCACTGATAGGCGGCACTGATAGGCAGCACTGCTAGGTGACACTGATGAGAAGGCACTGATGGGCACTGATTGACAGCACTGATGAGCACTGATTGGCAGCACTAGTGGGCACTGTTGGCACTGCACTGATAATCAGGACGCAGGACACTGATTATCAGTGTTGATACCCCTTTAACACAAGCTGGTTATTGGCTCTCTTCTGCCTTCCTCACGCTGACAGCATGAGGAAATGAATGCCGATAACCGTCTTGTATTTACATCATGATCAGCTGTCATTGGACACAGCTGATCACATGGTAAAGTGCGATTGGCCCTTTACCCTGATCTTTGATCAGCTAAGTCAGAAAGGAAACGTGATTCCCAGGAGGAAGTCATGTGACGGCCTCCCGGAAAAGTAAGCCCGTGCTGTAGCTGGCTTTCAGCTATAGCATGGGCGGTAAGTGGTTAAAAAATATAAGTGCAATTTTATGCTTTTTAATAAAGAGTAGACTTGGGATTTACACTATGTGGAGCATTTGATTTTCTCTTTGTCAGTACTCACCTGCATGCATGGATCCTTAACTGTGAGGCGAGTTTGCTTATGATATCTTCAGGGGATGATTATATTTCCTACTGTGGGAGACATTTAAAGCTTGGGGTGTAGATTTGATACTAACGCGCTTTTTGACTCTTATATCTATGTCTAGTGATTATGGATGAGCTTCGAGTTCAAGTCAAACTCATGTTCGACTCGAACATTGCGGGTGTTCGTGGCAAATTCAAAAAGCCGCGGGACAACCTGTAAAAGTCTATGGGAGAAAGTGCTAATTTTAAAGGCTTATATGCAAGTTATTGTCATAAAAAGTGTTTGGGGACCTAGGTCCTGCCCCAGGGGACATGTATGAATGCAAAAAAAAGTTTCAAAAACGTCAGTTTTTTCGGGAGCAGTGATTTTAATAATGCTTAAAGTGAAACAATAAAAGTGTAATATTCCTTTAAATTTCGTACCTAGGGGGTGTTTATAGTATGCCTGTAAAGGGGCACATGTTTCCCGTGCTTAGAACTGTCCCTGAACAAAGTGTAATTTCTGCAGGAAAAAAAGTCATTTAAAAGCACTCGCGGCTATAATGATTTATCGGCTCCCCATAATACAGAGAGTCATTGAAAGTCATTGATAAAAAAAGCTTGGGGTTTCCCCCTAAATAGCTTGGGGTTCCCCCCAAATATCTGGCGTCCCCCCAAATTTGGCGTGGAGTTCCCCATAAATCCATACCAGACCTGAAGGGTCTGGTATGGATTTATGGGGAACTCCATGCCAATTAAAAAAAAAAATGGTGTGGAGTTCCCCCCAAAAATCCATACCAGACCCTTTATCCGAGCACGCAACCTGGCAGGCTGCAGGAAAAGAGAGGGGAGGAGAGAGCGCCTCCCCTCCTGAACCGTACCAGGCCACATGCCCTCAAATTGGGAGGATGCTTTGGGGGTCTGTGACCCCTCAACATTGGGAGGATGCTTTGGGGGCCTGTGACCCCTCAAAGCACCATGTCCCCATGTTAATGGGGACAAGGGCCTCATCCCCACAACCCTGGCCGGTGGTTGTGGGGGTCTGCGGGCGGGGGGCTTATCAGAATCTGGAAGCCCCCTTTAACAAGGGGACCCCCAGATCCTGCCACCCCTACCATTTCACAAAGAAAGTGTAAAAATGTTTTAAAAAACACACAGACATCGTTGGGAAAAGTCCTTTATTAAAAAAAAAATATATATATATATTCCAGCGGTGGTAATCCACTCTTGCTATCCAGCAATGGCTGATCATTCCCGATGGTCCAGCGCAGCGCATCCTATCTCCACCGGAGACACTGCGGGAATCCCGGTGATGGCCTGACAGGTCTTAGCTGAGGAGGACAGGGCCACCCATCACCTGACCCCGCCCCCTCTGACGCAAGGGGAAACAAGGGCTTCCCCAGTGCGGGTGACCCCACCCCCCTCTGATGTAACGGAAACCTGACAATGTTAACATAAATGTCTTTTGGCCCAGGTTTACACTAAGCTGCGGGAATGAAGCTGTGCATACTCCTGCATGTCAGTAACGATTTCGGCCGCAATTTCAGAGACATCTGTGCAGGTTTTTGCACAGATACAGTAACAGTATGCACTAACAAGGACTTGTATCCAGGTATATAGAAACCTGTATGCCTGGCATGCTGAATTCATTCAAAGGAGACAACCTATAGTTTATTTTATTTTGATAATTGGTTAAAAAAAAGTATAAAAAAAGTACTGTTTGGATTAGGAAATTTGAAACAGGCACATAGGATCGCAGAAGCAGACCAACAGAATCTCTGGTAGAACACGTTTTTAATTTCTTTCTCATCTTGAACATATGTCCATACTACACTGCTATGGCTGATAAAATACTATTTGACAGACAAACATGATTACACCAACAAGCATCAGTGAAATATAGCACTGGTTTCCTATTGTTCTTTGTAATGGTAGATGACTGTGAAGCTCATCTGTCATACTGTAGCCCATAAATTAGTCAGTAAACTACAAAACTATGATAATGGGAGTCTATAAATCTCCAAGAATACAATTTGTTAGGGAAGTGTTTAAAGAATTCTACCACTAGTGTATAGAAAAATAAAAATGATTCAAAAGACACAGCAATGAACCCTAATGATTTGCTAATTCTATACTAACTGCTTACAATGATCAAACTAGGTTTAGTATTTTCTATATAAAATGTGTTTCTTGTTTGTCAACTCCAAAAGCATTTTGCAAAAAATAAAAAAAGATTTATTGTAAATCTGCAGTAAAAAGAAGGCAGGGCATACACTGTGCGTTTTCTTAATTTAACCAGGGCCGCCATCAGGGGGGTACAGCCGTCACAAGTGTAAGGGGCCTGCTAGGGCCAGAAGAAGGCAGGACAGGTGGAGGGGAGCTGTGCTGTGCTGTGCATTACACAAACGATCTCCCAGCTTCTGCTGTTCTTGTGTCACTGAGCTCAGACATCGAGCTTTTTACTGCCACCTATGACTACTATGTGCATGTTCACTGTTCGTGTGATCTGTACTATGCTTCTCAGCAACATGTCAGCTTTGTGAAAACGACCTGGGACCAGGTAGAAAGACCGTCTTTACAAGCAGGGGCTGTGAAGGAAGGGGAGGGGGGCTGTTTGTGTACAGAGAGAGACCAGAGCCTTGTGTGTGTACAGATTTGTGTATGCAGTGGTGTATTTTGGTGTTGTGCTGCCCTAGGCAAGACTAAAACCAGGCGCCCCCCTCCATCTAAAATTGTCCCACCTCTTCTTTATCAAGTGGCTGTGCGGGGTCCCTGGTGGCTGTGCAGGGTCCTGGGTCCCTGGTGACTGTGTGGGGTCCCTGGTGGCTGTGTAGGGTTCCTGTGTGGGGTCCCTGGTCGATGTGCGTGGTCCCTGGTGGCTGTGCGGTGTCCCTGATGGCTGTGTGGGGTCCCTGGTGGCTGTGTGGGGTCCCGGGTGACTGTGCGGGGTCCCTGGTGGCTGTGTAGGGTTCCTGTGTGGGGTCCGGGGTCCCTGGTGGCCGTGCGGGGTCCCTGGTGGCTGTCCCGGGTCCCTGGTGTCTGTGTGGTGTCCCTGATGGCTGTGTGGGGAGAGGGGGGCTGACATATTTACAGCATTGAGGGGGTGATGAGTGCATACAGTTGAGGTGGCCAGTGTGCGGATTCGGTAGGATGGCCCATGGGAAAACCCTGGAGAATGGTGGTGGTCAGGCTCGGGGGGGGGGGGGGGGGCAAAATTCTGATGGCTGCCCTGCATTTAACCATTGGGTTAAATGAAATAACTCACAGATCTCTGCATCCACACAAGCAATATGGATGCAGGAATCTCTCCCACCACACTACTGTATTCTAAAAGGAACTCCCTCCCCCTATCAGAATACACAGATCAGCACTGCAGCTATTGGCTGCATGTGATGATCTAATGCTGGTTTTCCAGTAGGACCGTTCAACAGAAGCCAGCTTACAAGCGTCTGTTAAACAGACAGCAGTACACACATACCGAAATTCGGCCTGCTGAACGTGTGTACCCAGCTTTAGACTTGGAGATAGAGAGCTAGCACTAGGAGTCAATCACTTACACATGGGCTGTCAAAAAAAACTGCTGATAAGAGGAGAGAGTTCATAAGTCTGCTGACACTACTTTACTGTCCAATTACAGGCTTTGAGTAAGGTGATGATCTAGCTGTATTGCTGTAACCACAGTAGAGAAAAGCCAGGTCACAGATCCAACTGTGTTGTCGGGCAGAACACTGAAAATCTCAGAAATTGTATATTTCTACAACATGTTTATTCTTTCCATAGCGTTCATACAAAATAAAATTAAGCCCTTGGTCCTGACAAGTTAGCCACAAAATGCAGTAGTAAATATGTACATAGTACGTGGCAAACGTATGCCTGGTACACACTACGTATAACCCAACGAGTTGAAAAAAAAAAAAACTCTCAGCGGTCGGAGCTGCTATACTAACTATGCAAAGTTAGTATAGCGATCTCTCCTGCTGAGCTGTTGTGTTCAACCCCCCACCAGAACACTCCGATCAGCGCTCTCCACCATTGGCTGAGAGCGCTGATCGGAAGTCAGTTGGTTGCTGGCTTTCCAGCATGCTCATCTGACAGAAGCTAGCCAAACGCTGGCTTCTGTCAGACAGGGTGGCATACACGAGGGAGATTTTTGTTTTTAACTGGCCGATGTCTCCTGACATTTCCCTGTGTGTATGAGGCTTTACAGGTGTACGCTTTCCCTTGGATGCTATTATCTAGTCAACACCTTATTTAGCCCATGCACCTAATGCTGTGTTAAGAACCATTCTACCTCTCCTCCATGCATCCCATTCATGAGTTGCATATTTAGGACCAATGCTCAGAATCAAACAAACATAATCAACATGTTCACATAATGTTATTATCTGGTGATTTTTTTCTAACTTCATATTCATCCCGCAAGTAAAATTTGCAGGTTGTATGGAAACCATATAAGCAGTCAAACAATGACCTCACATGCTGAAAGAGGTGACAATTAGGGATGATCCGAACACCCCCGGGTTCGGTTCGCACCAGAACCTGCAAACGGACCATCCCTATTAGTTACAATGGACGCGAACCTTCGAAATCTAAAGTGCTAATTATAACGGCCAATATGCATGTTATTGTCCTAAAAAAGGTTTGGGGACAGGAGTCCTGCCCCAGGGAACATGTATCAATGCAAAAAGAAGTTTTAAAAACTGAAATTTTTTCTGGAGCAGTAATTTTAATGATGCGTAAAGTGAAAAAAAAGTGAAATATTCCTTTAAATATCGTACCTGGGGGGTGTCTAAAGTATGCCTGTGAAGTGGCATGTGTTTCCCGTGTTTAGAACTGTCCCTGCACAAAATTACATTTGTAAAGGAAAAAAAGCCATTTAAAACTGCTTGCGGCTTTAATGTCATGTCTTGTCCTGGCAATATGGATGAAAATCTTTGATAAAAATGGCATGTCTAGAATTTCCCTTCCTAGGGGTAGATTTCCTATCACTTCCTGTAACTGAGAGGGCTTACAGTGTTGTGGCAACACCATCCATCACTAACACCAAAGGCCCAATGTTTCTGCCCCTGTTCAACAGGTCCATGCAATTACAATTCTTGATCTAATAATTCACAATTCAGTTACTCTTGGTGGGTGCAGGAATGGGCCCTGCTGTGAATTATTAGATCAAGATTAGTAATTACACACCCCTGTTAAACAGGGGCTGAAAAATTGTGCCTTAGGCCAGTGTTTCTCAACTCCAGTCCTCAAGGCGCCCCAACAGGTCATGTTTTCAGGATTTCCCTCAGATGAAACAGCTGTGGTAATTACTAAGGCAGTGAAACTGATCAAATCACCTGTGCAAAATAATGGAAAGCCTGAAAACATGACCTGTTGGGACGCCTTGAGGACTGGAGTTGAGAAACCCTGCCTTAGGCACTGGTGCTGGTGCCACAACACTGCAACCCCTCACAGATACTGTACTTGGAGCACAGCAATGAGACCAGTTGCAAAGCATTGCATAAAAAATTGTAATTACATGCCCCTGCTAAACAGTGGCTGAAAAATTGCGCCTCAGGCACTGGTGCTGGTGCCACAACACTGCAACCCCTCACAGATACTGTACTTGAAGCACAGCAATGAGACCTTTTGCAAAGCATTGCATAAAAAATTTTAATTACACGCTCCTGTTAAACAGGAGCTGAAAAATTGTGCCTCAGGCACTGGTGCTGGTGCAACAACACTGCAACCCCTCACAGATACTGTACTTGGAACACATCAATGAGACCTGTTGCAAAGCATTGCATAAAAAATTGTAATTACACGCCCCTGTTAAACAGGGGCTGAAAAATTGGGCCTTAGCCACTGATGGTGGCACCCAGAAACAAAAATGTTCTTCCAAGCTATCATCAGGATCATTGAGGAGAAAGAGCATAGTCAGTCAACATAACAGAACAGTCACTCAGCATCAGCATAGGCAGTCTTGAAGGGATGGGATATTTCAAAATAAATTATTCTGTTACATCAGCTTCAGGTGCCTGGTAGCTGGTGGTGATCCAAGACTGATTTATCTTTATGAAAGTCAGTCGATCAACCGAGTCGGTGGACAGGCACACCCTGTGATCGGTGACAAAGCCTCCAGCAGCAGAAAGAATGCTGGATGCAGGACAGGCCAGTAGCTCAATTGCATACTGTGCAAGCTCTGGCCAGTGATCCATCCACAAGACCCAGTAAGCCAGGGGATTTTTGGTGGGAAAGGTGTCCAAGTCTGACCTTGCCCCTAGGTATTCCTGCACCATGTATATCAGACGCTGGCGATGGTTGCTGGAACCAATCATACCTTGGGGCTGCGGACTAAAAAATTGTCTGAACGCATCGGTCAGATGTCCACCTTCTCCACCGCTCCTTCTGCTACTGACCGAAGCCTCAGCAACTCGTTGTCCAGGACCAGGAGTTTGTAACCTCCCAGTCTCTGGGAACACGTTGCACAGACCTTTCTGCAAGGCCTCCCAGAGATGTCTCATCCTCTGCTCCCTCTGCGAAGGCAAGATAAGGTCCGCAACCTTACCCTTGTACCCTGTATCAAGGAGAGTGGCCGGCCAGTAATGGTCCCTGTCCTTGATCTGAAGAATACGAGGATCCTTCCGCAGGCTTTGCAGGATCAGGGAGGCCATGCAACGTAGGTTAGCTGAGGCATTCGGTCCAGAGTCTTCTGGGTCACTAAGGACGACATGATCCGCAGCCACCTCCTCCCAGCCACGTACAAGTCCACCGGTTTCTTGGGATTGTAAATCATCCCTAAAAGACTGCTGCTGCTGATGCTGAGTGCCAGGCTCCACCTCCATGCTGACACAATCCTCCTCCTCCTCCTCATCCTCTTCCTGTGTGATGGGTGGGAGAAAAGAAACACTGTCTGGATAAAGGGGGCCTTGAGAGGCAAGGAAGTCCTCCTCTTCCTGCCTCTGTTCTGCCTTAAGCGCCCTGTCCATTATTCCACGCAGCGTATGCTCCAACAGGTGGACAAGAGGTACAGTGTCACTGATACATGCACTGTCACTGCTCACCATCCTCGTGGCCTCCTCAAATGGTGACAGGACAGTGCATGCATCCCTGATCATGCTCCACTGGCATAGTGAAAAAAATCCGAGCTCCCCTGACCCTGTCCTGGTGCCGTAGTAGCACAGGTACTCATTGATGGCCCTCTACTGCGTGTGCAGTCGCTGTATCATGGCCAACGTTGAGTTCCACCTGGTGGGCATGTCACATATAAGGTGGTTCTTGGGCAGGTTCAACTCCATTTGCAGCTCAGCCAGCCGAGCACTGGCATTATATGATCGGCGGAAATGCACACAGATTTTCCTGGCCTGCCTCAGGACATCCTGTAAGCCTGGGTACCTGCCCAAGAACCGCTGCACCACCAGGTTAAGGACGTGAGCCATACAGGGCACATGGGTCAGTTGTCCCTGTCGCAGGGCAGAGAGGAGGTTGGTGCCATTGTCACAAACCACCATTCCTGGCTTAAGCTGGCGTGACGTCAACCACCTCTCGGCCTGCCCCTGCAGAGCTGACAGAACCTCTGCCCCAGTGTGGCTCCTGTCCCCCAAACACACCAGTGCAAGCACGGCATGGCATCTTTTTGCCTGCGTACTTGCGTAGCCCCTTGAACGCCTATGGAGCACCGCTGGTTCCGAGGACAGAGCACTCAAAGAGGCCATGGAGGAAGAAGAAGAGGAGGGGGTGGAGGAGAGAGGTGTGTCACAACCATTAGTAGCATTTTGGAGGCATGGTGGCAGAACAACCTCCAACACTACTGCACCTTGTCTTGCATCCTTCCCAGCTGCCAAAAGAGTGACCCAATGGGCCAATGGGCCGTGGAAGATAGGTAACGTCCCTGTCCATGCCTGCTGGACCATGAGTCAGCGGTAATATACACCTTACCGCTGACCGCCCTGTCCAGCGAGGCCAAGACATTGCCTTCCACATGCCGGTAGAGAGCCGGAATCGCCTTCCCTGAGAAAAAGTGGCGTTTGGGAACCTGCCACTGAGGAACCGCACATTGCACAAACTCACGGAAGGGGGCCGAGTCTACCAACTGAAAAGGCAGCAAGTGCTAGCAATTTAGCCAAGTTATCATTCAACCGCTGGGCATGTGGATGGCTGGGAGTGAACTTCTTTCGACGGTCCAGCAGCTGGGGCAGGGAAATTTGCCTGGTACAATCGGATGTCAGTGTACTGCTAGCAGAGTGCCCGCAAGTACTTGGCTGTGACACACCTAATTCTACACCTTCATTCCTCTCAGTGCAGCTTTCAGAGAGGACTGAAGGTATAGTGGGGTTTGAGATCCCAGCTGATGAGGAGCAAGGAGAGGTCCGCTTTGTTCTTTGGTGTGGGTCTTTAAGGTACGCTTGCCAACGAGCTGCATGGCAGGTCAACATATGTCTGGTCATGCTTGTGGTGCCCAAGCGGCTGATGTTTTGGCCACGCGAGATACGCTTGAGACATATGATGCAAATAGCAGCGGTGCGATCTGATGCACTCGTCTCAAAAAAGACCCACACCAAAGAACTTTTGTAATAACGCGCAGAGGCAGCGCTCTGCACAGGTGGAGCTCTGCGGTGTGATTCAGTTGGTGTGCTGCCCTTAAGCTGGCCCCCGAAGGGCATCCTGCCTCGTTGGAGATGTGCCGCCTCCTCCTCCTCTCTCCGAACAGGCACCCACGTGGAGTCAGTGACCTCATCATCCCCTCCCTCTTCACCACTGGAGCAAACCTGGCAGTATGCTGCAGCTGGTGGAACATGACTGCCAGATTGCTGTCCTTGAGCATCCCCTCTCTCTGCGCTCACGCTACTGCCTTCCTCTAGCTGGGTATCATCATCAGAGCCTTCAAAACGCTGGGCATCCTTCTGGAGCATGTACCCAACACTGTGGTCAAACAGTTCGGGGGACTCCTCAGGAGGGGACATGGTGTGTCTAGGGAAGGGGTGACTGATGACATTGAGACGAGGGAAGAGTACGCGTTGGCAGCTGCTTTGCCAGTACCCTGAACCTGGGTGAGAGAGGATGAGGAGGGCTTGGTCATCCACTCTACCAAGTCTTCGGCATGATGCGGCTCAACATGTCCAGCTGCCGAAAATAAGGACAAGCGTGTCCCATGGCCATGTGCTGATGACGATGCACCGCGTCCATGACCAGCACTGTTGTCTCTAGACACAGAGCCTGCTTGCCCTCTTTTCCTGGCTCGTGACTGTCTGCCTCTCCTTGTTGGCCTTCCAGACATTGTAATGGCCTGCAGGGAGATGGGAAAAACAGCAATTGGGTAGTGTATATTGTGCTGGAGTCACACAACACACACACAAACTCCTGCAGATGGCTGGATTAGATGACACCAGAATAGAAGGGCAGATACAGGTGCAGGTTGTATACTGTGCTGTGCTAGACTCACACAACACACACACTAACTCCTGCAGATGGCTGATTAGATGACACCAGGGCACAGGTGCAGGTTGTATACTGTACTGTGCTGGTCTCACACAGCACACACTAACTCCTGCAGATGGCTGTATCAATGGAGAACAACAGCACTAAAGGGTAGATACAGGTGCAGGTTTATACTGTGCTGTGCTGGACTCACACAGCACACACTAACTCCTGCAGATGGCTGTATCAATGGAGAACAACAGCACTAAAGGGTAGATACAAGTGCAGGTTTATACTGTGCTGTGCTGGACTCACAAAGCACACACTAACTCCTGTAGATGGCTGTATCGATGGAGAACAACAGCACTAAAGGGTAGATACAGGTGTATACTGCACTGGAGGCACAGCACACACTATAAATCCTGCAGATGGCTGTATTTATAGAGAACAACACCACTAAAGGGTAGATACAGGTGCAGGTTTATACTGTGCTGTGCTGGACTCACACAGCACACACTAACTCCTTCAGATGGCTGTATCGATGGAGAACAACAGCACTAAAGGGTAGATACAGGTGCGCCGGCAGCCTTATATAGTGTGGGGCGTGTACTAAACCCCCTGAGATATAATTGGCCACAGGCAATTATTGCTCTCCTCGCTGCTGGTGCTATGATTGGTCACAGTGCATGCTTGACCAATCATCAGCCAGCAATGCACTGTGACTTGCGCAATGCATTGTGGGCCGTTCGTATCACACGAATTTGAACGCCCCACAGAGTTCTGGACTCGATGAACGGACGAACAGGAGATGTTCGATTCGAACATGGGTTTGAATCGAACACCGGGCTCATCCCTAGTGACAATCAAATAAACACAGTAGTGCGGTCTGCTTAGTTTCTGAGATTATATCAATTACCTGATTTTGGCCTCTGCACATATACATTTAAAGAATTATCAGCTTTGAAGGCTGAATTCTGGTCAGAATGCAAGCTATGTTCCAGTCTTTCAAAATAAAATACAATATTTTACAATATAAACATATTAAATTGAAATGTAGATATTATCTCCATCCTTTAACAGCATAATAACAAAAGACACAATAAAAACAAGGTCATTAAAAGAGATTTCCAGTTGTTGCCATCAAAATTGATTTATTCCTATAAAAGTACCGTATGTTTAAAGTGTTGTAGCACAAACATAATTGCTCCATACAGCTTTCATCAAGAATACTATAGAATTTCTAATTCTAATTTATAGAGTAACTCCACTTTTGCTGAGGAAAAAAAAAAAAACAATCCCCTCTGGGTGATCAATGCACTTTGCAAAGATTTTTTTGCCTTTTCTTTTTCTCCCTCAGAGATTGTCTTTTTAACATTTTGCTAAAACTTTGTGAATTAGTTCTGGATCTTGAAGAAGGGGACATATCTTAAAAGCTTGTCCTGAACAATTGTATTTTAGTGCAAATAAAAAAAAGTATCACAGACAGTACTCAAGGATTTTAACAAACTTTGAAACTTTGCTACAGATTCCTACCTGTCTCTGCTGAGGAAAATGCTTTCACCAGGTTTTTTGGATACCAATTCTGAATGGGAGTGGCTAATTAATTTTAAACAGCTAGTGCTCTGATGAGAAAAGTGGGAGAGTCTGTATCCCTTTAGATGTGATTAACCCTTAAGTAGTACCTTACCGAAAAATTATATTTTCTTACAGACTCCATGGCCGCATACATATGGGTTTAGCCCCGCCTCCTCTCCTACCCTATAGGACCCCACTTCCATAAATCTTTGCTCTGAGCCAGAGTACCAAAATGTTAATTTCCTACCTTGGATAGATGTCCACGATCAAGGCCTGGCAAGCTTTGACCAGTGGATGAGAAGATGTGTCGTCAGACTCCAGCAAGCCTGAGCTATTAGTGGGTTGGAGAGGGCAATGGAAGAGGCACCATGAAGACCTAAGCCTGGCCATTGGCAGGTGAGTGGCGAGTTGGCCAGATTACCCAGCTATTAGCAGGCGGCCCTTTGAGTGCCCTGGATCCAGGGCCAATCTTGGGCGGGTGCGTGGTGTGCACTGCACCCAGACGCTGCAGAGGTGGGGGCGCCAAAGTGCCAGAATGCTCCCCTCCTTGATATGCATAACGGCCGGCGCCCGCCTGCTCACAATTTTTTTTTCCGGAGGAAGTCGGCTCAGAACAGGAGGAAGGGCACCAAAAGCTCAAGTGGCACTTACTTATGTAGCGGGGGCCACTCTGTCACCCACGGCCCTGCACCTCCTGCCAGTAATGCTCACACTAATCCACTGACAGTGGAGTGAGAGACAGCTCGTCAGCTCCTGCAGGCGATTTCACCCTCCCTCTCCTCCGAACACTGCAGAATGTGAGAGCTCCACTCACAGAGCCCGGCCGCCCACTCTGTTCCCTCCCCTCCTTCCTCATTGGTAGGGGAGCCTATCAGCCAGGCCTCCAGCAGCTGCAAAGCATCTTGGGACATGTAGTCCCTATCCCCAGCGGCCCAATAGCAATCCCTGGGGGCAGAAACTCCCCAGCATGCCCACAGGAGGAGGACAGACAAGAGGCTGCGAGGGAGAGGACTGTCACTCCATAAGGCGAGAGGACAGAGCAGAGATAATGTAAGTTTTTTTGGTGAATGTTTTTTTTTTTATTAAAAAGAAAGATCTTACACTATGAAGATCTCTCTCTTCCTTCTCATTGTTTCATGCTGGGAGCTGATATTATTAACCACTTCATGCCTAAACCTGTTTTTGACATTTGTTGTTTACAGAGTTAAAATCTGTATTTTTGTTAGAAAATTACTTAGAACCCCCCATTATATATATATATATAATATATATATATATATATATATATATATATATATTTTTTTTTAGCAGAGACCCTAGAGACTAAAATGGCGATTGTTGCAATATTTTATGTCACACGGTTTTGCAAATGCAAACACTAAAGTTAGCCCAATTTTTTTGTATAATGTGAAAGATGATATTATGCCGAATAAATAGATACCCAACATGTCGTGCTTTAAAATTGTGCACACTTGTGGAATGGCAACAAACTACGGTACATAACCTTTTGTCGCTACTCGCTACACGACGGCTACATCGTGGGCCTAAATTGCCGGAGGGTGTCCATGTATGTCCTCCCGTACATGTGATGCCTGCACACCCCCTGCAGGGGTTTGCCAATGTGCATCTCCTCCCCTCGAGATAGGGGTTTAATCTCCAGAATATATAAGTGTTTAAGTGAGACCGATATGCCTGAGAAAACACACCACATGCTACAATGGGAATCTGATTTAAATACCTCATTTACTCTTGAGCAATGGGATACTATTTTTACAAATTTACATACATGTACCAAAACAACCTTGATCAGAGAATCAGCCATCAAATTGCTATATAGATGGGATCTTACCCCTGCCAAACTTAACTCATTTTATCCCTCACTTTCCCCACTCTGCTTCAGGGGTTGCCCCTCTCAGGGAGCACTTTTACATATCTTTTGGGATTGTCCCCACATAAAAAACACCTGGCATAAGGCCAGCACAATTATAGAAAAAATATCCGGTAGAAAGATTGCTCTTACACCCCAAATATGTCTTCTATTCTCTCCTATACAAGATATTCCGAAGATTAACACAAGCCTAATCCATACATTCCTTAGCTCTATACATTGGGCCATAGCCTTTAATTGGCGCTCCACTACGGCACCTTGGCCACAAATTCTCAACCACATGACGAACATCAAACTTTCTGAAAGAATTCACCACATGTTATATGATTCAATGCCCCTCTATCAAAAAAAAAATGATTCTATGGGATACTACCCCTTTGGGGGGGTGAGGGGAAGGAGAGAGAGGAGGGGGGAATTTTGGTTCTGTTCTTTTTTTTCTCTCGCCTCCCCTTCTTAACATATACGCATTTGTCGTTATTTATCTCTTCCCCCCACTACTACTCTCGAATGGCCCAATTATAACACTGTGAAATTTTTTTTTTTTCTTTACCTGACTAACCATAACACTTTGCCTCTTCCTGTACAACATTCACTGTCAAAGATATTTGTATTTATACCTGTACCATCATTGTAATTGTTTTATACCTTGACCTTTTACATAAAAAAAATCTCCAATCTTCAATAAAACAGTTGCATGTTTGGAGTTACAGAGGAGACCTTGTGCTAGAATTATTGCTCTCGCTCTAATGATCACGACAATACCTCACATGTGTGGTTTGAATACTGTTTACATTTGCGTGGGCGACTTACGTATGCGTTCACTTCTGTGCATGAGCATGGCGGTATAGGGCGCTTAAAAAGAAAAAAATTCTTATTATTTATTTTATTTTTTATTTTATTTTTACACTGTCACTTAATTTTTTTTATCACGTTTATTGCTGTCACAAGGAATCTAAACATCTCTTGTGACAGTAATAGGCAGTGACAGGTCCTCTTTATGGAGGGATCTGGGGTCTATGAGACCACAAATCCCACCTTTGCACTTAAAATAATTCAAAATGCCAAGTTTGGCTGCTTTAAATTCTGCCATTTTTTTTAATTTGGCGGATTTAAGGCTTCAGTAAACCAGAAGTGATGTAATGACATTGCTTCTGGGTTACTAGATCCGAGACCTGATCAAAGCCAATACTGGCTTTGTTCGGGTCTCTGACCAGCTTGTGGACTTGCCGGCTGGTTGCTCAGGCCTCCTGGTGGGATGGAAGAGCCCGGGCGAGCCACAGAAGGTGGCGGGAGGGAAGCACGTCTCCACCCGCTGCCTGTTATAACAGCTAAGCAGCTCATTAGCCGCATCAGTTGTTATTATAAGAACGACCATCGGCTCTAAAAACGGCAGCTGCAGGCATCACCCCGGTGAAGCTGAAGGCCGCATATTTGCGTTACGTTGGCGTGAAGGTGTTATTGAGCCAAGTGATGGTGCTATTTGTTGTCAAAAAATGGGACCAATGGAATGTCCTTCGCCTTCCAGCCATATATAAATATAAAACAACTCTAAAAAGCCACATGTATGAGAGATGAAGTCATGGCCATAGAAACATTTGTAAAGGGGAGGAGTTAGTAAGATGACCACCCCCACATGTGGGGGTGCCAGAAATATTTCTCACCCAGGCGTCTGTGACCCTAGGATCGGCCCTGCCTGGATCTGTGCAGCAGCGCACCTTTGGCTCCCAGGCTTTGTCATGGTGGAAGTGGGGAGATGCATTTTTCCTTTTTCTTGGCAGAAAGTGTGTGTCTGTGTTATCTTCTTCTTCTTTTCCCTTTCTCTAGTGTCTCCTGGCCATGGCGGCTGGTGCGCATCTGCATTCCAGATTCCCCCCTCAGCTCCGGCCGACTTCCTGCGGGCAGTTCTGCACATGAACGAGGCCTGGTTCGCGCATGCACGGCATGGTCAAGATGGCACAGATCGCGCATTAGTATGGGCACCGCTGGGCGGGGCAGGTGGTGACGTCAGCAGGTGGGGAAATTTAAACAGCTGCAGTGCTGTTTGTACTTGGGAATGTTTGCAGCTCCCCTATCTGTGCAGCTTCCCTTGCGTAATGGACGTGTCATTGCCTCTTTGTGGCCAGCCCTCTTGCAGCAGGTACGCTAAGGAGGTTCCTCTCTTCTGTATTACTTGCTGGTTGGAGGGGGGGGCAGATAATTTGGTTTTATTTATATTATATTAATTTTTTCTCTCCCTCCCTTCTCTCCTTTGTTTGACAGCCCTTCTAGGTCTGAACTTAAATGCACAAATGCAAGGAGGGAGATCCTCCGAAATCAAAGCAATGGCATTCCTCTTCCAGATCCAGTCACCACAGGTCACCTTCTAGGTCAAGGCGCCACAGTAGAGACTCAGATTCCTCACCTAGGCACCACTCTTCCCACCATCCTGGCCGTTCGGATGCCAGTGCCTGTTGGGGATGTGGATCCCAGGTCTCAGAAGGAAGATCCCTCTGTGATCCTTGCTATGCTCAGACAGCTGGTGAGAGAGCGGATGAAAACCAGCAGATGGAGTCCATGGGCAAACGGGTTCTTAAAGCGTTTGTTACCCTAAAAAAAAAAGGATCCTGCTGCTTTAAAGCATGAAAAACAGCACAGTGCTTGTGCTGTGTAACTTGGCTCCCTGTATCACCTAAAATACCTGTCTGGTTCTGCCTAGTTCTTCCCTCCCCTCTGTAAGCTGATCACGGTTTATCATGGCTGCTGAGCCCTGGTCAGTTTACATGACTCCGTCATCCGCAGCTCTCCTCTCTACTCTCCCCCATCCTTTCCCCCTCCCCTCCCTGCCTGTCAGCTCTGTGTGTGAGCCGTCCCTCCCCTCCCCTTCTAGCGCCATTCTGAGCAGTATAAAAATTACTGCTCATAATCACTGCCAGCCCCTCTGCCAAGATAAAATGTAGTATACAGTATATGTATTTTTTTAAATTCTTCTAAATAGCTTATTTTTCCTCGCCAATCAACCCATCGCACTCTTTCTCCGATGTATGCACTACAGAAGGAGTTCACTTGACCACCCAACAGACGTCAGAGGGAGATCTTGGCCCCTCCCTCTGTAGTACATACATTCGCGCAAGAGAGCGACGGGCAGTCACATGACCACTGATCAGCAAGGAGAAATAAAGTATTAAGAGAAAGAATTTAAAAAAATAGCATACACTGTGTACTACATGTTATCATAGCAGAGGGTCTGGCAGTGATTGTGAGCACTTCCTTTTCAACCCCTTTAGGGATTCCCTGAAAGAGATGAGTGCCAGCCACACCCACAGCCTGTCCGCTGCGCTCTCCTTCAAGGGATGTTTATGACTGTGATATGCTGGAGTCCTCACAGCCAAGCCACCCATTGGTCGGAGCCTCTACTAGCGAATCAGAGGTGGAGAAAATTTCCTGTGTGGGCTTTGACTTTGCCCCAGTGTCCCCCCCGGGAGGGTGGTCAGAGAAGCCTTAAAGTGGGAGGACCCAGTGGTGTCCCCCCAAGCAGAGAAAATGTATTCAAACATCTGCATAAAGAGCGCCTGAATTTTCAGTTCCTAGGGGAACTTGGGGAGGTCATCACTGATGAATTGGACAAAGTGGAGAAGAAAAACTCCTTGCTATCTAAGATGGCTTAACTGTACCCCTTCAAGGGTGAAGAGGTTAAACATTTGGAGTCAGCACCTCTAGTGGATGCAGCCATGATGAGGTTAGTGAAGCACGTAGCTCTCCCACTGGAAGACACAGGGGTTGATTTACTAAAGACAAATAGACTGTGCACTTTGCAAAGTGCAGTTGCACTCTGTAAGAGCAGTTGCTCCAGAGCTTGGTAAATGAGCAGAAGCTCAGCTGGTTTCCATCATCCAATCATGTGAAAGTAAAAAAGCATTTTTTTAATTTTCCTTACACATGATTGGGTATTCTTTGCAAAGTGAAGTTTTACCTCATTTACTATTCTCTGGAACCACTGCCCTTGCAGAGTGCAACTGCGCTTTGAAAAGTGCACAGTCTATTTGCCTTTAGTAAACCAACCCCACAGTGTCCTTTTAAAACGGCCTGGAGAGGCAAATCAATACTAATCTTAAGCGAATCTACATAACGGCAGGCATCGCTTGCATGCCAGCCATTGCCTTGGCAGCAATGTCCAAAGCAATTGAGGTCTGGATGTATAATATGGATGAGACTCTGAAGAGCGTATCGGAAGAGGTGGCCAGGAGTTTGACCATTCAGGAGTTGAAGCTGGCATCAGCTGTTCTGTGGGAGGCCTCCATCACTGCCGAGCGTGCCCTGTGGCTCCGGCCATGGTTAGCTGATCTTGCCTCTAAGCAGGTGTGGTGTAGGATCCCCTTTGAGGGTTCCTCACTTTTCAGCAACAAATTGAACAGCACCATAGTTTGTGCTATGGGTGGTAAGTCAGGGTTTCTCCCCCAGGACAAGTGCCTGCTAAACCAGAACAGGGCTCGGCCCAGGAAGCAAAGCTCGGAATGTGCTAGGGATGCATGTATCTACAGACCTGACCGTGAATTTGGGAAAAACTGGGTGTGAATTCGGGAAAAACTGGAAGATAAAACAGTCCTGGCTCCAGAAGTCTTCTTAAAGCAGATCCGCTGGTGGCTGGGAGGCTACTAAGTATTTTTGAGGTGGGGTATTTACTGGCCCCTCTTCATGGTCCAGAAGAAAAATGGCACATGGAGACCTGTCATAGATCTTACCTATATGAACAACTTCATCAGGAGAGAGAAGTTCAAGATGGGAACACTATTCACAATCCCACAGTCAGTCCAGCCAGGCGACTGGCTTGTGTCCATATATTTGAAGGACGCTTACTTTCATGTTCCTGTTACAAAAGTCTTCCAAAAGTTTCTTTCTTTTGCCATAGGTTGGGTTCACGTCCAGTTTCCCTGTTTTCCACTCGGGTTTCGACATCTCCTCGCGTGTTTTCAAAAGTTTTATTGGCTGTAGTAGCTCTGATCAGAACCAGAGGCATTCGTCTACACCATTAAATAAATAACGTTCTTCTGTTGTCTCGGGACAGAGAGCAGCTATTAGAACACAGAGCTCAAGTTATCTCCACACTCAGGGAGTTTGTCTGGCTGTTGAACTTGGAGAAGAGTCACCTGGAACCCACTCAGTCTCTAGTGTTCCTCTGTGCCCAATTCAACACGGTCAGGGGCACTATCTCTCTGCCCTTGGAAAAAATCCCAGTGATCCGGGCCAGGATACCTCTAGCTCTTTCTTCCTCTCATCTCCAATCCTCGCACTGTTTGAGGGTCATAGGCACCATGGTGGCCACAGTACCTATAGTGAAATGGGTGCAGTGGAGAATGCGCCCCTTTCAGAAGGGCTTTCTCAACAATGGAGGTTGGGGAGCAAGGACCAATACATCTGCATAACACCGCCCATGAGAGAGAGCCTTCCTTGGTGGCTGCAATGGAAGAATCTGCTCAACTGTCACTTCGATGCTCCCCTTTCTTGGGTCACGATAACGACAGAAGCCAGCAATGCGGGATGTGGCACTCACTGTCTGACAGAAATAGCTCAGAACAGATGGGACTTCCCTGCTCTAAGGACAGTTTAAAATACTCTGGAGCTCCGAGAAGCTTTCTGTGCATTACAAGTCATTTGTCACCTAATTCTGGGAGCCTCAGTGCTGCTAAGATTAGACAACATGACAGTGGTAGCCTATATAAAGGAATCAGGGAGGAACCCATAGCCTGTCCCTTCTACGAGAAGTAGAGCCAATTATGACCTTGGCTCAGAGGAACTTGTCCAACAAATCAGCAGTCTATATCCCCGGAGTCCAGAATGTTCAAGCTGACTTCCTGTCCAGAGTCCCTCTGGACAACAAAGAATGGGCTCTCCGTGCAGAGGTCTTTGAGTGGGTCTTGACCCTGGGAGATCCCCCCGGAAGTCGACCTATTTGCCTCCCCATGCAACAATAAGCTGGAGAAATACTACTCGAGATCCCGCGGTCCCTGGGGCCTTCGGAGTAGATGCCCTTACGGATAAATGGAGGTTTCGCAGGGCCTATGCTTTTCCTCCGGTTCCTACAGAGACTAAGGTCGGAAGAAGTGCAGTTAGTGGTGATAGTTGCATATTGGCCAAACACGCCACAGTTTTCCCTGTTGACGCAGCTCAGCTTCTGGGATCTGGTTCCTCTGCCTCTCAGACCAGACTTTTTGTCTCAGGGTGCTGACCTACACCCCTGCCTGGCTCATCTACGCCTGATGGTCTGGTTCTTGAGAGGGAATGGCTGGAGACCCTAAGCTGTCCAGAGAGAGTCATCTATATGCTATTAAATGCCAGAAGGAAGAGCATTAACCTCCCTAGCGGTAATCCCGAGTCTGGCTCGGGTCCAGTTTTTTCTGCTGGGAGCGGTAACCCCGAGCCAGACTCGGGCTTGCATGCAGGATACAGGGGGGAAGTTACTTACCTTTTCCCCTGGATCCTGCGATGTCTCCCCGCTGTGTGTGTGAGCCGTCCGCTCGCTCGATTCACACAGTGCCGAGTGCCGCCGATCTCCGTTCCCTGCGACGTTACGACGCACGGGAGCGGAGATCGGCGCCAAATTTTAAAAAAGTAAAAAAAAAACACAACACACATACAGTACTGTAATCTTACAGATTACAGTACTGTATACAAAAAATACACATCCCCTTTGTCCCTAGTGGTCTGCCCAGTGCCCTGAATGTCATTTTATATAATAAATTATTATTTTTTTCTGCCTGGAAACTGGAGATTGTCCATAGCAACCAAAAAGTGTCCCTTTATGTCAAAAGTGGTTTTAGACCAGCTAGAAAACACCGATAATAAATTAGAATCACAATTTATCATCAAACAATAAATTTAATGACAGCGACTATTCTGCAACTGAGCAAATTTCAGTGTTTTTGATTTGATTACATTATTGAATCATTTTTATATATATTTTTTTTATATTATAATTATGATTTTGTGTTTCAAACTTTATCATACCCGGGATGTCTACTAGACTCTGGTTCGGACAGATTTAAGTGAGTTATTCATAAGAATTGCAGCCTACAATATAAAAACGCCAAATTTCCATGCAAAATAATTGTACCGCTTTCAGCACTAAATTCCAGCCAGAATCATACCGCCAGGGAGGTTAACATGGTCTATGAGAGGATATGGTCAAAATTCGAAGAGCGTATCCACCACGGCCAGTTCTTGCAGCATCCTGGCAGTTCAGGATATCCTGAGTTTCTTACAATAAAGACTAGATATGACCTTGTCAGTCAACCCCCTCCAGGTACAGGTGTCGGCTATATCAGCTTTCACTGGAGTGTCTTGGGCCAGATATCCCCTTGTCCATCAGTTCCTCAAAGGGGCAGTAAGGCTCAGGCCTCAGAGGAAACCAAGATTCCCCAAATGGGACCTCCCACTTTCTCTCAGGACTTGGGCAAGAGCCCAAAAAGCCGTTCTCTATTAAGGAGCTTTCCTCAAATCTGATTTCTTGGTAGCCATTACATCAGCAAAAAGGTTTTCTGAAATTTGAGCCTATTGAGGCTTTGTGCTTGGCTCAGAGCCATAGCTGTAGTAACCATCATCTGTTGAAACAGCTACTGACATTAAGATGGATGAAGATGGCAACTTGTGTGGGGATGTCTGCACACTATGCTAGCCCTGCTTATCCTGACCTGCCAATCAATTGCCAACATTGAGCACCAGGGCCCGCGGAGTTGAGGGCAGGATCTACATTTTGTCACATACTGTCATACTTTGTGAGCTTTAAACCCATGTTTACATACTCTTGACCCCTGAAGTTTGTGTTACTACTAACCCCTGAACTCTATATTACTTACTCCTAACTTCTGATCTCTGCATTAAAGAATAACCCATGCACTCTGCACTATTTACTCCTCACCTCTGAACTCTGTGTTAGGCACCTTTCACACTGGGGCGGTGCAGGCGTCGGCAGTAAAGCAGCGTTATATTTAGCGCTGCTTTACCTTCATTTTAGCGGCATTATTCGGCCGCTAGCGATGCGGTTTTAACCCCCGCTAGCGGCCGGTGGTATAGCCGCGCTGCCCCATTGATTTCAATGGGTAGGAGCGGTTTAGGAGCGGGGAATACACCACTCCTTCACCGCTCCAAAGATGCTGCTAGCAGGACTTTTTTTTACCATCCTGCTTTCACACTGGAGTGAAAGGACCCGCTTTTTTTAGGCACTATACAGGCGCTATTTTTAGCACTGTATCGCCTGAAAATGTCCCAGTGTGAAAGGGGCCTTACTTACAACTGCACTTTGCAATATTAATGACCACTAAACTCTCTGTTACTTATTACTGACCTCTGACTTCTGCCTTGATTACTACTGACTCCTAAACTTTGCATTATTGCTGACTTCTCAACATAGTGTTACTACTGACCTCCGAAATCTGCCTAAATTACCACTGATTTCTGAATGCTGCTTTGCTTACTTCTGATCTCAGAACTCTGTATTATTTATTCCTGTCCTCTAAACTCTAGTTTACTTACTACTGACCTCTAAACTCTGCATTCCTTAATACATATACCTGAACTCTGTATTACTACTGACTGCTGAACTTCTTACTAGACATGTGCACACTGAAATATTTTGTTTCGGAATTTCGTTTTTGTCCGAAAAAATACATTTATTTAGTTACTCCCCGAAATTTGTTTTTATTTATTTAATTTTGTTAAAAAAATACATTCGTCCAAAAATCCAAAATAATTAAGGTTGAATCGGTCATTGAAGGCTTATGGTGTCTGTCGAATGTTCTAAGAAGATTCGATGGAGCAGCTAAATGTACGATGCCACAATCATACATTTCCGGTCGAATGTTCCGCCCACAAGCGATAGTAGAATTCTAATGCTGTGTGACACTAGTAATAATTATATTTTTAATTATTATTACTAGTCAACCAACATTAGAATTCTTCTATAGCCTATGGGCAGAGCATTTGACCATAAATGTCCACTCGCGTCGACTGCTTCGTCGAATCTTCATGTCGTATCTTTTCTCTCTATGTGGAATAATCTTGGACTAATCAAGTTAAGGCCTGTACACACGATCTGACTTTTTGACAACAAACATGCAAATTAGCTGTTTTGTGGCAACATCCGACCGTGTGTAGGCTCCATTGGACAAACTTTTTCGGTTTTAACCTGACTTTTGTTGGCTGTGCGAACGGACAAACTTTCTGGCAACAAAAGTCCGATGGAGCAAAGTCCGATCGGGTGTACACAAAACCATCGGACTTTTGTACAAATTACAAACACGCATGCTCAGAACCAATGCAAAAGATCAGACAACAATACAGAAGTTGACCAAAGGTGGTGCTGGAGTATTTGAACGTCCTCTTTTGAAGTGTCGTCAGTACGTTGAAACGTCACTACGTTCGTGTTTGTTACCTAAAAAGTGAGCTTGTGTGTATGCAATACAAACTTGCGGCCAATGCCCTTTGTACAAAAATCCACGGGAAAGTTTGTACAAAGTCCGATCGTGTGTATGAGGCTTTAGGTGCCTTCACCCTTTTTTGTTATTGTCTCTATAATGTCAAATCTTTTCTTTCTATGTCAAATCTTTTCTCTCTGTAGAATAATCTTGGACTAATTGAGCTAAGGTTAGGCACATTCGACCACAGGTTTGATGGATACAGATCGCTATTGTCAGCGTCATATCGAATCTCCTATCTATATCAAACTGTTGTCACAACGAAAATAAAGCATTTGTTTATGTTGGATCTTTCAGTTTTCGGATTCTACACGTTCGTTATCGTTTGTTAAAACGATAATGAAAATACTGGAAATTCGGACAAAAATGCATTTGGATGAAAACTAATGCACATGTCTACTTTTTACTACTTACCCCTGTACTTTGCGTTATTTGTGCCTAAACTCTGCATTCCTTACTGCTTATCCCTGAATTCTGCATTACTAAGTACTAAACCTGAACTCTGTTACTTACTATTGACTGCTGAACTTTGCATAATATTTGCATATTACTAACCTCTGAATTATCCATTACTTACTGCTGACTTCTAATGCCGCGTACACACGATTGGAAATTCGGCCAGCAAAAGACAGATGAGAGCTTTTTGTCAGAAAATGCGTATGTGTATGCTCCATCGGAATTTTGCTGGCCGAATTTCCGCCAGCAAAAGTTTGAGAGCATGCTCTCAATTTTTCCGATGGAAAAATTTTCAATCGGAAATTCCGATCGTCTGTGGCAATTCCGACACGCAAAATTCCGACGCATGCTCGGAAACAATTCGATACATGCTCGGAAGCATTGAACTTAATTTTCGTGGCTCGTCATAGTGTTGTACATCACCGCGTTCTTGACGGTCGGAATTTGGTGTGACCGTGTTTAGGCAACACAAGCTTGAGCGGAATTCCGTCGGAAAAACCATCCACGTACGTTCAATTTTGCACTTTTATTTTGCTAAAAAATCACTTGGAACTAAAAATATTTTTTGGGGATTTTTATTTTCTTAATAAAGAGCATTTGGGTGTCTATATTTCTAGGTTACCTTTTTTCTTTGTAAATGTCAGTACTATGTACACTCTACTCACTCTATTTACAGTTGGGAGGGGATCTGGTATCTGGGGCCCATTCATTTTTAAAAAGGGTTTTCAGATCCTCATAAGCCATCCATATCCACAGATCTCCCCAACCACCTGCCCAGGGTTAAGGGGAAGAGGCCCTTGTCCTCATCACCATGGGAACCCCCCTGGCAAGACACCTCCACCATGTTGAGAACATGAGCCCTGGTATGGTTTGGGGGGGGGGGGAGTTGGATGCGCATCCCCCGTTTCTTGCCAGCCACTTCTATATACCACTTTATAGCACTTACCTGTATATCTACCACTTCTATCTAAGATGCCAAGGTGTTCATCCAAATGCCAGAACAGCCGAAGTCAAGTCCAAACCTAGGTTCGAACTGAATTGTTGTCTCATCCCTACTACTGACTTCTCAACTCTGTGTTGTTTACTACTGACCCATGAACTCTGCATAACGTACTCCTGTCCCCGGAATTGTGCATTTCTTAATCCTGACTCCTTAACTCTGTATTACGTATTCCTGACCTTTGAACTATGCATCAAGTAGCACTGACTTCTATACTCTGCCTTACTTACTGCTGACCTGTGAACTCTTTGTTACTTATAGTTGACTCCTGCACTCTGCAGTATTTACTACTTACCACTTGAATCTCAATAACTACTGACCCCTTCCCCTGAACTTTGCAATACTTACTATTGACCTCTAAAATCTGAATCGCTTGTTACTAACCTCAGAAATGTACTATTGATTTCTGAACTCTGCAATACTTACTCCTGACCTCTAAACTCTGTTTATGTACTACTTATACATTAATTCTGTGTTACTGCTGACCCCTGAACTGTGTTACTACTGACTACCTATTCTGTGTTTCCTACTACTTGTCCCTTGAACTTTTCATTGCTCTGTAACTGAGCTATGAACTGTGTGTTATTTAAACTCAGCTGCATTACCTACTCCTCACTGCAATGTTTACACTACACTGGGAGGCCAGGGACAATGCTTAGGATATGTGGAGCATAATAAGGAGCAATAAGTGAATAAGTTCACCACAAAAGACGTTTTTGCTGTAGACACAAACTCCCAGAGTTGTCTTTAGCAAATATTTTGTTTACAGCTGCTATGTTTTCTGATCCCTGCACTGTGTGGGTTACTTACTCTTGACCCTTGAATTATGTTTTTACTTACTCCTGACCTCTGCACTATGTGAATTGCATACTCCCATCCCCTTACCGATGTACATTACTGACTCCTGACCCCTGCACTGTGTGCATTATTTACTACTGACTCCTGAACTCTGTATGATGCATAGTTCTGGCCCCTACGCACACCGGACCCCTGCACTCTATTCTTAACTTAATGCAGACTACTAATTAACATACCCCTACTTACTGTTTATTGCAATTTGGCCCAGTGAAATTCAGCCACTGCATAATTTCTGTACATATGGTGCCCAATGCATTTTGTCTTTATAAATTGAATGCCTATGTCTTGTCCCAAAAATCTGTAACCAATTGTTTTAGGGGATGGTAATAACAGGGGGGTTATTTTGTGGGTGAGGATAAAAGTAGGAATGGGTTTGTGGACATTGTTAAAATTGGGAATGGTAAGTAGGCTGCCCCCAGATTGTATTTTGAAAATTTGGCAAACTTACCTCAAAAATAAAAATAAAATACAATCTCTGAAACCTAAACCAGGATGATCATATCAATATGATTGGATCGATTTTTTTAATGACAGCATACAAATAAAAAACAGTTGTAAAAAACAAAAGTGCATTGATTACTTACATTTGCAATGTATCCATAATAAATATACTGTGTATAGGTTTAAAAACAAGGTACCATGCCATCCCCCTTTGGGGCATTTTTGCGAGGGTTGGAGTGCAATTTAGTCAGTGTCTGAAATGCAGTTGTAGTTCATTTCTCTTGTTTTGTTTACACACAATGAGTTATGATTTGGATATACAATATATTTACTGGAAACCATGTTATTCATTCTTTTTGTAATGCATCACATTCTGGTATGCAATTCTTTAATATTGACTGTTACATGTTAATGTTGGAGCTAATGTGTGAGCTTTATATTCCCCTTGAAATATTTAATAAAAATTATTGGAAAAAAACAAGGTATCAGTGTTAATTTAGAAATTCTATAAGTACAATAGATGTACTGTATGTTACAAGTGGCATAAAATGTGTTAGCACACAAAAGGCATCTGAAAAATAGAAGTTAGGCTATTAAATCTTTAATTTTGCATATGCAGTAGAACTAGATCTAAATTATGCAATCATACAATTTACACTTCAATTTTCAAATTTACATTCCATTTTACCATCTGCTAAATGAAAGAAAATACAGTCGAGTAACAATTCTATTTAAGGTTGCTTTTCTTATGTTGGCATATTTTAAGAAATTGTTTATCAAAGAAAAATGGGGGATCAGAAACTAAAGTGGCTTTTCCAGTTCAGAAGAATTTTTTTTAATACAGTATACAAATAAATACATGCAATATATGCATAATAGACACTAGATCCATAAGTACTATGTCTGTCCTTAGAGCTGAAAAAAGATCCATATGTTTTTTGTCATGAAAGCTGGAAAATTTAGTAAAGCTCATCTCTCCTGAGCCCTCACAGTAGGACTCTGAAAGCTTTCAAAGTGACAGATTTTTTTTTTGTAAAGACAGTCTCTTGATACCATATACTTCAGTTTTTTGCACCACCCAGGACTGTTGTGCAGAAATGTGCATTATGAAGCATTTTTTATTTTTTTGTAAAGAGCTATTTTAAATCAATAGTCTATAGGTGAACAGATTGCACTGTCTGACATTTAAATCTGTAATCTGTCACCATTGTTGGTGAATTGCAATACTATTTTGGAAAGCATGGTCTATATTTGCATGCATATTAACAGAGGCTCATTTAAAACTGTATGCTATTTGCATGTGTGTACTGGTTATATTTGGATCCTTTCCTTTCATAGCTATGATTAAGCACTGCCTGTAGTGCGAAACGGGTCAGTTTTCTGTTCTGCTGTGGCATGGATTTTTGTTTGTAGTTTTTGAAAAAAAGGCATTTTTTTGGAGTGCGGATGTCCAGAACTGCTTCCTATCTATATCATTGCTGTAGGCAGCTGGCAGAACCAAGACACACTGTCTGATGAAGGATTGGTGTTAAAGTTAGGTCACAGGTCAGTTGTTAGGAAGAAGAAATCAAAGCAAAGTGATGTTCCAGGAGACATACAAGGAAAACATTATAAATGAAACAGAGGTTAAAAAAAATGAAACAAAGCAGAAGTCATCCAGAAAAACTAGGTGGAAAATAGTGATTAATACAGGCCAAATATTAAATGCATCCACAGAGTGGACTTGTTGACCATAATACAGGCAGTGTATTGTGATAGGATGGTTGCTTTAACCACTTTCAGACCGGACCATTTTGCTGGCTTAAGACCAGACCACTTTTTGCGATTCGGCACTGTGCTGCTTTAACTGACAATTGCGCGGTCGTGCGACGTGGCTCCCAAACAAAATGTACGTCCTTTTTTTCCCCACAAATATAGCTTTCTTTTGGTGGTATTTTATTGCCCCTGCGGTTTTTATTTTTTGCACTATAAACAAAAAAAGAGCGTCAATTTTAAAAAAAAACGCATTATATTTAACTTTTTGCTATAATAAATATCCCCCAAAAATATATAAAAAAAACTTTTTTTTTTCCTCAGTTTTGGCCAATACGTATTCTTCTACATATTTTTGGTAAAAAAAAAAATCGCAATAGGCGATAATTGATTGGTTTGCGCAAAAGTTATAGCGTTTACAAAATATAGTTTTACGATGTTTTCAATCTTCTTATACTGTATGTTATAATTAAGAATTATAGGTACTCCCATTGAGGTTGGTTCCTGTTTATTTTAGTTTTTGTCTTGAATCAATATATTACGATCCATTTCTGTTACTTCTTCTATTTTCTTCTTCACAAACAGACAATCATAGCCTTTTCTGATGAACCTTTGACCCATGTTTTCTGCTTGATCTAAAAAGCTTTCTATATTTGTACAGTTGCATCTGAGGGGCATAAATTGCCCTTTAGGTACATTAAAAAGCCAATTTTTGTGATGACAACTCTCGATCGGGAGATAGCTGTTCCTGTCTACATTTTTGAAATGTGTTTGTGACCTCAATTTCGACTCTTCTTGTATGATCTCCAGATCTAGGAACGTTACCATCTTCTCGCTAATTTCCCAAGATAGTTTTATATTTCTATCATTCTGATTAAGTTTTTCTAGAAATGTGGTGAGTTGGCCAGGGTCTCCTTTCCATAAGATAAAAACATCATCGATATACCTTCTGTATATATATATAGTTCATCAGGTCTGTCGTTAAAAACATTATCTTCCTCCCACTGGGCCATAAACAGACCGGCTACACTCGGGGCAAATTTTGCTCCCATTTCCACTCCGGTTCGTTGGTGGTAGTAGTTCTTGTTGTACCAAAAATAATTGTTTTTTTAAGCAGAAATCAAGCCATTTTATAATAAACTTTCTTTGCATGCATGGTAGCTTCGTATATGTTCTAAGGCCCCATTTTGTAGCCTTGCATACTTGATAATGTAGTATTATTGTGTATAAAGAAGATACATCAGCGGTCGCCAGGATCCATGGTCCATCATCTTTAGGGATATCTTCTATAATCTGTAGCATCTTTTTCGTGTCTTAATATTGTAATATTTTTATCTACTATTAAATATATTTATTTTATGGAGGGAGCCCAGGAGGCCCAGACGAGGGTCTATGATCAGGGTGCCAAGGTCCGTACTTTCAGCCCCCGGGGACAGAGTGTTGGTACTGGTTCCCACGGTGGAAAGTAAGTTCCTAGCCAAGTGGCAGGGTCCCTTTGAGGTTGTCAAAAGGGTGGGGAAGGTAAACTATAAAGTCTACCAGCCAGGGAAAGGGAAACCACATTAAATGTATTATGTGAATCTCTTAAAGCCCTGGAAGGACAGAGAGACTTTACTGGCCACATCCCCACCTCCAACTGACCGGGTACCGGTGACACCTGACGTCCCCATAACAAATTCCCTGTCCGTGGCACAACAAAGTGACATTAAGGCGTTTGTGTACAAAAATAGAGACTTTTTCTCCCCCTTACCCGGACTGACCAACATAATCCAGCATGACATAGTGACGGAACCAGGGGTTCGCGTAAATGTAAAGCCATATAGAATCCCAGAGGCCAGGCAGTCGCAAAGGAAATCAAAAATATGTTAGAGTTGGAAGAGTCCCACAGTGAGTGGTAGAGCCCCATAGTGCTGGTCCCAAAACCTGATGGCACTATCAGGTTTTGTAACGACTTTAGGAAGCTCAACAGTGTGTCTAAGTTTGATGCGTACTCAATGTCTCATGTTGACAAACTCGTGGACAGGTTGGGACAGGCTCGCTACATAACAACCCTGGACCTAACAAAAGGCTATTGGCAAATACCGCTAACTGAATCGGCCAAGACTGCCTTTTCCACTCCTGAGGGCTCGTTTCAGTACAAGCAGATGCTTTTTGGTCTGCATTGAGCCCCTTTATCGTTCCAGCGAATGATGGACAAAACTTTGAGACCACATCGCCCCCTATGCAGCTGCTTATTTGGATGGTGTGGTCATCCACAGCCTAGATTGGGAATCGCACCTGCCCCGAGTACAAGCAGTGGTAGATTCCCTTAGGGAAGCAGGTCTCACGGCCAACCCAAAAAAATGTGCCATAGGCCTGAAGGAGGCCAAATACCTTGGGTACGTTATTGGCTAGCGATTGGTCAAGCCTCAGACCAATAAGGTAGTGGCAATTCAGTAAAATAAAAAACAAGTTCGGGCCTTCCTGGGTATTACGGGGTATTACAGACGGTTTATACCCAACTTTGCCACCTTTACTGCCCCTCTGACTGGCCTGACGAAGGGTAGAAGGTCGGTCATGGTTAAATGGAATCCTGAAGCCGAGGAGGCATTTCAGAAATGAAAGCAGACCCTTTGTGTACTACTAGTGCTAGTGACCCAGGACTTCACAAAGGAGTTTGTGGTACAGATGGACGCCTCTGAGGTGGTGCTGGGGGCTGTACTATTCTAGAACAGAGATGGTGAGGAGCACCCGGTTTCCGGAAACAGAACAAGCACGAAAAAAACAATGCCATTGTCGAAAAGGAGTGTCTCGCTATTAAATGGGCCTTAGACTCCCTGAAGTATTACTTGTTGGGGAGGTCATTTAAGCTGGTCACCGACCATGCTCCCCTAAAATGGATGTGTGACATCAGGGAGAAAAATGGCCGCGTGACAAGGTGGTTCCTGGCTTTACAGTCCATTTAAGCTTACTGTAGAGCATAGGCCAGGCAAGCTTCAAAACAATGCAGATGCCCTCTCCTGCATGCACTGTATGCTTGGGACAATTGCTCAGCCACAGGGGCTTGAACAAAGGGGTAGGATATGTGAAGGTATGCAAGGTGAAGTCACCGATAATCGGTATATTTCACCTCAGATTCGTTCTATTGTAAGAGACTGAACTGGAATCCGACCCAGGTTTTTCCAGCCTCTGTGGCAGGCTTGGTTCTGGTCCGGATGTTGTGGTCCACTTGAGTCCATGCACAGGTGGACTTTAAATGACCAGGAAGAGAGCACAGCAGGGCTCTGGCCTGAGACTCAGAAGGGAATCTAAGAGAGAGGAGCTCTGTTTGTTTGGATTGAAAAAGAAGGTTTGCTTTACCTCATGTTTTGTGGGTGACGGGGACCAGCCCCACACCGTATAGAGAGCAGTCTACTGTTTAGTTTAGCGTCGGACGGCAAGAATTTACTTTACTATATTTGTTTATTTTTATGACTTTGCAAACCACTTGTAAATAAAGCTGGCAACCCGCCAAATTTTAAGTATATATATATACTCTGCATCCAGTGTAGCCTATATATACAGTGAATTCCATGGTTTACTGTTTCTATTACAGTGCAGGTGGTGTAGACAGTATCTAATACAGTGTGTACAGTTTCTAATACACTTCTGGTGGTGTACACGATACACAATACAGTGCAGCCGTATTGTAATACATCATAATACATCACAGGTTATATCATTTACTGCTCAGTAATTGCAGTATTCTAGTCTGCATCTCCCCAAGGTAATACATAAAAAAACATAAAACATAAAACCTGGCCTGTTAGTGGGCTTTGAGGACAGGGTTGATGACCACTGCTCTAGGGGGCAGCTTAAGGGCAGCCACCCTATTGCATAACACCACAGAGCTCCACAGGTGCAGGGCACTGCTGACTCCCTTGCTGACTTTTAAAAGTTCTTTGGTGTGGGCCTTTTTTGACATGTGTGCAGCAGATCACACTGTTACTGTTTGAAACCTATGTCTGAAGCGGATCAGGCGTGGCCAGAACAGCCGCCACTTGGGCACCACATGCTTGACCAGACATATGATGACCAGCCATGCAGTCTGTTGGCAACAGCACTTGAAAGACCCACATCAAAAAAAGGCAGACTTCTCCTTGCTCCGGATCTGGGATCGCCAACCCTACTATACCTCCAGTCCTCTCAAAAACCTGCAATAAGAGGAATGAAGGTATAGCAATAGGTGTCCCAAGAACTTGCAGCCAATCTGCTATCAGTACACCACCATCTGATTTTAGAAAGCAAATTTCCCTACCCCAGTTGCTGAACTGTAAAAATAAATTTGGTCCCAGCCATCCACATGCTCAGCGTCTAAATGCTAGCTTGGCCAAATTGCTAGCACTGCAACTGCTGCCTTTTCAGCTGGTAGACTCTGCCCCCTTTCGTTAATTTGTGGAATGTGCTGTACCTCAGTGGCAGGTCTCAAAATGCCATTTTTTTATTTTCATGGAAGGCCATTCCTGCTCTCTACCGGCATGTGGAAGGCAATGTTTTAGCCTCATTGAACAGGGCGGTTAGCAGTAAGGAGCATATTACCGCTGACTCATGGTCCAGCAGGCATGGGCAGGGACATTACCTTTTCTTCATGGCGCACTGGGTAACAGCCTGTCTGTACCTTTCATCACCATGATGTAAGAGGTTTTGGACCTTCTACGCTGTTTCGCCACAAATAAAAGCCCATACATCTATATACGCTGTTACCTTACAGCGGTAAGGTAAAGGGACACCTATATCCTAGCCCATAGAGGAACAGAAGCCACGGAATTACCTAGTGCACTACTACTTTGGAGAATAAACCCCAATGCACCACCAACATCACCATTTGATTCACCTGCATTGTTTATTTTTATAACACGAAAGTCACAACAGTCTGCACTTTAGGTCATGTTGAGACAGGATTTATCTCACGGACTTATATCACTTTTTGTTTACCACCGTTTACTATGTTACTAGTATTCAGATCTACTGCATATTAGAATCTGGAATTTTTTATTCTATTTATGCAAACGTTTTTTTACTATGCGTTCTTGTGCGATTCCATGCGATTTTATATGATTTTATGCTATTTTATTGAAGTAATCAGCAGACCAATAACTTTATGAACTTTTATGAACTTTATATATGAAGATCCTTTAATAGCAGTATATTATATATTTTATATCTGGAACAGTACTTTTATTAAGTTATTTTCACATATGATTTGGATTTTATATTAAGTTATTATTTCTGCACAGGAAGCACTTATAGTCACTTTGACACTGTACAATTATATTCACCCACAAGCGAATGTTGTTCTCTTAAGCACTTTGTATTTATTTCCTTGCACTTATATATTGAACTTTTAGTATACAGCGCAGCACTATCTCTTTTTACATATCTTTTTACTGGACCTGAAAATTCCTCTCAGTGTTTGCCGCAGTAGTAGACCATATTGTCACACACAAGGTTGGCGCAGAGATACATACTACATTTATTTCCTGTGTAAACAAACCTCTCCCCGTGCTTCCTAGTGCGACTGACACTGATCGTCTGTTCCCTGTCATAGGGAAAGACGATCAGTGACGTCAGACGCCAAGCCATGCCCCTCAGCAGTTAAAAAAACACACACACTTAACACCTCCCCGCCCCCTAGTGCTTAACTCCTTCACTGCCAGTGTCATTTACACAGGAATCAGTGCATTTAAATAGCACTGATTGCTGTATAAATGACAATGGTCCCAAAAATGTGTCAAAAATGTCCGATGTGTCCGCCATAATGTCGCAGTCACAATAAAAATCGCTGATCACCGCCATTACTAGTAAAAAAAATATTAATAAAAATTCTATAAAACTATCCCCAATTTTGTAAACGCTATAACTTTTGCGCAAACCAATCAATAATCGCTAATTGCGATTTTTTTTTTTACCAAAAATATGTAGAAGAATACGTATCGGCCTAAACTAAGGAAAAAAAATTTTTTTATATATTTTTTGGGGATATTTATTATAGCAAAAAGTCAAAAATATTGCATTTTTTTCAAAATTGTTGCTCTATTTTTGTTTATAGCGCAAAAAATAAAAAACGCAGAGGTGATCAAATACCAACAAAATAAAGCTCTATTTGTGGGAAAAAAAAGATGCCAATTTTGTTTGGGAGCCACGTCGCACGACCGCGCAATTGTCAGTTAAAGCGATGCAGTGCCGAATCGCAAAAAGGGGTCTGGTCCTTTGGCTGCAAATTGGTCTGGGGCTTAAGTGGTTAACCACTTCAATACCAGACACTTAGACACCTTCCCGCCCAAGCCAATTTTCAGCTTTCAGCGATGTCGCAATTTGAATGACAATTGCGCGGTCATGCTACACTGTACCCAAACAAATTTTTTATCATTTTGTTCCCACAAATAGAGCTTTCTTTTGGTGGTATTTGATCACCTCTGCGATTTTTATTTTTTGCGCAACAAACAAAAAAAGACCGAAAATTTTGCAAAAAAACACGTTTTTCTTTGTCACTGTTAATTTTTTTTGTAAATAAGTGCGTTTTCTTCTTCAATGACGGGCACTGATAAGGCGGCACTAATGGGCACTGATAAGGCGGCACTGATGGGCACCGATGAGGTGGCACCAATTAGGGGGCACCGATGAGGGGGCACTGATGATGGGCACTGATAGGCGGCACTGATGGGCACTGATAGGTGGCACTGATGGGCATTGATAGGTGGCACTGGTATGCGGCACTGATGGGCACTCAGGTGGCACTGATGGGCACTCATAGGCGGCACTGACGGGTACTTATGGGTGGCACTGATGCACACATATAGGTGGCACTGATAGGTGGCATGGATGGGCACTGATAGGTGGCATGCATGGGCACTGATAGGTGGCATGGATGGGCACTGATAGGTGGGCATGGGTGGGCACGGATGGGCACTGATGGACGCTGATGAGTGGCACTGATAACACTTATGGGTGGCATTGCTGGGAATCCTTTTTTTTTTACTTTTTTTTTTTATTAAATATGATGTGCCAATCAGTGCCCATCTGTGGGCACTGATTGGCATATTTTTGATTTTTTTTTTTAACATGTGGATGGCCATGGGGGATGTACCTGGCCATCCACATGCTGGGGGCTTCCCTGGTGGTCCTGGGGGCTTCCCTGGTGGTCCTGGGGGCTTCCCTAGTGGTCCAGTGTGGGCATCTGAGGGGGGGCTGCGCTGATAAACAATCAGCGCAGACCCCCCCTGTCAGGAGAGCCGCCGATCGGCTCCCCTCTACTTGCGTCTGTCAGACGCGAGTGAGGAAAAGCCGATCAACGGCTCTTCCTGTGTACATCGTGATCAGCCGTGATTGGACACGGCTGATCACGTGGTAAAGAGCCTCCGCCGGAGGCTCTTTACCGAGATCAGTGTAGCGGTGTGTCAGACTGACACACCGCTCCACCGATCGCCGCGATGCGCGCCCCCACGGGCGCGCGGCGGCTGTTATCCTGAAGGACGTCATATGACGCCCAGTCAGGATAACGAAGCCACTTCCCGGACGTCAATTTACTATTGACCGGGCGGGAAGTGGTTAATCATTGGCGTTGGCTACATGGTCTCATTTGCTCCCCTTTATACTCCCCTCTTTGACCATTTCTGAGTGAGTTTTCCTATTGCGCGCGCATGCGCACAGATCCTGTGAATCGCACATGCGCACGTGCCAAATCGCCACCGCGCATGCGCGCATGATTTTTCTATTGCACGCACAAGGCCTGTGAATCGTGCCAGGGCCAAGTCATTATCAAAGTCGCGCCCGCACTCACTACGAATACCACTGTGCCCATACGTGCGCACATCCTCCCAATCGCGCACGCGCGGGTAATAACAATCACTGCGTGCTCGTGCACACAGTCCCACAACTGCGCGCGCGTGTGCAACGGGTCCCCATGACTGCAATACATCAGATGTGACCCCGCTCACAGTAATCATAAGGGTATTTGACTACATAAAGTTGATATCAATAAATGTACCATACACTTACAGTTTTTGATCTAATATTTCACAGCAGGGCCTGTTCCTGCACCCAACAAGAGTATCTGTGAGGGGTTACAGTGTTGTGGCACCACCACCCAAGGACCAATTTTTCTGCCCCTGTTTAACAGGGGCATGTAAATACAATCCTTGATATAATATTTCACAGAAGGGCCCATTCCTGCGCCCACCAAGAGTAATTGTAAGGGCTTACAGTGTTCTGGTACTACCACCACCACCACCAAAGGCCCAGTTTTTCTGCCCCTGTTTAACAGGGACATGTAATTACAGTTTTTGATATAGTATTTCACAGCAGGGCCCATTCCTGCACCCACCAAGAGTAACTGTGAGGGCTTAAAGTGTGCTGATACCACCAACACCTAAGGCCCAATTTTCTGCAGAGTATATAGGACAGGACATATAGTATATATACTGCTGTATATAGTGCTTGGGGGCCTGGGGTCCCCCACGACATTTTTTTTATTTGGGTGCAGCCGCAAATAGTTTTAAATTACATTTTTTTCTTTAGAAATATAATTTTGCTGTGGTTTTGTTCTAAACACGGGGAAAATGCACTACTTTACAGGCATACTAAGGACACCCCCCAGGCATGATATTTAAAGGAATATTTCATTTTTATTGTTTCACTTTGACCTGGAAATTTATAGATAGGCAACTCCTATCCTCATATTGATTAGTGGTTCCAAATTATTAATAACTACTGCAGTAGGGAACAGACACAAAAGATACGCTCAGCATCTTTCCAAATAACCGTTCTCCTTTATTATGACGCAATTGAAGGTTTTTATACACATGATTACGTAGGTATCACATTAATATTACAATTGTACGTTTATGGTAACAAGGGGCGTATCATAGGCAGGCTAATTCTAATCAGGACTCGAAAGAATGTAAACATGTACTGAAAACATTATTAGTGCCGTGTGCACAGTAAGGGCAGTGTGCAATACATACAAAATAGAATACAATTATATACAGAACTTACAAATTTCCATTACAACTTTAAGCATTATTAAAATCACTGCTCCCGAAAAAACTTCCCCTTTTAAAACGGACTCCCATTTTGGGAGTCTCCCACATGTCTTTTCGCAAACTCAAAACGTGCTATTTAGTTTTTTGCTGAAAGTAATGTCTTTCTTCTGGCCACTTGACCATAAAGCCCAACTCTATGGAGCGTACGGCTTATTGTCGTCCTATGTACAGATACTCCAGTCTCTGCTGTGGAACTCTGCAGCTCCTCCAGGGTTACCTTTGGTCTCTGTGCTGCCTCTCTGATTAATGCCCTCCTTGCACAGTACATGAGTTTTGGTGTGCGGCTGTCTCTTGGCAGGTTTGCTGTTGTGCCCTGTTCTTTCCATTTGGTTATGATAGATGTGATGGTGCTCCTAGGGATCATCAAAGATTTGGATATTTTTTTACAACCTAACCCTGACTTGTACTTCTCAACGGTATTGTCCCTTACTTGTTTGGAGAGTTCCTTGGTCTTCATGGCAGTGTTTGGATAGTGGTGCCTCTTGCTTAGGCGTTGCAGCCTCTGGGGCCTTTTAAAAAGGTGTGTATATGTAATGACAGATCATGTGACACTTAGATTGCACACAGGTGGACATCATTTCACTAATTATGTGACTTCTGAAGGTAATTGGTTGCAAAATAGCTTTTTATGGGCTTAATAACAAAGGGGGTGAATACATACACACATGCCAATTACTTTTTTTTTATTTTTGAAAAATTGTTTTATGTATATATTTTTCTAATTTTACTTCACCAACTTAGACTATTGTGTTCTGATCCATCACATACAATTCAGATTAAAAAAAACATTGAACTAAAGGCTGTAATGTAATAAAATAGGTAAAAAGCCAAGGGGGTGAATACTTTTGCAAGGCACTGTATGTTTGGAATGCCCTATTTAAAAAAATCATATTGTTCTTTTTTTAACACAGCTTTTTTTTCCACTTTTGAAAACTATAAACAAGATTTTTTGGTGGCAAAAAGTAACTATATGTGGGTCAGATGTTTTCCTATTAAGATGTTTTTTATGGTTAGCAAATTGTCTCCTTCTCAGTAGGCAGTCTGACACATCTCTTTTAAAAGCTTTTCTGTTATAGGATTTAATGTTAATAAAGAGATGTGAAAATAGTAATAGTGCTAACATTTCAAAAGCAAGTCTGTAATCTGAGTTAAAAGGAAATGTCTTGTAAAAAAACATTTCCTAATATTAAAGTTTTGTTTGGGAACATTACCTATCAGATTCATACAACAACTAAGCATTTTTAGCTGAGATTTCACTGGACTGAATGCATAGATAGATAGTGATGGACGAACTTCTGAAGGGACGTTTCGCGAACGCGATCCGCAAACGTGCCCAAATGGCGGGCCCCATTCATTTTAATGGCAGGCGAACCTTAAAAACCTCCAGGTCATATTTGCAGCCACAAAATACTTACTAGCTGTGCACACATAGTCCCACAACATGGACACTGACACACCAGAAGTATTAAGTGAATGTGGGATCGACAACGACAAGCATTCTTTTTTTATCTGTGAAATTTTGTCAATTCAGAAGCGCATGAAGGCCATGGAGGAGAGGCAAGGTCAGGCCAGGCTATGAAGGGGGTGCAGGAGATGATCAGTGTCACAGTCAGGGCAGCGCAGTCCTGTGCCAGTGTCCCAGTGTGCCAGCCTGTGCTTGAGCCCTTGACCCCTCCCTCTGCCCGGCCCTTACCCCCACCTATGCAGGGCTCCACTGCGGTGGTCCGGAGGTGCCAGTCAAGTGCTGATCCTCAGCCATGGTGCTGGCACTGCCTGCTGATTGGCTTCTCCGCTGCTATCTCCCTCACTGACACCAGCACTGAGATAAAACACTGACACCAGCACCGCGATAGAGAACACTGACACCAGCACCGCGATAGAGAGCACTGACACCAGCACCGAGATAGAGAGCACTGACACCAGCACCGTGATAGAGAGCACTGACACCAGCACCGAGATAGAGAGCACTGACACCAGCACCGAGATAGAGATCACTGACACCAGCACCAAGATAGAGAGCACTGACACCAGCACTGGTACCAGCAACTCGCTGCGGGACCCAAAAATATGACACCTATCAACCTCTTCAAACAGGAGGGTACGGGCATATAGTACGGTGTGCTTTTTTTGTACAAGTGAGCCAAAGGTAGAAAAAAGGTCCGTGTGCTAGATTATATAAATCGTTTATAGAGTTATGCATATACATGGTCTACTGGTCACATGTGATGAATTCCTCCGAGATCCATGCCTTCATTCATTTTTATAAATGTGAGGTAGTCAACACTAGTGAGCTAGGCGAGTGCGCTTAGCGGTCACGATCCCCCCTGCTGCGCTGAACGTCCTTTCGGACAGGACACTGGACTAGGGGCAAGCCAACAGTTCCATTGCAAATTGTGCAAGCTCTGGCCAGAGGTCAAGCCTGCCCACCCAGTAGTCCAGGGGTTCATCACTTCTCAGAGCGTCCACATCGGACGTTAACCCAATGTAGTCCGACACCTGTAGAGGACAGAGGAACACACTGCCTGGCTGCAAGAACTTTTCCTTGTTGCACTACCCTTCTTTCACTGTATCCTTGATGTAATATTTCACTTGCTGTGCGTCTGCGGCTCTGTATTGTGCCCTCTCATTAGGACAGGATGCGCCCACCAATTTGCCCGGCAAGGCTTGAGCTGAGCAGCCCTAACAAACTGCCACTTCAGGCTGGGCTGGAGAAGAGGCTCTGGAAGAGGAAATTGACCCTCTTCTGTGCTGGTAAGATGATTTATGCTTCTTGGAGGCTTTTCGGTGATATGACTTTTACCCTTTCCTGTCAGTTTGACAGCAATGGGCTATTGGTGACAGTGTCCTAGAGCAAACTCTTGGCGGATGTTTAACCCAGCTTGGGCTCTTCTGGTGATGCATTTTGTCCCATACCAAATCTGCCTTACTCTCTGGGCAACAGGAGATGGACATCTGGGACGAGCTCTTGGTGGACATTTATTTCTGCCAAAAAAAGCTCTCCCTGATGCTGGATCCGGATGACACCTGTCGATGGGTCGGCTGAAAGAATGATCTCATATCAGAAGTGACCAACACATCTTCAAACCGCCATCTTCTTGCAGGCGCTGTTGGATTGGAACCCGCAACTCTTTCTCTGGGAGTGGAAATTCCTCTGCCAGTGCACGCAAAAGCAGAATGCAGAATTTCTCTAAGCAAGGCCTGGAAGTGCTCCATTCTGACAGCCCTCTGTGATGGTGGTAACATTTCCACCATTTTTTGTTTGTACCGGGGGTCTCAGTACGTTGCCACCCAGTACTGGTCCTTGACCTTTATGGTTTTTATACGGGGGGTCCCTGTTAAAACACTGGAGCATGAAGGCCCCCATTTGCACTAAACTGGAAGCGGTGTGGTGGCCTGGCTCCTGCTCATCATCCAGGATAATGTCGTCCTCCTCGTTCTCCTCCCCCTATCCACGGACAACAACAGGAGAAAGAAAGGTTTAAAGCATCCTCATCTGCCCCGGCACCATCCTCCTCTGACTCCTCTTCAGACTCCTGTTGTTGACTTGTCTCAGATAGAGTAGCCCCCCTGGGAATTCATCCAGCATTGTGACTTCCTCATCTTCCTGCTCCTGCTCCTTGATGGTTTGATCAATGACACAACGCTATTCACGCTCCATAAAGAAGGCGTATAGTACGATGTCACTGATGGCGCCATGGCTGCGACTGACCAGTTTGGTGATCTCATCAAATGGCCGCAGAAGTCTGCATGCATCACACATGAGCAGCCACTGGCGCGGTGAAAAAAAACAAGCTCCCCAGAACCTGTTCTGCTGCAGAGTTCATACAGGTAGTCATTAACTGCACGTTTCTGCTGGAGCAGCCTATCAAGCATATACAAGGTTAAGTTCCATCGCGTCGGGCAATCACAAATAAGACGTCTGACCAGCAGATTGTGTCACCGCTGAATGTCAGCAAGGCGAGCCATGGCCGTGTAAGATCTTCTGAAATGGGCCAAGATTTTCCTTGCCTGCCTGTGAACGCAAAGCTGAAAGGAGTGCAGGGCCAGTGTGGCTCTTGGCTTCCAGGCACAACAGACAAAGCACAGCATGGCAACGTCTCACCTGGCATGTCGAATAGGTTCTGGGGATCTTGGGTGGTGCAGCGGAAGAGACGCTAGCAGCGGAAAAGGAGGAGTCAGCCGAGGAGGAGAGGGAGGATGGAGTTGGAGGAGGAGAAGAAGAGGCAGGCCTGCATGCAATCCGTGGCGGTAAAACCAAATCTACACGGGTGCCACGGGTTACATGCTTGACGGCCATCAGAAGGTTCACCCAGTGGGCAGTAAAAGTTATATACCTTCCCTGCCCGTGTTTGCTAGACCACGTGTCACTTCTTCAGACATTTAAGGACCTAGGGCATACTGTACATAATCCTTACGTTCTTTCTTGTAGAGGCTACACCTAGACACCTAGCTGCCAGGATCTGCTGTCAAATTGTTAGCTGAGTTTCTAACCTGTGGTGATTGGCAGAAACAGCTGTGTTATATCAGTGCTTGTTAAAATAAACAAACTTTTATACTTTGCAGCTAGTTTATGTGTAGTGTATATTTTGAATATTTTATATCTAGTGTATCTTTTTGAGCAATTGATTACAATGTATCTGTTTACATCAGAGTTGTTTAAAGGATCCTGAAAAGTGGATTTTTTTTACACTTTTTGCACATCTTTCCTGTTTATTTATTTATAAATAATTTTTACCCCTAAATTGATACTTAAAGCAAAATAAGAAATTACATATATGATGCAATATGTCACTAGCATTAACAACACAGTCTTTGTTTTTTTAGTTCCCCCTGCAACTTGTTAATCTTGCATTAATTTTTCAACTTCCTTTAACAAACCAAGCTGTTCAGCAAAAGTAGAAGTTAGAGGGTTAAGACAAACCATATAACACTGACAGTGCTTGCATTGGTCAGCTTTTATTCATTTAATTAAAACATTTATTCTAAAAGGAAAAAGAAAAAACTGTTTCTGTAACAGCTTAAAAAGTGTTAGCAGGAGTTATGCCGCGTACACACGATCAGACTTTTCGTCAACAAAACCGTGGACTTTTGTTCGAAGCTTGTTGGCTCAAACTTGTCTTGCATACACACCGTCACACAAATGTTGGCCAACATGGGAACGTGATGATGTGCAAGCCGTACAACGAGCTGATAAAAAGGAAGTTCAATAGCCAGTGCGCCACCCTTTGGGCTCCTTTTGCTAATCTTGTGTTTATCTCATGTTAGTAGAAGTTTGGTGAGAGACAATTCACGCTTTTCAGCCTCATGATTTACAGTTAGTTTCTGCTTTTCAGTTTGTGCTTGTTGTATCTGTTCTTCAGTGCATGTTGTCAGTTGGTTCCTATCTTTCAGTGCGTTGTATTTATAGTTTGCTTCTGTTTTTCAGTGAGTTCTTGTCCGCTCGTTTCTGATTTTCAGCTTGTTCTTCTCAGGTCATTTCTTATCATCAGTGCGTTTTGTCAGTGCGTTCTGAGCAGCTGACCGTTTTCTATCGGTTACATACTCATCGTAGAATTTGTGCTGTTGTTGGGCTTGGTGTTGGAGTTCTTGCTTTGACCCAAGTCCAGTCCATGAACAGGGAGAGGAGGTCATGGACCAAGAATTGGTTACTTAATCATGACCAATTCTCTCATATGCCTTTGCTGCGGGAGCTCCAGGAGAATAATCCTGATGATTTCAGGAACTATCTCCGGATATAGGACCCTGTCTATCACCGTCTGTTGGCTTTGCTGTCACCCTATATTACCAAGCAGGACACCTGCATGTGGCAAGCCATCACTCCCGAGCAAAGGCTCATTGCCACCTTGCGGTACTTGGCAATGGGGAGAAGTCTCCAAGATATCAAGTTCACGACTGGGATCTCCCCCCAGACTGTGGGAATCATTATTCCAGAGACCTGTTCTGCTATTCAGGTCCTGCGGAAGGACTATATTAAGTTACGTTTTATCCTTTAACATCACATTCTATGTATTTAATGTTTGCTAATGTATTGTATTTATTTCATCATTCCATAATTACCATGATTCTAATATGCTGGGAATGTATTCTTTGTCCTCATGCATGCTGTAAGCTTTTAATGCTCCTTTTTTGTCCTTCATGCATATTTTACTTCACTAACATCCCCAGCATGCTATCCTGGGCCCATACACACCTAGCCTAGTCACTTGACAATGTATTTTGTCAGCTCCATTGTAGTGCTTACCCTAAACACCCCCTAAAATGTGTCCAAATGTTATTGTTGTCCTTAAATTCAGGCAGAGTGCAAGAGGATTTTTTTGGGGTCCAAAACTCATTTGGAACCCTTCCTCCCCCAAACCGCTAAGTCAACTGATAACAATACTCTATCTGCTGACTTTGCCAAACCCATACACACTATACCTACCTCTTTTGTGTTCATATTTATGGATGAATTCACCAAAGCATGTAGTGCAAGTGCCTGCCTGAATACTTTCAAATGCTACTGTTTAAAGTTGTGTTCTACTATTATCTTGATAGGTAATTGCAGAATGTAAAAATGTGCTTCAATTTGGACAGTGTGTATTCATATTTTTGGATTATGACACTTCTTACCTGTCCAGTGGGCTGCCAATAGTGTAAGTAAGAAGGGGCTGGCCAAAGTAACACACATTATTTATGCATTCAGCTCTCAATGAAGTGGAGATGGTTACCTGTCCAAAACACCCCCCCCCCTAAAAATTTTACAAAATGCCATCAGAGGGGGTGAGGAATCTGATAAGTGGACCTTATACTTTTATCTTTAAATACTAATTTCAATAAATGTTCCACTTATGTTGAGAAGAATGAGCTATTAGTGCTCCTGGGCAATGTAAGTGTCTTACAAAACGCACAGAGCGGAGCGACGTGCTGATGTCATCTCGTGTTACTGTTCGTATACCCAGAAGGACAGGTTTGTCTGAATGTGTGCCGGCTGACACATCGGACTTCAGACATGTTTACAATTGTACCAGACATGAATCAACTGGTTTCTCTCCTTATTTTCTCATGTTTGGGAGATAAGCCTGTCTCCCTATTGATATTCAGTTGGGTGTGTCTACTGATGGAGTGGAACAAAGAAATCACTACTGGTATGTGGCACGACTTAAACAGAGTTTAAAAGAGGCCTATCAAATGGCCGAGGAAAATGCTGCAAAAATAAATGGCCAATAAAAGGCGTTTTGATGCAAAGTTTGTTACAAAGACTTACAACCTGGTGATAAAGTGCTTCTCTGCAATTTGGGACCCCCAGCCAAACATAAATTAGTTGTTTGCTGGAGAAATTGGTTGTTTGAAGCTATAGAAAAACTGCCTAGAGTTCCATTCTACAGGATTCGAGGACCTGAGGGTCGGATCAAAGCCTGGCATACAAATCACTTGGTTCCGGTACCACAAGTTGCTACTGCTGATGAGGAGCCACAATCGGATATTGCTACAGATTCTAATAATGTGCCTTGTGCCTGTCTGTAATAGATTGCTTCTGGAGAAGTGGTCTACAGAAGGTGACAATGATGTTGCTATGTTTTGTTGTGTATATCCTTGCTGGGTCGGAAAGGATTTTCAGCAGGGGGAGAATGTAGTAATGTGATTTCTTTACCCATTTTCAAAGTATATACTCCTGTTATGCAGTGTTTGTTTGCCCTTTTCCAATATGGCTGCTATGCTCTCTCTCTCTGCATTGAGGTCATCAAGAAAAGCAGAGTCATGGCAAGGTTGCTTTGGTAAGTTGGGGGAGGAGAGAACAAGTTGGAGAGAGCACATGTTGGAGAGAGAACAGTGGATTCCTGCAGAGAGAGAGAAAAAAACTGTATGTGCTGCAGCTTCACCTCACTGAGACAATGTAACAGAGACTGTTAATGATTTCATGTTCTTGTTTGGAAAATACCTTATGTTGGATGGCTCACTGATTATTTTTTTATTTTTTCAATACATGGACTTTCAAATACAATGCTGTGTGGATTACTGTCTATGTGGATGATACATTTCTCAATTGGGATTTCACTTGCTATCCACAAGCCCCAATTGAGTGGAGGCACTAGCGCTTGATAGAGATACTGTCCGGATCAGACAGATTATAAAGACTCTGCTCCTAAATACAATACAGGTGGTGCCATCATTCCCCAGTAGCTGCAGAGAGTGAAAAAAAATAGCACTACAGTTGAATCACAAAACTTGATTTCACAGACAGGTGACCTTGCAATTAATCTTTGACACAAGAATTGCAATAGTTAAATACATACCAGGGACCTACAAAGTAAGGTATTTTTAGCTGTTTAGTAAATATCCCTTTACTACTTCATTACAGTCATTTATGTGCTATATCTTAGGCTAGGATTGTGGGCTTGCCATGAAGAAAGTCCATCTAAGGAAAGAAGGTTTGTGGTATTCAACCGAGTGATTGTTATAGTTAATTCATTATTTTTTTTTATTTTTGTTTTACATTTTAATAGAAACTAATAACATATTGCACTATACAATGAGTAGGTTAATATTGTGAAATCTTATACTGTTTTCTGACAGACCAAATTAAAATATACAATGGTAATGTAATAAAGAAAATACTGTTATAGAAAATGTTAAGGCACAGCTATATTTCATCAATGACAGATTGCGAAGATGTGCTCTAATAATTAAAATCCTAATATTTTTATAGGTATGCATGAACAGAAATAGAACAGATTAATTCTATTACATAAACAATAATACAAAAAGGTTATTGTAATATTTAATCATAAATGTGACATTTTCTTTCTTTTTGTCTTAAGAATGTGGCTGCAAATGACAAAGTGAATAGATTTTTGTGACATTGAAATAGCTGCAGTCAAGTCATGTATTTTTGGTTTGATGCTCGTAGGAATTGGAAAGTTAAGGCTCTAAGAGACGAAGAAAGCTAAAAAGAAAGTAAAGGCAAGTGGGATTACCAGGCAAAACAAGAGACAGAGGAACAGTAGATAGTGTGAGCTTCAAAGAGACAGACGTGGAATCTCGTGGTACATATAACGATCAAAAGAAAAACAAAAGGTAACATTTTTGTGTTCACCTTCTCTTCAAAAGCTGGACTACAGCAGCACAGAGGAGAAAAAGCTTAAAGCTATGCTCAAAAATTAAATTGTATTCTGTTTGAAATGTGCATATTGTGTTGAATAATAAGTATGTCCTTCGAATTCTAAAATCTTTATATAAAGACAAAGTATATAATATAAAATCCATAATTGATTTACTAAAAGATTTCTTACATCTAACATCATACACTGCTACTTAGCCATGTGTTAAATTACTAGGTAAATGTAAACCTACACCAATATATAAAAACAAAACTTAAAGGTACTGTTATGTCTGTTATTCCACTGTTTTTATATTGGTGGGAAAATCAATTTCTGTGTACCATTGTTGACTGAATTGCATGTACTTTTTGGTATAGCTTAAAATATTGGCCCTGCGATTCCTGAAAAAAAAAGATATGGGAATAATTTCATTCAAATCTAGAGGTAAGACAGGTCTGCCTTGACCAATGCAACCAGTAACTTTTAGGTTGCCTTTTTTCTTGACAGCGTGTGGTACCAAGAACAGAAATTGTTATTAAAGACATAGCAAAAATGATCACTCAGAATAAAGAATCTAAAATTGCAAGGTCAAACACACACAATCTTAAATTTATATGATTTGTAATTGCATAGTAACATCCTTGCTTTGCCCTTTTTTTCTTTAACCACTTTCAGACCGGACCAATTTGCAGCCAAAGGACCAGGCCCCTTTTTGCGATTCGGCACTGCGTCGCTTTAACTGACAATTGCGCGGTCGTGCGACGTGGCTCCCAAACAAACTGACGTCCTTTTTTTCCCACAAATAGAGCTTTCTTTTGGTGGTATTTGATCGCCCCTGAGGTTTTTATTTTTTGTGCTATAAACAAAAAAGAGCGATAATTTTGAAAAAAAATGCATTATTTTTTATTTTTTGCTATAATAAATATCCCCCAAAAATATATAAAAAACATTTTTTTTTTTCCTCAGTTTAGGCCGATACGTATTCTTCTACATATTTTTGGTAAAAAAAATCGCAATAAGCAATTATTGATTGGTTTGCGCAGAAGTTATAGCGTTTACAAGATGGGGGATAGTTTTAAAGCATTTTTATTAATATTTTTTTTTTATTAGTATTGACGGCGATCAGCGATTTTTATTGTGACTGCGGCATTATGGTGGACACATCGGACATTTTTGACACATTTTTGGGACCATTGTCATTTATACAGCAATCAATGCTATTTAAATGCATTGATTCCTGTATAAATGACACTGGCAGTGAAGGGGTTACCCACAAGGGGGCAGTGTAGGGGTTAAGTATGCCTAGGGGTGTGTTTCTTACTGTGGGGGGGGGGCGTGGCTGTCAGCTAGTGAATGCTGATCTCTGCTCCAATCACAGGGAGCAGAGATCGGTGTCACTAGTTGCTAGGCAGAACGGGGAGATGCTGTTTACCTCGGCATCTCCCCGTTCAGCCTTCCCGTGACGATCGCGGGTGTCCCCGCGGCAATCGAGTCCGCGGGGCCCACGACTGGACTCACGGGGGTCCCGACCGGCGCGGGAGCGCGCCGCTCCCGATGGCACGGACAGGCATTAAGGAGGGACTTATATATACGCCCTCCTGCCTGTACGTGCCATTCTGCCGACGTATATCTGTGTGCGCCGGTCGGGAAGTGGTTAAAGTTCTCCTTGACAATACACAGGTAAAATGCATACAAAGAACAATTTTCCTGCCAAATTATCTATGTCTATCCAACCTTGAGATTAATGCCGCATACACACGATCGGAATTTCGGCCAGCAAAAGACCAATGAGAGCTTTTCATTGGAAAATGCGACCGTGTGTAGGCTCCATCGGAATTTTGCTGGCTGAATTCCTGACCAGCAAAAAATTGAGAGCATGTTCTCAATTTTTCTGACGAAAAAGGTTTCTATCGGAAATTCCGATCGTCTGTAGCAATTCCAATGAGCAAAATTCCTACGCATGCTCGGAAACAATTTTGACGCATGCTCGGAAGCATTGAACTTAATTTTTTTCTCAGCTCGTCATAGTGTTGTACGTCACCGCATTCTTGACGGTCGGAATTTGGTGTGACCGTGTGTAGGCAAGACAGTTTGAGCGGAATTCCGTCAGAGCTTTTTCCGACGGGGCATTACACAACTCTTGCACACAGCAGTGAAAGCCCAACTCTGGCTTCCTTTCTTCCCTATGGGTTGCACCCCTTTTCTTTGGAGTACCCTCTGGCAGTAGGTGGGCGCCAAATTCCTGCAAAAAAAGATGTGTCATTTACATAAATTTATAAAAGCACAGGGTTTATTTACTAAAACTGGAGCAAAATCTGGTGCAGCTCTGCATAGAAACTAATCAGCTTCCAGGTTTTATTGTCAAAGCCTAATTGAACAAGCTGTAGTTAGAATATGATTGGGTACTATGCAAAGCTGCACCAGATGAGTGCTCCAGTTTTAGTAAATCAACCCCAGCATCTCCAGGTATTATCTTTCCAGTTATCAGTATCTAAGGTCATATCAAAATGGTCAGTGTGAATGGAAAGTGCTGAGTTTAGAAATTAGTTTTAGAAATGAGTTTTGGTTAACCTGCACATTAGTTGTGCACAATAACATGGTATCAATGATGACGTTGGTACCTAGAAATGTAGTTATCTCTCTGACAACTGGAATATTTGTTTTACACATATACTGTATTTGTTCAACTGCTGTTCTCTGAATAACTAACATCATTTGATTTAATTCACTTACTATTTATGTTTGAAACTCATCAAAAAGCACATAAATCTGATGAAAAGGGGAATAGGGTCGTCGTATGTGGGCCCAATGACACCCCTCTTCAGCAATCCAGATTTCCCACCAGCAAGGGAAAGTAAAACATTCCTAAAATGGAAGAGAAAGGATGATACAAGAGTTATACAGACCATAGAGAATAATAGACTTCTCAGACTAGAAGAAATGGGCAGTGAATATTTAGATAAATGAATGCAATATAGACAACTCCAAGAATACATAAAAAACCCTTAAGAAGGAAGGGACACTAGATAGAGCACCAACTGCAATGGAACTACTATTTCTACAAGAACAAAAACCCATACATAATTTATCTAACGTTTATAAATATTTAATTTCAAACAATAGGATAGAGGAATTAGGCTTTGTAAAAAAAATGGGAGAAAGAACTGGATATGGTTATACCCAGAGACAAATGGGAAAAAGCAATTACATTAACACATAAAATGTCGATTTCTAATAGGCATCAAGAAAGGAACTACAAATTATTAGTTAGATGGTATAAATGCCCAAGTGACATGCACAAAATTAACCCAGAGAACGACGACACCTGTTGGAGATGTCAAAGGGCAGTCGGTACAATGTCTCATATCTGGTACTTTTGCCCAAAAGTCCAGATATTTGGGGAAAAAATATATAAAATATATCAGGAGGTGACAGACATAAGTATACAACCAGATATATTGATATCTATATTGTCAATGATACCAGGATCAATTAAAAGTATAAAAAAAGGGATACTAAAATACTGCCTAACAGCAGCTAGAACAGTTATAGCGAGAAACTGGGAAAACAATATAATACCCCCAATAGAAGAGTGGATAGTGGAAATGGACGAGATGCTGTCCCTGGAAGAAAGGATTACCATAGAAAAAAATCTAGAGAATCAGATAAGAAAGATATGGCAAGAATGGGAAGAGTACAGGACCTCATCTCCCTTACTGCTAAGAATATAAAGGAAATATCTGGAATGCGAATGGGAAAGGGAGAGGGGAGAGAGGGGTCAAGAGGGGGATTTTTTTTTTTTTCTTTTTTTTTTTCTTTTTCCTTTTTCTGTATGGTATGGCTGTGGGTATGAACGAGGGAGTGGTACAATGGTACAGGAATCAAAATGAATAAAGGGGGGGAGTGAATGAAAGCAAAATCTAGCAATATAATAATAAGGAACACTAATGAAAAGAAAGACATGTATTAAAAGTATGTAAAAGTATAGGGTAATATTAAGAGAATGGTGATGTAATTAAATGTGAAAAATGATGTATAAAATAAAGATTTATAAAAAAAAAAAAAGCACATAAATCCAATTATTTTTAGACACTTCTGTTTCCAAATTGTTCAGTTTTATGACTGCCAAAAAAAATCACTAATAGGGATTCCATGAAATATTATTAATAAAACACTTTTTTAAAAGTTTGGCAAATTTTGACAAATGTGAAGGTGACACATTCATATGGAAAATTTTAACTCTGGTCTTCAAATCTTATTTTGCTTGAAAGTGAAATTTGCTGAAATGAAAGTTAAGAAAAAAAGTAGTATTTATTTTCACATTTGGGCAGTTTGGACATATCTGAAGGAACAATTGAAGTATAACTGTTGAAGCAGATCATATCTGTGATATTTCAGTCTCTCACTCTGTCTCTGTAGCTTTTGAGTAATGTATTTATTTAGTGTAACATATCTTGAACTAAATGTGCTCCTATATTTTACTTGCATATTATACTTTATCAAAAATTATATAAATAATATAAAATACCAAATAAAATGTGTGTGTATATGTGTGTGTGTGTGTGTATATATATATATATATATATATATATATATATATATATATATATATATATATATATATAAAAATATGTCAGAAGACCAATATGGTGGCCTGAATTTACGGGAGGGGTACAGGGTTTTTTTAAGCAATCCACTCACTCATGCTCTTTATCGGTTCCAGTGCGCGATTCATTACATCACCAGGCCTACTCTTCAGCTCACTTTGTGTTTGTGAGTATGTTGTTCCCGAATACAGTGTGTTGTGGTTGCTTATTCATGGTTTGTTGATGTCTCGCTCGCTGTCGCAGGTAGGAGTCGTTTCTTTGCATTCGTATCATGTCCTATTTGTTGCCATTCATTTTATCAGTTCCTGCCACTGAACTTACGAATCGTTCATAAACGGTTGCTTCCCCCGTTATTTGCCAAATCAAAGTTATTTTTGTGCGTCATGCACGGCGCCACACCACACGTTTCGGATACACTGCATACCCCTTACAGCCCGATGCAGACCCAGTTGCACAGTCACTGTTGCAGGTTAGATTTGTTACCATGTTTGTCATGTCAATTCATAGCCACTCGCGGTGTCACCCATACCATGTTGGCGGTTTCCGCAGTAAAACTTATGAATCATTCATACGCACTTATTCTCTCATCTATGTTACTACACCAAATTTGTTGTTTTTCCTCGCGCACTGCACCAAGGCACACCTTACCGATGTGTTGCCCTCCCTCCACAGTCCGATGCAAACTCACTCGCAGGGCCCACTGTTAGAGGGTAGAGGTTAGATTCGTTACCACATTCTTTATGTCGTATCAATCCGTTACCATTCGTTGTCTCCCATGTCGTTCATTAGTTCCCCCTACGGAACCTACGAATCGAACGGATGTTGTCCTTATCCCATATACTGCCCACTTAGGGGTACGATAAGCCACCAAACAAGCCAGTTGTTGCTATGCTTTTTTTCTGTCACCTAAACAGCTACCTTTTAAGTCACTAACCACTGAGACCCTTGCAACCACGCAAAAAACACCTCAGTAGGGATGAGCCGATGTTCAAGATGAACGTAAGTTCAACTCGAACATCGGGTGTTTGCTCGTTCACCAAATTTAGAAGATTATGGGGCGTTCGTGGGAAATTTGAGTGCCTGCAGAATGCCCCATAATGAACAGCGAGACCGTCAATTCACTGTGAGATCGCAGTGCATTGATGGCTGCTAATTGGCCAAAGCTTGCACCTGGCTTTGGCAAATCGCAGCGCGCTCTGCTGTGAGAGCCATGATTGGCCAAAGGCAGGGTGCCTTTGGCCAATTATGGCTCAGGGGCTGAGTCCATGCCCACACTATGTTAGGCTGCTTACATAGTGGCCGTACATAGTTTTATGAATGAGAGCAGCAAAATTAAATTTGTAAAGGAGAAAATGTAATTTAAAACTGCTTGCGGCTGTAATGTATTGCCGGATCCCGGCAATATAGATAAAAGTCATTGAAAAAAAGGGCATGGCTCCCCCCAGTCCATTACCAGGCCCTTTGGGTCTGGTATGGGTATTAAGGGGAACCCTGCACAACAATTTTAATAAAATGGCTTGGGGGTCCCCCCTAAAATTCATACCCTTTAGGTCTGGTATAGATTTTAAGGGGAACTTTGCGGCAAAATAAAAAAAATGGTGTGGGGGTCCCCACCAGAATCCATACCAGACCCTTATCTGAGCATGCAACCTGACAGGTTGCAGGAAAAGGGGGAGCGAGAGAGCGCCCCCCCCCTCCTGAACCGTACCAGGCCACATGCCCTCAACATGGGGAGGGTGTTTTGGGGTCCCCCAAAACACCTTGTCCCCATGTTGGTAGGGACAAGGGCCTCTTCCCCAAAACCCTTGCCTGGTGGTTGTGGGGGTCTGCGGGCGGGGACTTATAGGAATCTGGAAGCCCACTTTAACAAGGGGACCCCCATATCCCACCCTCCCCCTATGTGAATGGGTATCGAGTACATTGTACCCCTACACATTTACCAAAAAAAGTAAAAATTACAGGAGACAGTTTGGGACAAGTCCTTTATTAAAAAAAAAAAAAATGTTCTGCAAAATTTCATCCATCTTCGATCATAGTGCAGATGGACCGAGAAAAAAAAATGGAAAAACTCTGGGTGGCCCCGCCCTCAGCTATATAACAGCTGTAAAAGCAAAAAGGCTGCAGTCGGTGGGAGCCTCCCATCGAGGTAGAGTTTTTCTGTTTTTCTTTTCTCAAGTCATCGGCGCTGTGATCGAAGATGAATGGACACCGCAAGCCTTTTTTTTTAAATAAAGGAATTGTCCCAAACTGTCTACTGTAATTTGTAATTTTTACTTTTTTGACACTTTTTTGGTGAATGTGTAGGGGTACAATGTACCGATACCCATTCACATGGGGAGGGGCGGGATTTGAGGTCCCCTTGTTAAAGGTGTTTTCCCCTGCCCGCAGACCCCCACAACCACCGGGCAAGGGTTGTGGGGAAGGGGCTCTTGACCCCATCAACATGGGGACAATGTGTTTTGGGAAACCCAAAACACCGTCCCCATGTTGAGGGCATGTGGCCTGGTACGGTTCAGGAGGTGGGGCGCTCTCTCGCCCCCCTTTTCCTGCAGCCTGCCAGGTTGCATGCTCCGATAAGGGTCTGCTATGGATTTTGGGGGGCACGCCCTTTTTTTTACATTTTGATGCAGGGTTCCCCTTAATATTCCTACCAGGCCTGAAGGGCCCGATATGGATTTCTGGGGGGACCCCCACGCAATTTAATTTTTTTGTTTTGGTGCGGGGTTCCCCTTAATATTCATACCAGACCCAAAGGGCCTGGTAATGAATTGGGAGGAGATCCACGCTGTTTTTTTCAATGATTTTTTTTGTATATTGCCGGGACCGGAAAATACATTCTAGCGGTGAGCAGTTTTAAGTGAAATGATGTGCTATTTTACAGGCAGACTAAGGACACGCCCCAGGCATGAAATTTAAAGGAATATTTCATTTTTATTGTTTCACTTTAATCATTATTAAAATCCCTACTCCTGCAATTTTTTTTTTTGCATTGATCCATGTCCCCTGGGGTAGGACTCGGGCCACGAACACTTTTTTATGGCAATAACATGCATATAAGCCTTTAAAATTAGCACTTTTGATTTTTCATGTTTGTGTCCCATAGACTTTAATGGTGTTCGCACACATTTTTTGCCTGTTCGCAAGTTCTGGTGCGAACCGAATGGGGGGGAGGTGTTCGGCTCATCCCTACGCCTCAGTAACCTGACTCTCTTTTGAGACCCTTGCAGCTACGCTATATTATCTTAACTATCTGACACCCGTTAAGACCCTTGCAGCCATGCAAAACTCTCTCAGCAGCCTGACACTCTTGTTGAGACCCTTGCAAATGCAATATCATCTCAGCAACCTCACACTCGTCAAAAAACGTTGCGACCACGCAATCTCATCTCAGCAATCTGATACTTGTTGAGACCAACGCAGCCATGCGAAAATTTTCTTAGCAACCTGACACTCATTTGAGACCCTTGCAAACGCAATTTCATCTCAGCAACCTCACACTCGTCAAAAAAACTCTGTGACCACGCAATCTCATTTCAGCAATCTGACACCCATTGAGACCATCACAGCCATGCGAAAGTCATCTCAACAGCCTGACACTTATTTGAGACCCTTACAAACGCAAAACCATCTCAGCAACCTCTCTCTCATCGAGACCTTTGTGTCCATGCAATCCCGTCCCAACAACCTGACACCCATTTGAGACCCTTGCAGCCAAAAACCACCTGTCAACAAAAATCCTATCATCACCCCTTCCCTCAGTCACCTTTTCCAGTCAGCCCTATTGAGCTTGTCAAGGGCAAGTTCTCTAATAAACTGCGCTTAGTGTACGATTTTTCTGAGCCTCATTCCTCTCACATACCGAGCCTGAACTCCCTGCTTCCTTCTGAGGAATTTTCCCTCAAATATTCTTCAGTAAACATGGCCATTCAGGCAATCATCAGGATGGGTCCCGGAGCCTGGCTGTCAAAAGCAGACCTCTCAGACGCTTTTAAACTCCTCCCTATCAAGCCATCTCTCTGGCGGTGGCACGGCATCAAGGGGAAGGAGTCCTATTATTTTGCAACCAAGTTGACCTTTTGGTCCAAAAGCAGCCCGTGGCTATTCAACATCTTCGCTCAGGCCCTTGCATGGATTCAGTCACACCAGGCCCACTGTCAGATGGTCATCCACTACCTCGATGACTTCCTCCTCATCGAATAACCAGACACACCCCCGGCAGATCTAGATTGAGAGTAGTGTTCAACAACCTAAATGTATCCATTGCCGAGAACAAAGTCGAAGGCCGGCACATTCTATCACTTTCCTAGGTGTCACTCTGGATACGTGTGCCATTCAGGCTAGCCTGCCTCCTGACAAACTAGCTTGTATCAGGACAGTTATCCACGACTTCAACCTGACCCAAGGGTGTACCAGAAGGCAGTTGCAATCCTTATTATGCTCCATTTTGCAATGAGGATCATTTCTCAAGGGCGGTCCTTTATATCACAGATTTTAATCTTTCTCACACCAGTGCAAGACCCAGATCAAGTTCTCAGACAAGATTCAGCAGCAATAGCAGACCTGGCTATGTGGGACGAGTTCTTTACTAACTGGAACGGCATTTCTATGTTTATCCCGGCAGCTTCAGCAGCTATCTTCGGCAGCCACTAGTTTGCCGGACCTTGGCCCCCTGAAATCCTCTTAATTCCTGGTTTCACACAGTTCTCATCTCTGTTTGAGCTTTATCCTATCGTGGCAGCTGCCCAGCCCTGGGGCCACACCTGGACAGGACAATTGGTAGGCTTCACCACAGATAACCTGGCCCACGGCCGACATCATCAATAAAGACAGATTCAAGGCACTTCCCATCATGTCCATCCTCCGCAGGCTTGTGCAGCTGTCACTCCATCACCAGTTTAATATTCACTGCAAGCATGTTCTAGGCAAATGCAATACTGCAGCAGATGCGCTGTCCCGTTTCAACTTTACCTTGTTTTTTCAGCAGGAGCCTGGAGCCAACCCTATGACTACTCCTGTCCCACTCTGGTTGTTGCTGATGATGGACTGAAGTTGCATCTCGCCAACACAACCAAGCTCATCAACCACTCCCTAGCATGCAATACACTAAAGGCCTATCACGTGATGTTAGACACGTCTTAGCCTTCATTTCATATTGACACACGCAGCTGGCCCTGTCTTACAATACCATCAGGCTATACCTAGCTGGCATTCAGCACTTTCTGCCCTTACAGGACCCCAGTAAACTATCAGTATTTATGGCTCATGCTGTCAGGTCTCTCCTACAGAGCGTCCAGTAGACATGTGCAATACGTTTTGTTTTTTTTCGTTTTTTTTTTTTTTTTCGTTATTTTCGTTTGTTCGTTTTCGTACGAATGAACGAACGATTCGCTAAAAATTTTAACGAATAACGAATCGTTCGAATCGAACGAATCCGATAATAACGAAAATCCGAAAAAAACAAACTAGAAACAACGAATGTACGAATGAAAAAAATCTGAAAAACGAAAACAGGAACAACGAAAATGAAAATGAACGAAAAAATTCGTACATTCGTAACTTTTTTTTTTGTTGAATTGGTAATTTTTTGTGTCCCTTACAATGGTGCTGCTTAACGTGCTTCGAATAGATTGAACAAAAAATTTGTACATTCGTAACTTTTTTTTTTTCGATTCGTAATTTTCCGTGTCTCTTACAATGGCGTTGCTTAACGTGCTTCGAATGGATTGAACAAAAAAATTCGTACATTCGTAACTTTTTTTTTCGATTCGTAATTTTCCGTGTCTCTTAAAATGTAATAATAGCATACACATTACATAAAATTATGAATTAGGACATTGTCCTAATGTTGAGAAAGGAGTGCGACTCGTCACTACATCCGAGTGCGCATGCTCACGAAACGCGTCCATCTTTGACGTCATCCCCCTGAGCTCGTCGCTTCCCTGCTATCCAAGCCTCGTTTTGAGGCCGCCTTCCGGAGCCGGCCCTTACCATCCACAGGAAGTGCTTCTATGGAACTGCATGGACAAAGCTGACAGTTATACATCGCTGGGGAGCCGCCACTGAGAGACATATACCATGCTGTTTACTATCTTCACAAATGTGAGTGCATTGATATTGCTGTAATAAAATTTCCTTTTACCAAAACTACAACACCCAGAGGCGCTTTTTCTCCACTTGTTTTTAATATTTTTTACTGGTTACCAATTTAGAGTTACAGAGGAGGTCTAGTGCTAGAATTGTTGCACGCGCTCTAACGCACGCGGCGATACCTCACATGTGTGGTTTGAGCGGCGTTTACATATGCGGGCGGGACTTGCGTGTGCGTTAGCTTCTGATCGCGAGCTACAGGGGACAGGGGCGTTTTAATTTTTTTTATTTATTTATTTAATTTTACTTAATTTTTTTTATTTTTACACTTTTTTAAAAAAAAAAATTTTTTGGATCACTTTTATTCCTATTACAAGGAATGTAAACATCCCTTGTAATAGGAATGTATGTGACAGGTCCTCTTTATGGAGAGATGTGGGGTCAATAAGACCCCACATCTCTCCTCCAGGCTGGAAAGCATGAGATCGGTAAAAAATTTTTTACCGATCTCATGCTGACAGCCGCGATCGCGGCTTTGTTTACTTCCGGGTACCGGGCGTGACGTCATAACGTCGCGCCCGGGCCTCCAACGGTCATAGAGATGACTGGTGACCATCTGGTCACCGGAAATCTCTATGCTCGTCATCCGGCGGTGAGCGATTCTTTCTCAGGGCCCCCGATGGCACGGGAGAGCCCGGAGAAGCACCGGATGGCGGCGGGAGGGGGGGATGTTCCCTCCCGCTGCCTATAAGAACGATCAGGCAGCGGAACTGCAGCTATGATTGTTCTTATGGTGCACAGAATCGCCGGCCGGAAAGAATGATATCTGAATGATGCCAATAGCTGCACGCATCATTCAGATATCACCACTCAAAGTCAAGCACGTCATATGACGTCCTTGGTCGGCAAGTGGTTAACGGAACCGGGAGTCAAACACTGCTCAGACATCACCTTACTCGCTTTCAGGACCACTACTCTCTGCATCTTTCAGTCTCCAAAACCCAATAAACTAGTCCCAGGGTTGAAATCAACCTGTTTCAAAATAACAATGCCTGGTGCCCAGTTGCGGTACTCGACTGACTACTGTTCCAGCTACCCAACCAATCTGACAGTAGCCCACTGCTACCCTTTCCAAACAGCCCCCTGAGTGGCAGCCAGTTCATAAGACATGTCAGGATCCTTCTAGTCAACTTGGGCCTTGACCCCAGGCAGTTCTTTGGACACTCCTTTTGGATTTGAGCAGCTTTTGCTGCATCCCAGGGGTGCCTGACCATGTGATCAAGAAATTAGGCAGATGGAAGTCCACTTGCTTCACTATGTAAATCCCAAATCCTCAGCTGAAAAAGGCACAGGCTTTCACCAAGCTGGCTTAATAAACCACTGAACCAATAAATAATTATTACCCTATCTGAGACTTTTGTCCTCTTTTCTTGGCATACCGACCAGACCACCAAGGCACACTTTAGGTCTATTTATGTTGTATGTCTTGTCCCGTGTTTATGTGATCCATATCGGTCTCAGGGCCACTACCATAAGTTAGAAGGCCAATATGGTGGCCTGAATTTATGGGAGTGGCCCGGGGGGTATTTAAGCAGCCCCCTCACCCATGCTCTTTGTGGGTTCCAGTGCGCGATCCCTTCCCTCCCTTCTCTTTTTCAGGGCGCTTTTCAACACATCTTTCTCCATAATTACCCATTACTTACCTTGGGTATACCCATTTTCTTGGCATACTTACCAGACCACCAAGGCACACCTCAGGTCTATTTATGTTGTATGTCTTGTTGCGTGTTTATGTGCTCCCTGTTTATATTGGCCTGCTGGGACTTCAGTGCAGGCTTCCCAGTTTGATGTTTTGAGGCACGTGCGGTGCAAGGGCAGAGGGACAAATTCCCACCTTAAAGATGTACTACTGTTCCGCATGTCCCATTCTGCTGTGAGACTGAGAGAAACATCGAAAAGGAATACTGCACTGTGACTATAACTTTTAAATGTAAAAAGCAGCAAACATTACCGGAAGACTAACCGTTAAATGTAAAAGTGAAAAAAATAAATATGTTGCACTAAAGTGCATGTGTATAAACTAATGAAGCTTATAACGAAAATCATGGAAATTTTGCGATACCCACAATAACTACAAAATGAAATACATAAAGTTAAATGCATAGAATTATATATAAAATCTATATTAAAAAGAAATTCAAATTGCAAAGTGAATAGTCCAATATACACACTCAGTGAATAGTCCCAATATGAATCCCAAAGGGATGTGAACACTGAAGGTTGCTGGTATGTTTTGAAGTCAATCAAACAACAAACATATAAATGTAAAAAGGGTCCATGTGAAAAGTGACAAATTCCACGTAGTCAAGTGACAACACTATACAGTGCCCAAGAAGGAAGAATATTTTCTGTCTACACCACCACCTGTAGGAATGAGGCTTACCAGAATTCACAGACTTGGGAAAGCATATGCCTTGCAAGTCGTGATAAGCTTTATGATGGATGCGGCAGGTCTCTGCTCCGAGAACAGTCCCCAATGCTTCACTCGATATAGCGCACTCACAGAGGATAGACAGCAGGTTGATAAAGGGAAGGAGGATGATAGTCAAAACTCCACGTATTCATGCGTGATAAACCATGACTGAAAAAACTTGCATAGTGCAAATACCGTTAAAAGATATTTAATCGTACAAAGTATAAATTAAAAACACTCACATTTGTGAAGTGGAAAACAGGCTTTTTCAAATGTATTGCAAAGGAATGGCGTGATGCGGTTAATAGGGTCCCCCCGGCGCATTTTGTCCTCTAAGACGTCATCTGGGGTATGGACCACCAACAACAACATCACGATTAAATAGAAAATGTGACCCCCAAACTGAATTGCAGAGTTTAACGGGAAATTTACGTCAATTCCGGTTTAGCAGATGTGCTTCCAGTTTAAAAAGTTAAACTATTCGATTGTTTGCAAGAATTGTAGCGCTAAAAATGTATGAAGAATGTATATAATTGGTCCCGATTGCATTTGTTTTTAAGCTCAGGAGTTTGCAGTTAGCACAGAGCAATGGAACGCAAGCCGAGCATTGGGTCGTGACGTCACTTCGTCGCATCAGTATGGTGAAAACTAAGCCTAACTATAGAATAGGGGCGGCATTGAGGCGTGCCACGCACTTGCGGTTCTGGGACAACACTGACGTCACATCCACCGGAACTGCATAGTCACAAATGTGTGATGATGCATCTACGGGGACATATCAAATGTATTTTACATACTAAAGTAAAAAAAAATTGGAAATGTCAAATATGCATTAACCAGGATGGGGTTACATATATGTATAAAATTAAAACATAAAATTATAATTATAACACCCTAAATAAAACTGGGAATATGTAATAAAATTAAACCAATGAAGGATATAATAAAATACAACCCAAATTGATAAGATTAACAAAGAAATACAATAATCAATACTTCATAAAGATTTTGGTTCAAATGTAAACATTAGGTTTCAAATTTATATAAAATGTTTAAAAAGGTCTCAAAAATGTTGGGACTAAAAATTATCTCTAGGTGGAAAAATCATTTGTGAAAAACCATTCATAAATGCAAAGATAAATTTAAGTAAGTAAGTACGTGAGGAATTAATTCTTTCTTAAAGTGGATGTAAACCCAAAATTATTATTTTTTTTTTATGTCATAATGTAGAGAATACGATTTCCTTTCATTTGAGCCCAGTCTTGCCACACATATTTACTCGATGCCCGAGCAATCCTCTTTTATTGTTCAGTTAGAGAAATCTTGACAAAGTCTTGAAAACTTTGTCAAAAACGCCCCCTTGCTGTGAGTGACAGGTGATTTACATATCTCATGCACTAGCCTGAGACAGGTTATCATCAGATCACTGGATGTTCTACTCTGCCCAGCTCTGACTACATACATCCCCTAAATCACTTGTCTGTATATAGTCTGCTGACTGTTCACTGCATCCCATGATAAGAAACATCCAGTTAAAACACAGTAAAGCTGGGAGAGCTGGAGGGGAGGGGAGGGGAGGGGGATGTGAATTGTGAACTTTTTACACAGGATGTGCCTGTCTCAGGCTAGTGCATTATATGTAAATCACCTGTCACTCACAGCAAGGGGGCATTTTTGACAAAGTTTTCAAGACTTTGCCAAGATTTCTCTAACTGAACAATAAAAGAGGATTGCTCAGGCCTTGAGTAAATCTGTGTGGCAAGACTTGGCTCAAATGAAAGGAAATTGTATTCTCTACATTATGACATAAAACAATGTACATAAGAGATAAATACTCTGCTATATGGGACTGGACTTATCTTGATATACATTTTTTTTCTAAAGGTCCTACAGGGAATGTAATCCACATCAATACCTCAATGGGGGTTTATCCCCTTGATTAATATTTATTGTACCATAGGCAGGCTTTTTTTTGTCTATAAGGGTGCCAGCCTTGTTATTTTAATAATACACTTTTGGTCAAAGCATTTTTAATATTGCATGTTTGTTTTGTCTTTGTTATATTTTTATAATAAATGTATTTGTTTGGATCTAATATATATGTACACTTGGATTGTCGGTTGGCAGGCACTGTTATATAATCGATTGGTAGTCATTTTTGATGGTGGAGTTTAGAGTCTAAGCCAGGGTTATTTTCATTTCCATTTTGTCAGTATGTCTTATGTTGCCTGTATTCCCCCATCTGCTTTAACCTCATGGTCACTTCATTGATCATGAACTTATACCAGTACTTGCCCCCAGATGCTAAAAATATGCTAATAAAACCTTTTCATTAAAAATATGACCTCCCATCTGTACCAGCTATGCGGCCTGTTCTTCAAGCTCTGTTACTGCAGCCACTGGCTGTGTCCCTGTGTGCCCCCTACTCACCTCCACTTCTGCTGTCTCCCATGTCCTCAACCAGGCCTCAAGCCTTCACCCCACTGCTCTGATCCTCTGATGTTACCCACAGCACTCCAGGCATCTCCTCTTCTCCCTCCCCTTCTGATACTGTGGATAAACAGTGTTTACTATGTCTTCAGTTTGTTAATGAACAGGAAGGAACAGGTGAGCACCTTTTTTCAAAGCTGTAAAAAAAATAAGCGGGTTCTAAGATGGGAAGTGCTCTAAACACATAGAGGAGTTTGGGCAGAATTGTCATCTTAAACGATGCCAGTCTACCTGACCAAGACAGGTAAAAACAGGACAACCTGTTTAAATCCACTTTTGTGGATCTTAGTAAAGGGTTATAATTGACATGAAATAGGTTGGATACTGGAGTAGCAAGTTTGATACCCAGGTATGTAATAGAGGAAGTTAACCATTTAAACACAAATTGCTAATGCAAAGTAATAGCCACCTCGGTAGTCAAAGTTATGCTAAATACAGTACATTGACTGACTTGGGGAGGAGACCAGTCGGTGTTCATACTTAGTATGAACACACGATTAGTCTACTCTCCCCTGAGAGAACCAGGATTTGCGTGTTTACACACACACATCCTCGTTCTCGCTCTGTCACAAGCGATCTCAGGTGCCCGTCAATCATCTCGTCCGCCGGCAGGCGCATCGGCTCCAGGGACATGCCTGCTGTGACGTCACCCTTTGATGACACGCCTGCTGTGACGTCTTCAAGGAGTGACGTACACCTAGGTACACCTACGGCGATTTGCGCAGCCGTGCAAACCTGCCGCAGTATAACTAGCGGTTAAAGACTTTTAAGCTGCCTTGTGCTCTGTCATTTGAATTTTAACAGTGCACCTCGTATGAAGGCCTTATACGAGCTCCAAACTATGAAAGGATTGGTCACAAAAGGTACATTGTGTTTAAAGAATTCTTCCATTTGGTTTTGGAGATGAGACGTATGTTTAGGATTTGCTAATAGAAACATGTGGTTCTGCAACAATGTTTGGCACCTTCTGTTACTCATCCCTTCTATCAAAACAAATTGTGATCCAACCAGAAAATGGTATTTGTATTTGTATATTAAGCATTATTGATTTTGCAAGCCACTAAAATGGGCAGCCTCATCTGTTACAATGTTAAGAGGTGAAAAGGTCACTGTATCTTTGACAGCTACCAACACTCCTTGTTTTTTTCTTGGGCATATGTGACATATAGATGAGTGGGAACAGTTTGTGTAAAAGATGGTGCTTTATAGCAAATATCGCTGTCAAGAGTCTGAGCTTCTTTCCAGAGGGCATATCTTTTTGGCGGGCTATTAAGCCCATTGACGCTTAGGGAGGTGACTTTAATATGCATAACCTAAGTGTAAGTTTGCATATCTATCCCATCGTGGTAGATCAAGGTATAGTGGACATAACGCGTAGCGTGTCCCTACCTGGCAAGATTGTATAGTCCATCTCTGCTTCTGCCAGGTGGACTTTGACTAGGCCAGTATGTCAACAGAAATAGGAGTTGCGATAACAAGTCTCCCCAAGGAAAGTGGAGCAGCTGCATCAAATCGGGTTGAATCAACGTTGGTTACCTGACCAAATAGAGTGGGGTAACAGGCACCAAAAGCAAATAACACATGTCATAAGGCATACAAACTGCAAAAACAAGAGGTTATTGGATAAAAAGTGTATCAGCGGTTTGGATCCCGCACCTCTGTTAACTGGGGGTAAAAGTCAAGTAACTGCACTTAAGGAAAGATTCCCAGGCATTAATGGAATGCAATTGAAAATGGCTCAGGGTGCAAACTATTTTTCTGGTTATCATTTCATCAGTAGCTCTGACAGCTCGCTATTCAGGGTCTAGGTGAGAAACAGAGGATGATTGGTCTCAAGGATGCTCTGAGAGTTCCACAACTTTCCAATTTCGCAACAACGCCAAGCTCTCTTCCAGGGATCTTACAGAAAAACTTTTCCCATCTTTAGTAATAAGCAATTTAAATGGATAACCGCACTGATAAGGAATGTGGTGGTTTTGCAGGGATTTTGTGATCGCTACTAAATTTTTCCTGTACTGCAAGGTATACTGATAGGTCAGAATAGAATGCAAGATGAGTGTATTGCTGCTGGATTGAATTTGGATTTCTGGTGGTTGTAAGAGATTTATCTTTAATATGGTAAAAATTTATTCTTGCCACTGTATCTCTGGGTAGCTTGTCTGGTAGGTGTGCCAGTTTAAGCAACCTGTGTATTTGGTCTATAATCAATTCTGTGGGAGAAGAGTCTGGCAGACAGGATGAGAGCAGCTTGGTAAAATAATCTGTCAGATCTGCAGATTGAATGGTTTCTGGAATACTATGAATTTTACCATTATTGACCCTGGAGCAGTCTTCCAGGTTGACTATTTTCACCTTGAGCCACTCTCTTCATCCCTATTGTTGTGGGCATGGGGGGGGGGGCAACTGGAATACTATGAATGTTACCATTATTGAAATCGATGAATCAATGAAGTGAGATCTGCTTGAATAGTGTTGTGTGGGGATACAAGCATTGCTTTCAATGTGGTATCCATAACTGTATGGTTAAGGGTGGGGAAAGCTGCTATAGAAGATTGTATGTCACTGGAGGCACCATATGTGCATGTGTCAGGACTCACCTCAGCTTTTGTAGGCTCTGGAGGTGTTAAAGTGATTGTGAAGGCTCGTTTTAAAAATAATAAAAAGTAACAAACATGTTATAATTACCTGCTCTGTGCAGTTGGTTTTGTACAGAGCAGTCCAGATCCTCCTCTTCTCGGGCCCCTCTTTGCTGCTTCTAGTCCCTGCCTCCTTTGAGTGCCCCTCAGCCAGCAGCTTGTTACAGGTTGTCAGCCAAGCTGAGTCAGAGCTCCATGTATCCACTCAGCCCCGACCTAGCCCTGCCCCCTCTCTCCCCTCCCTGATTGGCTGACTGACTTTGGCTGAGACAGGGCAGCGGCGCTATTGGCTCCCACAGCTATCAATCAATCAGGTGGAGTATGCTGGATGGCTGAAGGGATCGTGGACATCGCTGGAGAGAGAAGGAGGTCAGTTAGGTAATTGGGGGGTGCTGAGGAGGCTGCTATACACAGAAGGTTTTTTTTATCTTAATGCATAGAATGCATTAAGATAAAAAAAAAACTTCTGCCTTTACAACTCCTTTAATCTTTGTCTGTATTTGGCCACATTGCTGGAGGGAGATTAGGAATGTGGAGTAGAAATCCCAAGGGAAGGTTTATATGCTGTATGGATGCCATTCCATCTGTCCTCTCCACTAATTGCTACGAGGCACGCTGCTGCCAAGCCAGTGCCACCTTGGTTTTAAGGAGCGATGAGGAGGGGGAGGGAAATCTGTAATTTTCTGGGATTTCCCCCTCTGCTTTCTTGTCCTGAACATTGCCCGGGGTCACTGTGTGTTGGATGGAGCAGGATCGGCTGTGTCTGGCGATCGCTGCTCCCGCTGTGTGCCCCAGTCTCTCCCCACCGAGATAAAGAGCGGCAATCATGCTTGGCTGTCGGCCACACCCCCCCAAAATGATTTTTTAAATGCGTGTAAAAAGAAATGCAAAAATGGCTCTGGCAGTGAAAGGGTTAAAATAGATATAATATTTTCTCCTTGATTTGCCTGCACACTATTTACAATTTTTTTTTAGCTTTCCAGGAATTTAAAGCGGAAATCCACACAAAAATGGAACTTCTGCTTTTCGGAACCCTCCCCCCCTCCGGTGTCACATTTGGCACCTTTCAGGGGGGAGGGGGGTCCAGATACCTGTATAATACAGGTATTTGCACCCACTTCTGGGTATAGATCACTGTGGTGATCGCGATGACCTATGCCACTTCCCTCCCCGCTGTCTGCTGGGAGGCACACGGGTCCCAGAGACAGCAGGGACCATTCGGATTGCGCAGCGCGACTCGCGCATGCGCAGTAGGGAACAAAGAAAGTGAAGCTGCAAGGCTTCCTGATTCCCTTACCGAAGATGGCGGCGGCAGCATCTGAGGGACGGTTTGGCCTTAGGTGCCGACATCGCGGCGCCCTGGACAGGTAAGTGTCCTTATTTTAAAAGTCAGCAGCTGCAGTATTTGTAGCTGCTGACTTTTAAAAAAAAAAAATTTGGCGGACCTCCGCTTTAAATCCTCTTCTGCTGATTTTATCTTACACCAGGAAACACATTTCCACTCCGCATAGAAACCAATCACCTTCCAGGTTCTTTTTGTCAAAGCCTTATTACACAAGCTGAAGTTAGAAGCTGATTGGCTACCATGCACAGATGCACCAGCTGTTGCACGCTCTTGCTTTAGTAAATAAACCCCTAAAGGTACTTTTAAATTAATTCAAGAGAACTTTCCAGGAGTCTATGCATCTTCCAAGTGAACTAAAAAAGGCAGGCTATTTTTAGTGTGTAAGTGGGCTTAGCACTATATAACCATATAGTGTGACCAAACCCTATTTTTTGAATATGTTCAGGTGTTTTTAACTAGCCCTGCAGGAAATGCCATTCTTGAATGTGTGCGCTGTAATATGTTCACTATTGTTTGTTGGTCTTATGGCAGCACCATCTTGAATTTAAACGCAATGGTGAGTGCTTCCCAAATATGTTTTTGTATGTTGTAATAAACCCTGACCAGGTTTTTTTGGGTTAAAGCACCCCTCCCCGTCTTCATTACCTCTTATTTAGTGGCCACCAGTGTATAGGAGGAACCCTTCAGTTCTCCCACATAGAGGAGTTTGGCTCCCATGGTTGAGACGCAGGATCTTTCATTCTATTACTAGGGTAGGACCCACTAATAATGCCGCTCAAGCTTGCCTTGCATACACACGGTCACACAAAAGTTCTCTGGACTTTCGACCGCCAAGAATGCGGTGACGTACAACACTATGACAAGCTGGGAAAATGAAGTTCAATGCTTCAGAGCATGAGTCAAATTGTTTCCGAGCATGTGTGATTTTTTGCGCGTCCGAATTGCATACAGACGAACACATTTTCGGATAGGAACTTTTTCTGACTGAAAAATAGAGAACCTGCTCTCAATCTGGCTGAAATTTACTGGCTGGAATTCTGCCAGCAAAATTCCGATGGAGCATATACATGGTCGGAATTTCTGACCAAAAGCTCAGATCCGACTTTTGCTGGCAGAATTTCTAATCGTGTGTATGGGGCATTAGAAATGTAGTCTCTGCTGAAACTGGGCCCACAGCATAGTTCTCCCATAGACCTGCCTTTTGCAATTACACCCTTTTATAATAAAACTATGTCAATGAAGATTAAATTAATGACGCCATAAAAATGAACATGCCACTTTGCATATAAACTATTCTTAGAAGCATTATTTTCAGTTTAATAAAGGTTTGTCTCTCAGCAATCAACTCTGTGTGAAGCTCATAAGCTGATGATCAGGGACAATGTATTTGCTTAGCAACACAACTTAAATGTGACACATTTATTTATGTTAAACTATTGGAACACCAACTGCTCACTTTAGAATGTCAGCTGACAATTATACACCAACATCGGAGACATCAGAGAAGAAAATTGGACATACCTGTGCAACAAAAGAGGAAATAATTCATTATTGGCTTGTAAATTAAACCACTGTCAAACAATGTCATTAGACATCATCACCCCCTAAAAATCACCAAATTTTTTCAAGATTTTCTGAGGCAAACACTATAACTTCACAGATCTTGCTTATGATGTTCCAGAAAAGACCCTATCCACTTGTATTACAGAATATCTAGAACATTATGATGAAGATAACTTCATCACTGATATAGAATATCTAAATACATCTTATACATAAGAGAAAGCCATGACTATGAACATTTTATTATTAGTGGTAGTAGTAGTATTGTTATACAGTATTTATATAGCACCAACAATCTGTGCACCACTTTACAACATGAGGGCAGAGAGTACAGTTACAATACAATTAATTACAGAAAAAATCAGAGGGCCCTGCTGGTTAGAGAATACAATCTAAAAGTCATACAAAGGTAATAACTGTGGGGGGTGAGCTGATGAAGAAAATAAAATTACAGTTGTTAGGTGGAGGAGCGATAGACTTTTCTGAAGAGAAAGGTCATTGGTGAGATTTTATCATAAAAGATGTCAGTAGCAGAGGTGGTGACAGACCGGGAGAGCGAAACTAACACAGTGATGATCAGAGAAAGGGATTGTTGAAGAGGTTGCGCGGAGTGCATAGGTATAGAATACGAGGTCAAGGGCATTGCCATCAAAGTGAGTAGAAGCATGTATCTATTGCCTCAGGTCAAAAGAGGTAGGAGGAGTGTTAGTATTAACAGGGATGTTGAATTTGCCAAGAATGATTGTGGGAATTTAAGAGAGAAGGTAGGGTAGCCAGGCATCAAGTCATCAAGTCACCAAGGAACATTGATACCCATTCAGGAGGCCATTAGATCACAACAATTCTTAAATAAATTGGATAAAATAGACATATTCAAATGATGAGAGGGACAGAAAGGGATGAGGGTGAAGAACCCGAAAGGATATTTTTTGAGGATAAGAGGATTCCGACTCCCCCTCCTTTCTGTCCACTGGGTCTGGGGGAGTGAGTCCAGAGAAGGCCACCGTGGAAGAGGGAAGCAGGAGAAGCAATGTTGGATTCATGAAGCCAGGTTTCGGTGACAGCAGGTAGTTTAAGAGAGTTTCCTAAAAATATTCCTATCCCCAAGCTAATCCCCCAATTTACCAGATTATACAATTCATTCCATCAGGGAGAACCAATACCTACCAAAAAGTTGTATTCCCTTGTCACACTTTTGTTAAAACTGGATAAAGACATTACATTGTGTATGAATTACCTTCCAGGTATGATTTCTACATCATAAAAAAGCAGTAGACAATACCTGGTGCATCATTAATTTGATAGACATTGCCAACAATGCCAGAGAAATAAACACTGGCATTAAGCTTGGATTTTGAAAAGATGTTGGATTGCCTCAGCTGGCCCTATCTGAGAACAATGTTATCACATATTTAAGATCTCCCTTACTACTCGCCATACAGCAATACAGCAATGGCTCCATATACTTACATTTATTTAAAAATGGAAAACCGTACTAGCTCAATCAAGAGGACTGCCTCCAAATGTCACACTACATGGTTTCACTGGTAGGACTTCTCCTACACTACACCCCTGGTTCAGTTTGTGCCAAAACTCTCGAAGATCACAAAAGTTTGGATGCCAATCCCCATTGAAGTCTTTGGGACCAACACTTGGTCCCCATTTTGAAAGCTTATATGCAAGTTATTGGCCAAAAAAATTATCCGCCGGACTGACAATCCGTCCGTCTATGTGCTAGTCTGCGGGACTTTTGAAATGAACGGACTTGCTGACACACGGAGTAAAGTCCGTTCATTTAGAACGTGACTCCAGGTAGACGGGACTAGCAAAGGAAGCCAATGCCGCTGCCTCGATCGGCAAGATTGACACCTCGCTAGCCCCGTCACCTGGTATGGATTTAAAGGGGAATCCCCACGGCAAAAAAACGCCGCCCCCCCAAATCCATATCAGACCCTTATCCGAGCACGCAGCCCGGCCGGTCAGGAAAGGGGGTGGGAACGAGCAAGCGCCCCCCCCCCCTGAGCCGTACCAGGTCGCATGCCCTCAACATGGGGGGGTGCTTTGGGGAACTGTGCCCCACCCCAAAGCACCTTGTCCCCATGTTGATGAGGACAAGGGCCTCTTCCCGACAACCCTGGCCGTTGGTTGTCGGGGTCTGCAGGCGCGGGGCTTATCGGAATCCGGGAGACATAGAATGCATTAAGGTGAAAAAATTTTTACCTTTACAACCCCTTTAATTTTTGAAAACCCATCTTCTCAGGGAGGAAGAAGGCTGAGAACTAAACCTCTTCTTACTTATTTTTGCCTCCTCACTCACTCCTGCTGCACTATCACTAGATTCACACTAAAATTACACTAAAGTAAAAATGAATGGTCAAACTACACTCACGCTGCACTATCACTAGATTCACACTAAACTGATATTCTACACTGACAATAGCACACTAACTTGCTAGTAGCACTGAACAGAGCCCTGTTCTCTCTCCATGCCAATATCACACTTCAAAAGGTCACTATGGAGAAAATATGTTTATAGTGTGGAGTGGGACTAAGAGCAATGAGCCATGATTGAATATCATCATTATTTTCTCCAATCATGGCTCTGACAGTGTTCTGTGCCCTGATTGGGCAAAACTTTTATTGCTTCAGCCAATCAGGGCTACCAATACACTGTGCAGTGACGCAGTGCACTGTGGTCGTTTGGCGGGCCGAGCAAATAGTCGAACGCCTCAATAATTCAGATGTTTGTTGAACGGGCGAACAGTGTTGGGGAAAATTATATGAAGATGTTTTAGATGTATTTTTGTCATAAGAGTCCCCAGTTTTCGTTCTGTCCCAGCCTGCTCTAAAGAGCTGTCTGGGGCAGACTGACGCTGGTTGAGACCTGTTCCAGGTACACATTGTTCTCTTCGAACAATGTGTACTAAAGATTACTATCAACAGAATTGTCAGTTTGCTAAAACTATTTAAAAGTATACAGGTCTGTGATTGGTTCTTTTGAAGGAAAACAAAACAAATGTCTTTATTGGCTGTCTGTGAAGACACCACCTTTTTTCTCCATTGTGGTCACAATCCTTTGTTGTCTGTGAATAAAAGAAGCAAGCTGGCCCATTGAAGAGGGCCGATGCTGAGAGGATGACATGAGACTTGTGGTAATGTCTGTTTTTGGGAGCTGGGGATCCAGGGAGACATACGATCAGAGGGCGCATTATATCATAAGATTGAAAGGCGCTTATTAGCGCAAGAGTGTGGTGAAATACCCACGACAGTTAAGATGGCAGGCCAGGTATTTATGGGGCAAACGGAGCTTTCCCTCTTCACAGGCAGAGAAAGGGGGAAAACAGAGCCCAGTCAAGGACATGTTTGTTGTCCTGAGACAAAAGGGGTACGTTTTCTCTGCCTGATGCGTTGGGGAAACTCAGCTTTGCAAAAGAACAGTTTTTTGTCTTTTGGTATAATGCTGGAATTTTGATTGTATGTGCGTGTGTGTGTGTGTATGTATGTATGTCTGTGTGTGTATGTATGTATGTCTGTGTCTGTGTGTGTGTATGTATGTATGTGTGTGTGATTTGGATTTGCCGCCCGAGTGTATGTGTAATTAGCGTACAATGTTGTGTGTGTGACCGAACAGACTGTGTAACTATATGTTGTATGATATTTGTGATGTATATGGGAAATGGATGAACTGTGATTTTTACCTTTATGACCAAGACACAAGTCCCCATAAGTGTAAAAATATTTTTAAAAGGTTTAGTTTTAAGTTGAAAAACCTGTTTCTTATCCAGTAGACCATGCATTGTTGGGACACAATAGAAGTTGTTTACACCCTGTGGGGGGTCTCAGGCTTCTAGCTAAGAACATGGGGGGAGTTTCTGTTGACTTCCTAACTCTCAGAGCCAAATATTGTGTTTTGTATTTGGGACAAGAATGACATTGTATTTCATGTTTTATGTAACTTTGGCATTTTTGGATATACTACATAGTTACATGGTTGGTGGTGTTGAGTAGAGACACCAGTCCATCCAGTTTGATCTGAGTGAGTGTGTGTGTCTGCAGCGGTCCCTGTGTATTGTGTCTCATTAAGATGCTCATATGTGTATGCTCATATGTGTTTAAGGTCCTATATAGCACCATCAGTTTGCACAGGGCCCTGCACATGCATCACATGCTCACATCGGTCCCTGCCCTCAGGGAACCCGCACAGGCACAGGGAGAGCATGCAGAGACCAGGAAGGTAGTGTCGTGGTTGAGATTCAAACCAGCAGCTTTTTTGCTGCCGGGCAGAAGTGCTAACCACTATACCACTGTGCCACCCAATACTGTTTAGTTGAATATGCCTATATTTTAGTATAGGCCCTAATTGACATAGCCTAAAGTGTTTGTCTAGGGATAAGTGTTAATATTGGTGTCTTAATTATATGGTCAGTTTTTTTTGTAGGGAGAAAAAGTTTTTGTGTTGGTTTTCATTTGTTAATGTCGGCCATTTTTCTGTAGTCCGAATTTCATCCACCATTTTGCCGTTGACCGATTTTCGATTACTGCAACTGCCTTTTTGTTTCTGCTAATTTTACCCCAGAGCGAAATCTTGTACTGAATTAATGGCGCCATTTTTCACCATGGGCCAGGTCTTGATTTTCGTTTGGCCCGGCTGCCATTTTATGTCCGCTGTGTCTGGGTGGAATTGCTATTTGTGTTTATAGAGGCGCAGTTTAAGGCACCGTTTCCTTTTAAGTGAATTCAATCGTTTCAGTTTTTATACTTTTAAAACAGTGTGTGTTGTTTTTGATTGTTTGTGGCCTGCAGTGGAAGGGAAGGGTTTTGATTGACCTTTTTCAGCCGTCTTTTTGCAAGAGTATCAGTTTCAGCATTTGTTGCACTGTTGTGTTGTATTCTGGTTTCAAAACTTGTGGTTTGACTTCCCAGGGGATATGTGAGTCAAGGGGGATTGCAACATGGGGGTTTATTCCACCCACTCCTGGAAAAAAAAAAGTTTTTTAATTGCTGATGTTAGCCATAGATTTTTCTAATGACTTGATAGACAAAATATGAAGCTATTCAAAGCTTCCCCTCCCCCTCCTACTTCCTGTTCAGGTGTGCAACAGGAAGTTGATGGGAGGGGCCTGGGGTCTTTTGACTTAGGACAAAATCATTTTGATTTTTAAAGTAAATTAAGGTTTATATTGTAATACAGTTTTGGGGAGGCATTCAAGTTATTGTAATATCAAGGTACAGAGAGAAGCCATAATATTTGTTTTGAATAGTGGAGGATTTCATGGTGTTTTGTAGTTTGTCTGACAACACATTTATGGGGCTGCCGATAACCGGTAGTAGAGCATTTAAATGTGAGGATTAGTACGCTAGCATACCGGGAGGCCATGTATAATAATCGGAGAACGCCGGGTGCCAGTACTGTCAAAATTAGTCGCTAAGCAGTTACTGATCCGAAAATTAGTGCAAAGGTGCCCTGGACGCAGGGACACTTCATAAGCGATTCGAATCGTCATGGGTAATGTTGGCCATCCATGCGTTGGAGGAAAAAAATGAGGCTCCACACCAGTCAGACAGCTGCCTTACACATGAGATCTGGGTTTGGGGCTCCGGACATGAGACCCCTTAAAGTGTGACATATATGGTCAGAGGGTACAGTAAGGTGTATTCCTTTGGAAGGTATTTTTGATGTCTGGTGGTACGAGACCCCAGAATAAAAAAATATTTTGGAAGTAGTTCAGTTGTGGCTTCAGAAATTTGTAATAGTGAGTGCATTGATGGATGTGTAGTACATGCTTTTGTGATTCTCAGAGGAGGAACTGTGCTTAAAATCCAGATGCCCATTCCAGAACTTTGTGTGGCTGGTCCATACAATATTCTGAGATGTTCTCGTGTCTGTCCCATTGTATGTATTTTATTTTCTATCGCTAAGAGTAAAGGCAGCATTCCATTGGGTTATTTTTTTAATTTTTACATTTAGGAACTATGAAATATCTGCCCCACATTTGTATCAAAATGTTTGTCCCAAGCTTTAGTTGTGTCATGTTGTATGTGGTAACAAGAATAAGTCTGAACCTACTGCGACAGCGGGTGTTGTATTTTAGTAAGAACGTGAAAATGAGGGTTACAGAGGGTTTAGCTATTATCGGTTTCGACGAATGTCATTGACAATTTACGAATGTACACGAATGTTGTATTGTTTAAGAATGACAGAGTAATAACTTGTGTGTATAAGTATCGTTTCAGGTCCAAGGAGTTTCTGAGGCTCTGCACCATTCTAAACCCTGCATGTCTTCCTCCACTTTGTAATGAGGAGGAAAAAAGGGGAGATGAAAATGCTGAGAATGACAATTTTTTAAACCAATGATACTAACCACTCTTAAGCCCCATACACACGCTCGGATTATCCGAGGACCAGGTCAGTCGCATCATGTCCGTCATACTTTGTCCGATGTTGGTTTTGCGTACACACGGTCGGACAAAGTTGTCGGAAAATCCGATCATTCTGAACGTGGTGACGTTTGTTGCCTACGACGGGACTACGTAGAGGCTAGTAGCCAATAGCTTTGGTCTTGTAATGTGATCTGAGCATGCGTAGCACTTTGTCCGTCGGACAACGCTACACACGATCGGATTTGGTGTGATCGGACCGTGTTGTCAAAAAATCTATCCAGCAGGAGATAGGACTTTGTCCATCGGACAATCCGACGTACACTGTCCGATGGTGCATACACACGGTCGGATTTTTCAACAACATTGTCCGATCGGACAGAATCCATGCGAAAATCCGACCGTGTGTATGGGGCTTAATTCTAGCCAAGTTTGTGACAGGTGACAGGTGACTGGGACGTTGCAGAGAAGATTGATGAACAAGATAACAACAAGGAAAAGTATCTTTATTTATATTTTTAAAGTGTATTTTCTAACTAGCTAAGAAAGTGAACAGGACACATGGTTGGGTCTACTCTGAGTCTCCACAGAGCTTTAGTGCCCCAGTGATGACAGCGGTGTATGATATATAGGTATATTGGTCTGAGGAGTTGTGACAAACTAGTAAAGACTCCAAACAGACACTTGTAAATTGAATTTATCGATACATTTCTAGAGGGTAAAATTAATTATAATTTTGACAATAGCTCTGGTTCTCACCAGCTTCGGTATCGGGATAACTAGGTAGCCCACAAGTGTGCCTTTTTAACGGTCTGGGAATCTGTGGTGATTTAATTTTTATTTTTGCAGCGGATCATAGTTGAAGGAAGTAGGGGTATATTTACTCATGTTGTTTTTGTTTCTATTCCTTATATATATCGTGATGAGGTGCTCCTGTTGCCTGATTTGGACGCGTGACCAGAGCCCAAGCAGATGACCACATCTTCTTCAATGAGACGCCCAAGACGCTCGACCTGCAAACAGGACACAGAGGATCCCAGACCGACCAGCGACTACTACAGCTCACCATGTCATCTCTACTGAAGAACAGAGTCTACATGTCAAGCCGTGTTTTTCCTTTTTATGGACTGTAAGGCCAGGTGCAAGAAGAAGATCAAAATTCATCGAGGGACACATTGGATCATATGACAAAGAGGAGGAACTGTTGGGGAAAATTTTCTGAAGATGTTTTAGATGTATTTTTGTCATAAGAGTCCCCAGTTTTCGGTCTGTCCCAACCTGCTCTAAAGAGCTGACTGGGGCAGACTGACCCTGGTTGTGACCTGTTCCAGGTACACATTGTTCTCTTCGAACAATGTGTACTAAGGATTACTATAAACAGAATTGTCAGTTTGCTAAAACTATTTAAAAGTATACAGGTCTGTGATTGGTTCTTTTGAATGAAAACAAATGTCTTTATTGGCTGTCTGTGAAGACACCACCTTTTTCTCCATTGTACTGTTTCAAATCCTTATATGGTCATTCAATTTCCTGTGAGGTCACAATCCTTTGTTGTCTGTGAATAAAAGAAGCAAGCTGGCCCATTGAAGAGGGCCGATGCTGAGAGGATGACGTGAGACTTGTGGTAATGTCTGTTTTTGGGAGCTGGGGATCCAGGGAGACATACGATCAGAGGGTGCATTATATCATAAGATTGAAAGGCGCTTATTAGCGCAAGAGTGTGGTGAAATATCCACGACAACAGCCAATGTTTGGCCTGAACTGAAATGTTTGCCCAACTCTAATGTACAACATTAAAATATTTGTTACCCCAACATTTCCTATTCCTGATATGTGCCTGTTGTACTATGTACTTTTATGAAAAAGTATTCCGTTCTCTTTGCATTGCCTCCTTTATGTGAAATCCCAGATGTTCCTGCCAGTCCTTCTGCTTTCCAATTAAAAACTGACCTGGTGTTCCTGCCAGTCCCTCTGCTTTCCTATAAAAACTGACCACACTAAGCATGAGAACACACAGTGGTGAGTTCCCTAGCTGTGCTGGGAATCCTGCCTGCTCTCCCCCAATGATCAGACTTGCCCTCACACGCCCTCCCTGCACAGCCTTTTACTAAGAAGCTCAGTGTGCTATTGCCTCGCCTCTCCCCAGCGCAGCTCAGAACAGAGCAAACAGAAGGAATATGATCACTTATAAAAAAGGGGAAAAAAGGTATTTATACATTTTTTTATATCTATACACAAATGTTTTGCCTTCCATTTTAATTCTAAAACTAAATGAATTGTATTACAAGGTGATCATTTATGATCACTTTAAATATAGTACTGTTTATAGCATTGTATATCTCAGTAGTAGCACACTACACTAGCAAACTCTTTTTCCTTAAAAGCACTGTCAGGGTTCCATAATTTTCACTGTGACTTGCTACAGTCTATGGTAATCACTGTGGGAGAGGAGACTGAAGAAATGCTTTCCTGCAGAAGACTGGGCACATCATTTAGGAAAATTTCCTCCTCTCAGCCTAGGCACAGTCACTTGCATAGGTTCAAGAACTGATTTTTAATTATAAAAGTATAGCTTTTTAAAAATGATAGTGTTGCTGTATATTGTGGCATATTAGGAATATATTCATACAAAGTTTTAACGCTACTGATAGGTCATAGGTAGGGATGAGCCGAAAACCCTCCTGTTCGGTTTGCAGCAGAACATGCAAACAGCCTAAAAATTGGGCAGAACACACGAACACTGGTAAAGTCTATGGGACATGAACATGAATAATCAAAAGTGCTAATTTTAAAGGCTTATATGCAAGTTATTGTCATAAAAAGTGTTTGGGGACCCGGGTCCTGCACCAGGGGACATGTATCAATGCAAAAAAAAAAAATGTTTTAAAAAGGGACGTTTTTTTCGAGAGAAGTGATTTTTATAATGCTTAAAGTGAAACAATAAAAATAAAATATTCCTTTAAATATCGTGCCTGGGGGGTGTCTATAGCATGCCTGTAAAGTGGCGCATTTTTCCCATGTTTAGAACAGTACCACAGAAAAATGATATTTCTAAAGGAAAAATGTCATTCAAAACTGATCGCGGCTGTAATTATTGTCGGGTCTCGGCAATATAGATACAGATAATGGAAAAAAAACATGGGATCCCCCCCTCCATACCAGGCCCTTTGGGTCTGATATGGAAATTAAGGGGAACCCTGCACCAAATTTAAAAAAAAAATGGCGTAGGGGTCCCTTCCCCCCAAAATCCATACTAGACCCTTCAGGTCTGGTATGAAATTTAAGGGGAACCCTGCGCCATAATAAAAAAAAATGGAGTAGGGGTCCCCCTCAAAATCCATACCAGACCCTTATCCGAGCACGCAGCCTGGCAGGCCGCAGGGGAGAGAGCCCCCCCCCCTCCTGAACCATACCAGGCCACATGCCCTCAACATGGGGAGGGTGCTTTGGGGTAGCCTCATCCCCATAACCCTTGCCCGGTGGTTGTGGGGGTATGCGGGTGGGGAGCTTATCGGAATCTGGAAGCCCCCTTTAACAAGGGGACCCTCAGATCCAAGCCTCCCCCCTGTGTGAATTGGTAACGGGGTAAAAATGTACCAATACAATTTCACAAAAAAGTGTCAAAATGGTAAAAAAGACAAGAGACAGCTTGGGACAAGTTCTTTATTAAATTAAAATTTAAAAATAAAAATGTCCCATGAAGTAAGTTCACGCCGCCAGACGAACCAAAAAAGCTGCAACCATGGGGGGCTCCTGCTGTGTGTCGCTTCTTCGCTGTGACAGCTCAGATATACTGAGGGCGGGGCCACCCAGTGATGTAACCGGGTGACCCAGCCCCCCTCTGATGCACGGGGGCTTCCCCGTGGCCGTAAGTTTGACTCGAACATCAGGCTCATGCCTAATCATAGGTGATTTTAACAAAAGATACAAAAAAGAAGACAGTAATGCAAAGAAATGCACCAGTGTTAACAATAAAATAAAATATTCAGATCAAAGTAAGGGGATGACATAATTGAAACACTTCTGTTCAGTCCTTATACCAATTGCATACTGCTTCACATATGGGTGACTCCTATATAGAATATATATAAAGTATAAATGGAAGATCCCTTGAGACATTGTTTCCAAGACAATGTGGCAAGCAGACTTGAGGCATCCACCTTAACACTGGCTCAAATCTTTTAAATAGGACTAAACCACAATAGTAACTTTGGAGACAACAAATAGAAAGGAGATAAAGAAGTGTGAAGCATCCAACAAACAAGAAGGCCTGGTGACCAGATGTTCTTACCTAACTACAATATAGAGTAATGCCGCGTACACACGATCGGAATTCTCGTCGGAAAAAACTCTGGCGGTTTTTCCGACGGAATTCCGCTCAAGCTGGGTTGCCTACACACGATCACACCAAATTCCGATGGTCAATAACACAGCGGCATAAAACACGTTCGACAGCACTATAAAAGGGAAGTTTAATGCTTCCGAGCATGCGTCAAATTGTTTCCGAGCATGCGTCGGAATTTTGCGTGTCGGAATTGCATACACAAGATCGGAAAATCCGATAGAAAGGTTTTCCGTCGGAAAAATTGAGAACAGAATTCCGACCGCGTGTACGCCGCATAAGAGTCAAGAGACAGGAACTGCCCTGTGTGATCCATGGTATGGTTGTGTTTTCAAAGGACGAGGTATATCAAGTTATAAGAGGGAGTAAGAAAAATGATAGGTCCATTTTAAGGACACCTTTACAATCAAGTGTTTTTCTGTAATGAACTAATGTTATTTGCTGAGGTCTTGATATGTACAGTATTGTCTTATTATTTGTTACACTGTAAAACAATGACTTGTGTACTCTTAGGCCGCGTACACACGAAGGGACAATCCCGCGGGATTATCCTCTGGACTGAAGTCCAGAGGATAATCCCCTCGTGTGTGGGCGCCGGCGGACTTTTTGGCGCCAAAGTACGGCGGACTAAAGTTTCAGGTTTTGTTCTCAAATTATCCGCTGGACTTGGAAGTCCAGCGGACAATCCCGCCGTTAGTGGGCAAGTCCGCGGGACTTTTGAAATGAACGGACTTGCCGCTCATCGGCAAGTCCGTTCATTTAGCACGTGACTTCAGGTTACGTAGCTAGCGTAGGCAGTTACTGCCGCCGCGCTAGCTCCGTGACCTGGCATGGATTTAAAGGGAATCCCCACGCCGAAAAAACGGCGTGAGGGTTCCCCCCAAATCCATGTCAGACCCTCATCCGAGCACGCAGCCTGGCAGGCCAGGAAAGGGGTGGGGACGAACGAGCGCCCCCCCCCCTCCTGAGCCGTACCAGGCCGCGTGCCCTCAACATGGGGGGTGCCCTGGGGAAAGGGGGGCCGTGCGGCCCCCCCACCCCAAAGCACCTTGTCCCCATGTTGATGAGGACAAGGGCCTCTTCCCGACAACCCTGGCCGTTGGTTGTCGGGGTCTGCGGGCGGGGGCTTATCGGAATCTGGGAACCCCCTTTAATAAGGGGGCCCCCAGATACCGGCCCCCCACCCTATGTGAATGAGTATGGGGTACGATGTACCCCTACCCATTCACCTAAGGTGTAAAATGTAAAGTAAAAAAAAAACACCCACACTTTTGAAAAAATAGTTTATTGCACTGCTCCGGGGGTCTTCTTCCGTCTTGGGGGTCTTCTCGCCGGACTCCCCCGCCATTTACCAAGCTCTTTTACCGAGCGAGGGGAGTCCGGCTACCTTCTTCGTCGTCGCCGCCGTCTGGGGGTCTCGATCCGCCTTCGGGGGTCTTCTTCCGTCTTGGGGGTCTTCTCGCCGGACTCCTCCCCTCTCTTCTGCTCTTTTACCTAGCTCTTTCACGAGGGGAGGTGTCCGGCTACCTTCTTCGTCGTCGCCGCCGTCGTCTGGGGGTCTCGATCCGCCTTCGGGGGTCTTCCGGGGGTCTCTTCTGTTCTTGCGGCGGTCGTCGTCTTCCGCGCCGCCGGCGCCTTGTCCTTCTGCTTGTCCTTCTTGTTCTTCTTGTTCTTCTTCTTCTTCCGATGTTGACCCGACGCTCTCTCTGCCCGGAATGCCTGTGCCGCTCTGAGCTCGGACTTATATAGGGACATGGGCGACAGGGTCACATGCACATGTCACATGGTGACCCCGCCCCCTTGTGTTGTCACAGTCCCGGAGGATGCTGGGACTGTGACATCGCAAGGGGGCGGGGTCACCATGTGACATGAACATGTGACCCTGTCGCCCATGTCCCTATATAAGTCCGAGCTCAGAGCGGCACAGGCATTCCGGGCAGAGAGAGCGTCGGGTCAACATCGGAAGAAGAAGAAGAACAAGAAGAACAAGAAGGACAAGAAGAAGGACAAGGCGCCGGCGGCGCGGAAGACGACGACCGCCGCAAGAACAGAAGAGACCCCCGGAAGACCCCCGAAGGCGGATCGAGACCCCCAGACGACGGCGGCGACGACGAAGAAGGTAGCCGGACACCTCCCCTCGTGAAAGAGCTAGGTAAAAGAGCAGAAGAGAGGGGAGGAGTCCGGCGAGAAGACCCCCAAGACGGAAGAAGACCCCCGAAGGCGGATCGAGACCCCCAGACGGCGGCGACGACGAAGAAGGTAGCCGGACTCCCCTCGCTCGGTAAAAGAGCTTGGTAAATGGCGGGGGAGTCCGGCGAGAAGACCCCCAAGACGGAAGAAGACCCCCGGAGCAGTGCAATAAACTATTTTTTCAAAAGTGTGGGTGTTTTTTTTTACTTTACATTTTACACCTTAGGTGAATGGGTAGGGGTACATCGTACCCCATACTCATTCACATAGGGTGGGGGGCCGGTATCTGGGGGCCCCCTTATTAAAGGGGGTTCCCAGATTCCGATAAGCCCCCGCCCGCAGACCCCGACAACCAACGGCCAGGGTTGTCGGGAAGAGGCCCTTGTCCTCATCAACATGGGGACAAGGTGCTTTGGGGTGGGGGGGCCGCACGGCCCCCCTTTCCCCAGGGCACCCCCCATGTTGAGGGCACGCGGCCTGGTACTGCTCAGGAGGGGGGGGGGGCGCTCGTTCGTCCCCACCCCTTTCCTGGCCTGCCAGGCTGCGTGCTCGGATGAGGGTCTGACATGGATTTGGGGGGAACCCTCATGCCGTTTTTTCGGCGTGGGGATTCCCTTTAAATCCATGCCAGGTCACGGAGCTAGCGCGGCGGCATTTACTGCCTACGCTAGCTACGTAACCTGAAGTTACGTTCGAAATGAACGGACTGCTCCGTGTGTGGGCAAGTCCGTTCATTTTCAAAAGTCCCGCGGACTTTTGGCCGGCGGATTATCCGCTGGACAAGTCCGTGCGTGTGTGGGCAAGTCCACACCCTCGGAAAGTCCAGCGGACCTAGCCGGAAAGTCCAGCGGATTGTCCGCTGGACTTAGGTCCGCCGGCAAAAGTCCGTACGTGTGTACGAGGCATTAGGAATACATTGATGAACAGAGTGTACTGTCACATTCTCAACTGGATGACAGCTCTTATGTGACATGTATAATTTTAACACTATGTAGTTGTCTTATGCCGTGTACACACGACCGGACTTTTCGACGGACTGAATTCCGTCGGACTTTTCAACAGAGTTTCGACGGACTTCCCTCGAAACGGACTTGTCTACACACAATCACACCAAAGTCTTACGGATTCGACCGTGATGACGTATGACTGGACTAGAATAAGGAAGTTCGTTTCGAAGATTTGTTCCATTGGACCAGTTCGGTCGAAAAGTCCGGTCTTGTGTACGCAGCATTAGAGATTTTTATAAGGATCAGTAAATCACATGTTTACACTTTTTTGCGGTGTTATGTTTGACAGCTTTTCAGGAATTAGTTTTTTTTAATGTGATACATTAAGTTAAAGCTGCCACTTTAAATGTCCCATTTGTTATATATTTTTTCTTAGATTGTGTGAGCAAATAAAAAAAAATGATTAAAAAAAATCATGTGACTAAGGGCTTGGGTATATAGGAATCAGGTATCTGCACTTTAAAAGAGTACAGCTTTAAAAATTTGAATAGACTCTTATAGGATCATGCACACCAGCATTTTTAATAACCATTACTTAAGTTGGCTATAGATGGGTAGAATTATGAATGCCAATTTTTAGGAAAAGAACGTTCTAAGAAAGTTTGTTCATATTTCTAATCATTAGTGGGTCAAATCAACATTTGTTTTTGACTGCAGTGACAAGAAAACTTGAAGCAGCGGGATGGAAAATGTTTAACGGTGTATGTGTTATTCATTCTGGAAAGTTTATTCATTTCAAAATAAAATGTTGAAATCTTTTAAACAAAATTCAAATGTTGTGAGAAAGTTCCTGAGAAATTTGGTATGAATTTTTCTTAGACTTTTTTTTAGAATTTTTATTCAAAATTCTATCCACCTATTGCCTACTTAAATAATCATCTTTGCAAAATAATTTACATAGTTGTCTCATTGGAAGGCATACGAAAAGCAGACATCCAGCAGCAAGGATGACCAGATCTGGTCCAGTAATGAAGGTTCAATATTGAGTTGACCCACCCTTTGCATCTATAACAGCTTCAACTGTTCTGGAAAGGCTGTCCACAAGGTTTAGGAGTGTGTCTATGGGAATGTTTGACCATTCTTCCAGAAGTGCATTTGTTAAGTCAAGCACTGAGGGTGCTTGACTGTGGATGAGAAGGCCTGGCTCGCAATCTCTGCTCTAATTCATCCTAAAGGTGTTCTATCATGATGAGTTCAGGACTCTGTGCAGGCCAGTCAAGTTCCTCCACCCGAAATTCACTCATCCATGCCTTTATGGACCTTGCTTTGTGCACTGGTCCAAATCATTTGGTGCAGGGGGGATTAAAGTGTGGGATAGCTTTTCAGGGGTTGGGCTTGGCCCCTTAGTTCCAGTGAAGGCAACTCTTAAGGCATCAGCATACCAAAACATTTTGGACATTTTCATGCTCCCAACTTTGTGGGAACAGTTTGAGCATGGCCCCTTCCTGTTCCAACATGACTGCCCACCAGTAAAAAACAAGGTCCATAAAGATATGGATGAATCCCCCTGCCCCAAAGCACCCATCCCCTTATGTTGGGGGCATGTGGCCTGGCATGTGGCTGGGCACTCCCCCCCCCCCCTCTTTCCTGACCTGCCAGGCTGCATGCTCAGATAAGGGTCTGGTATGGATTTTGAGGGTGGGGGACTGGCAATTGCAACCACAATGTGACTTTTTTTTTCTTTAGAAATTACATTTTTAATGCAGCATGTTCTATGCATGCTATAGATGTGCCACTTTACATGGAGAAGGGGACCCACCGGGCAAGTCATTTTTATTGTTGCACTTTAGCCATCATTAAAATCACTGCTCCGGAAAAAAAAATGTTTTTTAAAAACATTTTTGCATTGAAACATATTCCCCAGGGCATTTTTATTTTTTCTGTTCGGCTCCTATAGACTTCAATGGGGTTTTCTGCTCAGGTCAGTACTTTCCCCCTGTTTGGGAGTTCTGCTGTGAACCAAACAGGGGGGTGTTCGGCCCATCTCTACTCACAAATGTGTTTCTGGAAGAATGGTCAAACATCCCCATAGACACACACCTAAACCTTGTGGACAGCCTTCCCAGAAGAGTTGATGCTGTTATAGCTGCAAAGGGTGGTCCAACTCAATATTGAATCCTACAGACTAAAGCCCCATACACACGGTCGGACAATCCGCGGACCAGGTCGGTCGGATCCTGTCCGTCATACTTTGTCTGATGTTGGTTTTGCGTACACACGGTCGGACAAAGTTGTCGGAAAATCCGATCATTCTGAACGTGGTGACGTTTGTTGCCTACGACGGGACTACGTAGAGGCTAGTAGCCAATAGCTTTGGTCTTGTAATGTGATGTGAGCATGCGTAGCACTTTGTCCGGTCGGACAACCGTACACACGATCGGATTTGGTGTGATCGGACCGTGTTGTCGGCAAATCTTTCCAGCAGGAGATAAGACTTTGTCCGTCGGACAATCCGACGTACACTGTCCGATGGTGCATACACACGGTCTGATTTTTCAACAACATTGTCCGATCGGACAGAATCCATGAAAAAGTCCGACCGTGTGTATGGGGCTTAAGACTGGGATGCCATTAACCACTTGACCACTGGGCACTTAAACCCTCCTCCTAACCAGACTAATTTTCAGCTTTCGGTGCTCCCACATTTTGAATGACAATTACTCAGTTATGCAACACTGTACCCATATGAAATGTTTGTCCTTTTTTTCATACCAACGGAGCTTTCTTTTGGTGGTATTTAATCACCGCTGGGTTTTTTATTTTTTGAGTATTGGCAGAGTATTGACGAGTATTACATAGTATTGCATAGTATTGGCAGAGTATTGGGCAGAGTATTGCATAGTATTGGCAGAGTATTGCATAGTACTGGCAGAGTATTGCATACTATGGCAGAGTACTGGCATAGTATTGGCACTGAGCAGCGCTGTGGGCTGGATCTATAGTGCCCACAGCGCTGCAAATGATATCTCCCCTCTCTCCTCTCACACTGTACCGTGTGGTACAGAGAGGGGAGGAACCGGCGTCAAGAAATGACGCCGGTTTGTTTACAAGTGATGCTCAGTCATTTGACGGAGCGATCACGTGGTAAACGGCCGCTATTAGCGGCCGTTTACCATGATCCTTGATGTGCCGGGTCCCCCGGACCCGATGGTCACGGATGTACCCAGGTGCGCGCTCCAGGGGTGCACGGGAGCACTATTCTTGGAGGATGTCCCACGGACGTCCACCCAGAATAAGATGACCGCGCTGTAGCCGTCTTTCGGCTATGGCCTGGACGGCATGTGGTTAAAGTTCATGCATGTGTAAAGGCAGGCGTCCCAATACTTTTGGTAATATAGTGTACATTATATACCAATGGAGGCTGACCTAAACTGGGCATGACCAGGACTAGAACTGGGAACAAGGGGAGCAGAAATTGGGTAACAGGATACAGGGTAGTGTGTTGTGAGTGTAATTTTATTATATATATATATATATAGTATATACACATGGTGTATAGGTATATACCCATATGACACAGGCAAGCTACATTTTACATATCAAAAGAGAGAGTAATGGGGGGCTTGGCTAACCAACATTCAGATGGCTGTGCTCTGATAGAGCTCCGATTCAGCAGCCTGCTTAGAGGCTTACCAGCGACATGAGAGTGCCTGTTTTACCTCCTCCAGGGCTTGTAAAGTCTCCTGCTCCCCTCTGCAATGCCAAAAAGCAGCAGCGGGAAGGCATCTGTGCACTGGGTGCAGGAGGCGGGGGCCAGGCCCAGTGTGGCGGGAGGCGACTCATGTGGCGCTGCCGTTAGATAGACAAGGTGTATGGGAGACTCACTGCGTCCCTCTATGTTGGGTGGTTCCCTGGTGTCTTCTGCGGGGGGCCTGGATGAGCCCTGGCGTGGATCCGGAGCTTGAGAAGCAGGCTGTGGAGGAGTCCCTGTGTGTGATGTGAAGACTGCTGGCGCCATCTTGTCTGCTCCAACAGGCGGCATGGGAGGTGACCTAAAATAGCTCTGGAAGGTCGTAGAGGACCCGGGAGGAGGTTGAGAGGATCCCTGTGCTTTAGAGGAACGGGTTCTCCTGGATCCACCCATGTACGTGTGTACAAAGTCCCCTTAAAAGGTCGTGGAGCTGTGAGCTATGAGAGCGCTAGGAGCTCAAGCGTCATGCAGGCCACTTACCATTTTTTTTTAGATGTGATAGCTGCATTCGTTTTCTTTTTTTTTTGTTTTTTTTGTCTAGTTTAATTTCGTGATAAAGCCAGTAAGTCTGTTTTTTTTTCAAAAGAACAAGCTCTCTTGCCGTTACAGGGATGAGACAGACCATTTAACACTGGAAGGGGTGCTTAAAATGATCAGCTTTTGTTTATACAAAACCTTTATCCCAAAAGGAAAAAAAACTGTTTGTTAGAATTGATTATAAATATCTGGAGTTCAACTCCAATTTCTTAGTGTATTTAAATCTGCAAGGACCTCTAACACTCCCCTCCCTTCAGACTGACAGTGCCGCTGTCCAAATCTGCCCCTCATTAATCCAGAGTGGTTTCTACAGAAGGTGTGTTACTGACCAGATCACCAGGGGAAAACCGAGGGGAAAAGATTAAAAAAAGAAAACTAATGCAGCCACCACATCTAATGATTGGTAAGCTGCAAAATATTATTTTATTGGTTTTGGGTTTAATATCACTTTACACTTTCAAGAGACTCTGCTGCTAATAGGCACACATAGGTAGATTTACTAAAGGAGTTGGATATGTTCACACAATAAATTGTGTGAAGATTCTCATCAATTATCCAATAATGTGACAAGCAAATACCTGTTTATTATTTTGATCTCCACATGATTGGATAATCAAAGTGATTATTTACTCAATTTATTGTGTAAATATTCTCAATTAATTTGGTAAGTTAACCTCATAGTCTCATACTGAAATAAAATTATCTACTGTATACAACAGAAATGTCTAGATATTCTGCTGATAAGGCAGGGATAAATACATTTATCTGTTGCTACAATGTACTCCTTTTTAGGCAGTAGAGGAGTTTGTATGATATGAACACAATAGGGGCCATGCATATTACCGTATATACTTGAGTATAAGCCCACCCACCTAATTTTACCACAAACAACTGGGAAAACTTATTGACTCGAGTATAAGCCTAGGGTGAGAAATGCGCAGCTACTGTAAGTGGAAAAGAGGGTCAACAATGCCCATTTGCAGCCTCACTGTGCCCATTTGCATGCCTCACTGCGCCCATTTGCAGCCATAGGTCCCCCAAACTTCAAACTTGGTAGTTAAGGGTTCCTAAATGCCCCCTAGCTGCAGCCAAAATTTGGGGTCTCTGGACCCAAAGGGTCCCGAAATGACATTGCTGCAGATGGACACAGTTGACCGACTTTGGGGCCCTGTATCTCGGGGTCAATTGGTGCTAGGAACCCCATTTTTGGATATGCTGTAGTGCTAGTTCCACTGGGATTCTTAGCACCAAGTGTCCCCCAGATATGGGGCCCCAAAGTCGGGTCAGAAAATGTCAAGCACTTTTCTGCAGCAGAGAATGACATTTTCCGAACAGATTTGGGGCCCTGTATCTCTGGGCCACTTAGTGCTAGGAACCTCATTTTAGGATATGTTATAGTGCTCGGTCCACTGGGTTGGCACACCAAATTTAGAATTCCTAGCACCAAGTGGCCCCGAGATACGGGTTCCCAAATTCGGGGCAGAAAAAAAAAGTGCAGAAAAGTGCTTGACTCCAGTATAAGCCAAGGGGGGCACTTTCAGCACAAAAAAAATTGCTGAAAAACTCGGCTTATACTGGAGTATATACGGTATTAAAGTGTGAATCTTTGGAGACCCTTGCATGTATGGTAAACATGTAAAAGTATGATATACTGATACACGGTATGTAATTTAAATATATAAAAATATACAAATGTACATTTGATGAGTGTATAAGTGATGAGAATGCTATAACTTTATTCTTGTACAAGTAGGTACTGACACAATGCTGAATTTATCCAAGGTCAGGGAAGATAAATAAAAATCAAAGCACCTTTATTATGTTGGTGTGGAAGGATCTGTAATTGAATGATAAAACACAATGGTAAAGGGTCACAAGGTTATTGCAGATCCATAACAAGACTCTGAAGCATGCATTTATCATTTTATTGACTTTCTTTCTCAATATTTTTCTTGTTTTTTTCTAATTTAAGACAGTATTTAAAATTATAATTCTCTGGAGTTACTGTATTGGATTTATGAAAAATTATTTAATTAGCCAATATTATGTGTATGTTCAAACAATTATACATTCTGTGAAGTCAACTGAGTATGTACATGACTACATTTATAAAAGCAGCAATTTATTTATGCCTATTAGAGTTCTGCTTACACTGCTTTGTATGTACTATCTTAAAAGGTAAAAAAGCTGTGAAATATAAAAGGGAAACAAATGCAAATTTTCTTTGCTGTGTTTGCATTTGCTTTTTCCAAGGATACCAATACAAACCAATAGCAAGAAAATAAATAACAACATAACTGCAAGGCACATATCTACATTTTTGTTTGAAACATTAAGAATTTTTCAGTTTGGAACCCTCTTCTGGGGTTGTAAATATCATATACAGTCTGCATAATTTTTGGACATAATTTTCCTTCTGCTACAAAAGATTTTAGAATAAATTTTGATTATGACAACATTCATGGAAATCAGATCTAAAGCTCTGCTTGCCAAAGAGAACCTGTATCCCAAAGTGGTCCTGTTGGTCATGTAATTCATAAAGTCTTCATATCCAATACCCCTCTTTTCATGTATAAATCAGATGATGTTCAGCTACTGAACGAAAATTACATAATTCAAGTGTAGCGCCGGTACTTCTGATAAGTACACGATATGCATTTAAATGTAGTTTTTGACCAAAACTGTAATGGAGTTTTGGGGTTAATTGTGCTAAATTATGCTTTGGCATCAGTTTGGCTGGACTGTATTGAGGTTCTGCCTGGTCATAGGTGGGTTTTCACCTGTGGAGAGGCCTAGAACGCAGTCTGGTTGGACGCATTGGGTACCAATCTCTGCTCGGAGCCAATCAGTGGGCGCGTTTGTCTCGATGTGTATTCCAGGAGAGGGTACTTAAGGTGCTGAAGTCACGTGGTTCGTGTTCCGTTCCGGTCCAGGAGTGTCTGCTAACTGCGTGGTCCTGGTCCTCCTGACCAGCCCCCAGAGGCCCTCATGACCTGGGGTTTGGATCCGTCCGTTTTCGAGCCTCAGAACTGGCTAGTTCGAGGTGCAGTAACTGGAAGGAGGATTCTAAAGTGTTCCGGTGCCATCTCTGGTTTGGAGAGGCCCAGCAACTCTACATGCAACCAGGGGAGGACTCTTCAGAAGAGGGCCAAGCACGAGGCTGGCTGCTCGGTAGGAGCCTGGAAGCTGAGCTGCCATGGACATTAATTGAATCCACAGTTCTTACGGTATCGCCGGACCGGTTGAAAGATTCTGGTACAGTAAGAAAAGTTCCTACCTCTACCTTCCATACAACTAAGTTTTCCAACCAAGTTTGTGTGAGAGACTTTGCAAAGCTAGAATTACTTGTTGGCTGCTAGATCCAAGCTAAAGGATTTATCCAGCAATTAAAGAATTCAGTTGCGAGTGGCTATTCCCTGGATTATGTACAGAGATTTTTATTGAAGTCAGCAGTTCCAAGCACCTTAGCTAAACTTCATCCTATACCCTCTGTTCAACTGTTTTATGCAAATAAAAATCCTAACAAGGAATTCAAGTGTCGGTCTCTACAATTACTGGGTATCAACCCTGGGAACCCCTAGATAAGAACAAAGAGATACGAGCTGGAGGAGGTAATCGGTAAGCCCAGAAAAATTCAGCCGCTCCTTCGGGGGTCAGTGCTACACAAGAGAAAGTCATAAAGTTGGTAATAGCCAAGAAAGAGTAACAAGCTAAGTCAGGACTCTAGTCTAAAATGAGAACTGACACATTTTCAGCAGAATTCACAAAGTGGATGAGGTTCAGTTCACACTGAAACCAGCTGCAGAACGCACAGGAGCGCTGTGCGTCCCTGTTCCCCGTTTCAGGAACGAATCAGGGCCGAATCTATGCTTGAATTCGGTCCTGAAATGGAGCCAAAGATGCACAGCGTTTCTGTGCAGTGCGCTCCGCAGCCGCAACGGAGATATGTGAACCGGCTCCATAGAGAGCCAGTCACATTCTCCTGCTGTGCGAATTGGATGTGGGGAAATCCGCATCTAATTTGCATAGGTGTAAACCAGGCCTTACACCAAAATGAAGCAGCAAGGCACGACTCTATTTTTTCCTGAGTTCGGACCTGAAATGAAGCCAAAGATGCACAAGACCCCTGTGCAATCCGCTCTACAGCCGCCACAGAGATGTGTGAGCTGGCTCCATTGAGAGACGGTCACACTCTCCTGTCATGGGAATTGGATGCAGGGACACTTGTATCCAATTTACACTAGTGTGAACACAGCCTTGCACAATAAAAAGAATTGACACCAAGCAGATTTCACTAAGCCAGAGAACAGCAAACCAGGGCTGCAATTCACAAAGAAAGAAATAATAACTTTCTAGAGGAGTACTAAAAGTGGGCTTTACTATGATAGAGCATCAACTCAGACCTCAAAGTCAAATTTATTTTGCAAACATCCCCACAAAAGGATACTTTAGTTTTGTTGTCTTCTCAACAGGTGCTGTGAACAAAATTCAGTAATGCAAAGGACAAATACTGTATCTAGCAGAAATGACTCGCTTGTTAACCGCTTCCCGACCGGCCACTGCATATATACGTCAGCAGAATGGCACGGGCAGGCAGAATCACGTACCTGTACGTGATCGTGCATGTGCCTGCCCGTGGGTCGCGCGCGCGCCGCTAGCGGCGCGCTTCACGACCCGGTCGGGAGCTCCGTGACCCCGGCCGCGGGACCAGCGGACCCGATCGCCGCTGGTATCCCGCGATCGGGTTACGGAGCTGAAGAACGGGGAGAGGTCTATGTAAACAAACCTCTCCCCGCGCTTCCTACACTGACTGTCAGTGATCGGCGGTTCCCTGTCATCGGGAACGCCGATCAATGACGTCAGACGTACAGCCACGCCCCCCTACTGTAAAAAAAAAACACAACACGTCACACTGACTCCTCCCCGCCCCCTAGTGGTTAACCCCCTAACTACAACTGTCATTTACATAGGAATCAGTGCTATTTAAATAGCACTGATTGCTGTATAAATGACAAATGTCCCAAAAATGTGTCAAAAATGTCCGATGTGTCCGCCAAAATGTCGCAGTCACAATAAAAATCGCTGATCGCCGCCATTACTAATAAAAAAAAAAAAATATTAATAAAAATGCTATAAAACTATCCCCTATTTTGTAAACGCTATAACTTTTGCGCAAACTAATCAATAATCGCTAATTGCGATTTTTTTTACCAAAAATATGTAGAAGAATACGTATCGGCCTAAATTGAGGAAAAAAAATGTTTTTTTATTTATTTTTTGGGGATATTTATTATAGCAAAAAGTAAAAAATATTGCATTTTTTTCAAAATTGTCGCTCTATTTTTGTTTATAGCGCAAAAAAAAATAAAAACCGCAGGGGCGATCAAATACCACCAAAAGAAAGCTCTATTTGTGGGAAAAAAAAAGGACGCCAATTTTGTTTTGGAGCCACGTCGCATGACCGCGCAATTGTTAGTTAAAGCGACGCAGTGCCGAATTGCAAAAAGGGGCCTGGTCCTTTGGCTGCCAATTGGTCCGGGGCTGAAGTGGTTAAACAATGTAATATGACTATAAAACATTATGTTGCCATATAGTTTCTCTACTTGGGTAAAGACTCTACACAAACATTAACCCAGCAGCATAGATGCACAAATAACCCAACAAGAGTGTAAGGAGTGTAAAACAAAAGACCATTACAAAAAATATATATACATATATATATGTCAGGGCCTGGCCTTGAACCTGGGAACCTGGGAGTATCTTGCTCTTGTCTGCCCTGCTGCCATCCATAGTTTGCTACCACTCGTTATCAGCCCTTGGCTTGTTCCTTGACTACGCTTCTGCCTGATCCCAATCTGCAAATACTCATTACTGACCTTTGGCTTGTTTACTGACTATGCTTCTGTTTTATCCTTACCTGCTTATCCACTACAGGACCCCGGCTTGCTTACCTCCTGGTGGAGCAATTACTAGGACTGCGACATGGTGCTAGGTGCTAACACGCAGCAAAATCCATCTCTATCATTAGGAGTTCTGGTGAACACCAGTTAGTACTTAGACTTTGCACCTCAGGTGAGCCTATGTCATCCACCAGGGTGACTGCCTGTGTACCTATCCCGCTGGTCAGTGGCAGTTGCACTACTGCGATAGCAACTGGTCTTCGAGTCTGACCCCTGATTGTGAAAATATATATATATATATTTTTTAAGAGTGCTTTTAGAAGAAGGAATGTTGATAGTTTATTTTTATCAATTAATAAAATGGAAAGTAAATAAAACAGAAGAGAAATCCAAATAAAATCAATAGGTACACTTGCACACAGGTTTTGAAGGAACTCGACAGATCCTGACAAAATCATCAACTCCATTTGCAGAAATTCAGCCCCAAACTTGCAAGGAACCTCTACCATGCTTCACTGTTACCTCCAGACACTCATTATTGTACCACTCTTCAGCCCTTTGGCAAACAAACTGCCTCCTGCTGCAGCTAAATATTTAAAAATTTTACAAAATTGTCAAAATTTGACTCATGCATAGTTGAGTCACTTAGCCTTGTTTTAACATCAAAGGTATGTTTTTTTGGCCACAGTTCTTCCATGAAGATCACTTCTGGCCAGACTTCTCCAGACAGTACATGGGTGTACCTGGGTTCCACTGGTTTCTGTCAGTTCTGTGCTGATGGCCCTGCTGGGCATCTTCTGATGTTGATGGGGAAGTAATCATGATGTGTCTTTCATTTGTTGCATTAGGTTTCCTTGGCCGCTCACTGTGTCTACAGTCCTCAGCATTGCCCAATTATTTGTGTTTTTCAAAAGAGCTTGAGCACCACATCTTGAAACCCCAGTCTGCTTTGAAATCTTTTCCTGGGAGAGACCTTGCTGATGCAGTATAACTACCTTGTGTCTTGTTGCTGTGCTCAGTCTTGTCATAGTGTATGACCTGTGACATGAAACTGTCTTTCACAATCTCACCTTAGTAGCAGAGTTTGTCTGTTCCTCACACAATTGTAAGCCTCCTACACAGCTGTTTCTCTTTCAATCAATAACTGTGTTTCAACCTACAACCTACACATTATTGGTTAATCATACACCTAACTCTAATCCTACAAATTCCTGCCTTTGTGCAAGTGTACAAAATGTGCAAGTGCAAGAATAAATGCTGGTATGAAGCCAAAGTGTGGTCACATGAAATGTTGATTTGATTTGATTTAGATTTTTCTTCTGTTTGCTCACTTTGCATTTTTTAAATTTATACAAATAAACAATTAAAATATATAATTTTGAAAGCATTCTTACTTTACAGCATTTCTGTATATTTGTCTATAATTTCTTTTGAAGATCCTTTGATAAAGTCAGGTGGTGAAACGTGTCAAAGGGTGATGTAACTGGAAGTGTCCAATCCACCATCTTGGATTGTAGTCTTACATTTATTTCAATATATATATAAAAGTATTCTGATAGGGAATGAATTGTATTTACTATAATCTTCTGCACTTTGGTTGGTTTTATGCTTTTTTTAAATGAAGCACTTTATAATACCATTCAATCTGGAGCAAATCCTCTAAAGTATAGAAAGGAGGTTTTATTGGTGAGAGCAAGCCTGATGATATATGGGCAAGGATTTTGGTTAGGTATATTGGCATGAGGATTGTTGCATGATGACAGGAGAGCATGGGTGATGTATTTTAACATTTCTGAGCAGGTTTGATACACATGAACACATTTTTTTATATAGTGGCTTATTTGCTATAACATTAATACACTATTGTACCGTGTTTCCCCAAAAATAAGCCCGGGTCTTATATTAATTTTGTTAGTAAAATACACAGTAGGTCTTATTTTCTGGGTAGGTCTTACTATGTAATGTTCGGTCTTCTCTCCCCCTCTCTCTCCCTGCCTGACAGGAATCCCCAGTGTGTAAAATGCTTGTAAAATCCTATAATCCACTCTATTACAGTAGTATATAATGTACAATGTGTGTGTTTCTGTAATTTAATTGTGCCAAATACCTTCATTATAGTGCCCCTCTGCGCTTCTGTGACCCGCCGTAGCACTCTTCCCCACAATTGTATTACAGAAACACACACATTGTACATTATATTCTACTGTAATAGAGTGGATTATAGGATTTTACAAGCATTTTAAACTAGGTCTTATTTTCAGGGTAGGGCTTATATTCCAGCTCTGCTGGAAAATAACGCTAGGTCTTATTTTGGGGTAGGTCTTATTTTCGGGGAAACACGGTATATATTTTGTTTTATTTGATATTACAAGGCTTGGTGGAAGTACAATATATAATTCATTCATACAGTATATGTGAGCAAAATTATATAGGAGGCATTGATCATATTGTGTGGATAAACAACACTAAATAGTTTTTTCATGTGTCTTTTTGGGGACACTAATGTCTGTAATCTGTAAGATTGCATTAATTAACCACATTTCTACCATTGTACATTTTTCAATGGCTGCTCGGTGGCTCTCTATTTAGCCAGTGTAGTTTGTGAACGGCACTTGATAAATAGTCATCAGGCAACTAATCTGCCCGGTAATAGATGTGTACTGAGCTGTCATTAGACAGCTTAGTACACAGAAGCACTGTACTAAGCCAATCCAGAGGGCTGGGTAGGTGATCTCTGTGATTGGTCATCACAGTGATTACTTGGTACTGTTTACCATGTTGATCTCTTGCCTGCCCTTTACAAGGAGGAAAGAAAAGAGTCTTCATGTGGAAGTGATGTCTTCATGTGACCTGTACACTAACCCTTTCACCTTCTTTATCCTAAACTTTTGAACATTAACCCCCTCATCTTCACCCTGCCACTAAATGTGACCAGTAAATTAACCCCTTCCTACCTGGAGACCATAGAAACGTTGGGCTGCTAATAGACGGAGAGGGTAGCTAGTGGGACGTCCCACTCCCTCTTTGCCTGATAACCTACGGATATGCACGTATACCCCCTCTTACTACCTTCCCCCCTCCCCTCCTTCCCCCCCTTCTATTCCATCTCATCCTTCCCCTTCTACCCCACCCCTTCTATGCCCCCCTCCCTCTAGGTTCCAGTCTGCCCCCCCCCTCTTTTTTTTTTTCTTTTCTTTTCTTTTACTTTTCTCTGGAGGAAGTAGCACATGAGTTGGAAAAGGAGCGGAAGCGAAAATATCAGCCACAATGATTGCTGAAACACACACACAGTGTACGTGGTCATTAGGGAAGAGCTCATCCCTGGCTTCTGAAGTGAGTGCAACTGCTTACATGATACTAGAGCTGGGGAGAAGTACAAGTAGACCACGTTATAGGCCTCTGTTAATACACCTTAAATGTCACAGGTACACACGTACCTAGCAGCTTGTCATAAGCTACCTGGTTGGTTAATACGCTGTAATTTTTGGTTTTGTCTGTAATCATACCATGTATGCTGTTAAGTTTCTTCAATAAAATTGTTTTTGGAAAAAAAAAAAAAAATTAACCCCTTCACTTCCTTCTTTTTCTGTGTATGACCTGTACATTAATGTATCTGGTGCAAAATTCTCAAGCTCTGTGTTTAAAGCGGACCACCACCCTCTACATCAAGTGATCCCCCCTCCTCCTCCTCCTCCTCTCCTCCTCTCCTCTACACATATTGGACAGTGTTTTTTTTTGTAATTACCTATTTTTAGTGCTCGCTGTGCCTCCTCGGTTATGCATGTCACATATCCCAGGAGGCCTTTAGTCATATATTGGGGGTAAACCTAGCGGTGCCTCATCTGGAGGCCCTGCCGGCTGAACCCAGAAGAGTGACAGGCCTCTTGATGACTTCACAATTAAGATTGCTGTGTGGGACTCAGCGGTGCATGTTGTTGACAGAAGGATGTCAGTGGGACAACACTGGATCAAGTGGCTGAATGAGTATCCGAACTGTGCCTACAACACCACCAGGTAAGGGGAGGCAGAGAAAAAAAAGGGGGGGGGGTGCTGAAGGTCCTCTTTACCCCCCAGTACTGTCCTTGTTTCTTAATTTCCCAAAAATTGTGGCACAAAAAATGGGGTGTCTACTTTGAAAGAAAGGACATTTTTGGTGTTTTTGTACTATTATGGCATTTCTATTTTAATAGACAATAAAGCAAACAGTTTTTTTTTTTTTAATGTTTGGTCTTTTTTCCTTAGTATAGTAAAAAAAATTAAAATCAGCAGATATTGAATACCACCAAACGAAAACTCTATCTGGCACAAAGAAATACAGTGTTGAATAACCGAGTGTCAGCCAAACTATCACAGTGGTAAAAACTGAAAAATGGCCTTGTAATTAAGTAGGATTACAGGCTGGAACTCAAGTGGTTAAAATAGTTTGGCTAATATAGACATGTTGACTATAATTGTGAATTTCAACCCTTATTCATTTTTTCTTCTCGACTGAAAATTGTAATTTGGTGTCAGGCCTAACAACAATCAATAAAAAAGAGCCTCAGTCTGTCAACCTTCTCTGTAAGCCATTGGAAAAATGCAGGGGCACTCTGCTCAGCAGTAAGGATGAGCCGAACACCCCCCGGTTCGGTTCGCACTAGTACCTGCGAACAGACCTAAAATTTGTGTGAACTTTAGAACCCTATTAAACTCTATGGGACTCAAACGTTCAAAATCAAAAGTGCTAATTTTAAAGGCTAATATGCAAGTTATGGGGCGCATGTTTCCCGTGCTTAGAACTGTCCCTGCACAAAGTGTCATTTCTCAACATATTTCTCAACATATTCTCGAAAAAGATGGAGACAACTTTTACAAATGAACAATTGTAATATAAGGTAAACTGGGATAGAGGAAGGGAGGGGTGAAGGGGTTAAGAAGGAAAGCAAGGATATGAAAAGGAAAAAGCCAGTATGGCACAATGGTTATAAAGGGTACACATGAGGAAAAAAGAATCAACAATGCTTAGAGAAAATCACTGTATCGTATCCAAGCTAAATGAACAACTAAATCAATGGGTAATGCATGGATTCTGAGGCCATGATGGTATTCTTCTATAGACTTGAACAAGGCAGTGTTTATAACAATAATGAGCACCAAAAAGCCTGTACCCAGGGAGACCAATTGCATAGAAATTTGTCCTGAAAAAGGTGAGCTTTAGCGGTCATATATTCATACAGTGCCTTGAAAAAGTTTTCATACCCCTTGACATTTCCACATTTTGTCATGTTACAACCAAACTGTAAAATTTATTTTTTGGGATTGGATGTGGTAGACCTACACAAAGTGGCACATAGTTATGAAGTGGAAGGAAAATGATAAATGGTTTTCAATTTTTTTTTACCAATAAATATCTGAAAAATGTGGTATGCATTTGTATTCATCCCCCTTTACTCTGACATCCCCTAACTAAAATCTAGTGGAACCAATTGCCTTCAGAAGTCACCTGATTAGTAAATAGAGTCCACTGGTGTGTAATTTAATCTCAGTATAAGTACAGCTGTTCTGTAAAGCCCTCAGAGGTTTGTTAGAGAACCTTAGTGAACAAACCGCATCATTACGGCCAAGGAACACACTAGACAGGTTTAGGGATAAAGTTGGGGAGAAGTTTATAGCAGGGCTAGGTTATAAAAAAATATCCCAAGCTTGGAACATCTCACAGAGCACTGTTCAATCCATCATCTGAAAATGGAAAGAGTATGGCACAACTGTAAACCTACCAAGGCATGGCCGTCCACCTAAACTGACAGGCTGGTCAAGGGGAACATTAATCAGAGAAGCAGCCAAGAGGACCATGGTAACTCTGGAGGAGCTGCATAGATCAACAGCTCAGATGGGAGCAACTGTCCACAGGACAACTATTATTCGTGCACCCCACAAATCTGGCCTTTATGGAAGAGTGGCAAGAAGAAAGAAAGCCATAGGAGATCCTGTCTGCAGTTTGCGAGAAACTGTGGGGGACACAGCAAACATGTGGAAGAAGGTGCTCTGGTAAGATAAGACCAAAATTTAACATTTTGACCTAAAAGCAAAAAGCTATGTGTGGTGGAAAACATACACTGCACATCACCCTAAACACATCATGGCAGCATCATGTTGTGGGGATGCTTTTCTTCAGCAGGGACAGGGAAGCTGGTCAGAATTGATGAGAAAATGGATAGAGCCAAATACAGGTAATCTTAGAAGAAAACTGGTTAGAATCTGCAAAAGACTTGAGACTGGTGCGGAGGTTCACCTTCCAGCAGGACAATGACTCTAAGCATACAGACAGAGCTACAATGGAATGGCTTAGATCAAAGCATATTCATGTGTTAGAATGGCCCAGTCAAAATCCAGACCTAAATCCAATTGAGAATCTATGGCAAGACTTGAACATTGCTGTTCACAGATGCTCTCCATCCAATCTGATAGAGCTTGAGCTATTTTTCAAAGAAGAATGGGGCAAAAATGTCACTCTCTAGATGTGCAAAGCTAGTAGAGACATACCCAAAAAGACTTGCAGCTATAATTGCAGTGAAAGGTGATTCTACAAAGTATTGACTCACTGTGGGCTGAATACAAATGCACGCCACACTTTTCACATATTTGTTTGTAAAGAAAATTTAAAAACATTTATCAGTTTCCTTCCACTTCACAATTATGTACCACCTCAGGGGCTATTTGTTTGTAAAGAAAATTTAAAAACATTTATCAGTTTCCTTCCACTTCACAATTATGTACCACCTCAGGGGCTATTGGTTGCTGCTAGCAACTTGCATTTTTAAATATTGAAATTACAGGGAAAACACTTAAAGCAGTAGAATAGCATAGTTTCTCTCATATCCCAATTCTGTAACTGATGCCAATTTGCACAAAGCCCCTACCCAGCATCAGCCTCTGCCATATCCTATCATTGTCCCTAGCCCACAACACATAAGATGACATTAAAATAAATGGAGATCATGACATTGAGGTAAGTACTTAGTGGAGTAATAACACCTGCAGGCCTATGCTTCGGGGAGCAAGATAAGAGGGAAGAAGCACCAAGTTTTAAAATGTACACACTGTAATAACTGTTTACTTATTGTGCTTTCCTCTTCAACATTCATCTCTGGACATTTGTGACAGATGGGGAAAGGAGTCAAAAAACTTACTAGAGTTCATGAAACATGAAACAATCTGTAATTTTTCTTGTTTGTTGTTCCGTACAACTGAAAGGTAGCCGGTATTATACAACTTAAAGCCTGCTTCCTCCAAAAGCATAGCTAATTCAATTTAATTTTAAAGATAACTGTATGATACAAGAAGAGCTTGTTTAAAAGAGTGTTGGCAGCATTGTATCCAAAAATATCACAGGGCACATAGTGAAGATCTTGGCAAGGTGAGAGCAGGTAAGTATTAAAACTGAAAGAGATGCTTCGGAAGGCTGTCTGACTGTAAAAATATAACTGCACTATAAGTTTACTGTCCTCTTAAAATGGTGGGAAAGCCTTTTCCTGACAGACTCCATGGCAGCAACGTGTGGGTTTAGTCCCGCCTCCATTACCCTATAGGACATACCTCCCATAAATCTTTGCTCCCTGCCAACGGCCGTGTTCTTTTTTTGTCCTCCTCCGAAGGACCTAGTTGGTGGTCTTTCTACCTGAAGATAGTTTCCCCACGATCCTGATTGGCCGATCTGCGACTCTGGATGGAAAAGTCGCATGGCTCCGCTAAGCCCTAGCTATTAGCAGGGTATGGAGTGGGCAGTGGAAGAGGCGCAAGGAAGAAGCCCTTATCCTAGCCACTGGCAGGCAGGCTGCGCATTGGTCAGACAGCCAGCTACTAGCAGGTGACCCGTTTTTGCCCTGGAGAAGTCCGGTCTTACCTTCGGCCTGGTCGATCGTGGTGGAGTGGTGAGAGTATCGATATTTCTTTTCATGGCAGCAGTTTTTGTTATTATCTCCTGTGCGGTTCCATTTGTTGTTTGTTTGTTTGTTTGTAGCATGTGTGTTTGTTTTCTTAGGCATGGCGGCTGGTTCCTCCTGCGTTCCAGCCGCCGTATCACTTCCGCTTTCGTTTTTCGGGCGTTCTGCGCATGCGCGAGCGCGGTACGCGAGCGAGGCTTGGTTCGCGCATGCGCGATAGCGGCGATTTGCCGCTATTCACGCATGCGCATTGGGACGGCAATGACGTCACAGGGGCGCGCTATTTAAACTGGGGAAATAGCCTGCAAGCTTTGGGAATGATTGCAGGTTATCCCAGTGACTTCCCCAGGCTCCTGTGTTGCAGCTACTGGTAAGTGGCTTTTCTGGGACAGGTCAGAGGAATCTTCCTGTCCCTTGCATTGATCTCTTGTCATTCTCAGTTCAGATGGATATCGCTGAGGACATGGATTCACCACTGCCTGTCTGTGGCCAGCCCTCTCAAAAAAGGTATTGGGAATATGTCTTTTCCTGATGGTCTGGTAATTAGGGAAGGGTGTGTGCCTGATTGCTTATCTATTGCCTGATGTTTTGTTTTGTGTGTGGTCTTTGTCTTTTGTTTTTTCCTCAGCCCTTCTAGATCAGATACACATCGCAGCTCTCATAGAGGAAGCGACTCCTCTAAGTCGCAAAACCGGCAATCCTCTTCCAAATCCAAACATGGTGGTTCCTCCTCTAAATCAGGACACCGTAGTGAAGAGCGCTCTCACTCCAGTCGCTCTACCAATTCCTGCTGGGGATGCAGAAGTCAAGCTCCCCCAGGAAGATCCTTATGCGACCTTTGTTTTTCCAAAGCTTCCAAAGAAAGAGGAGATACGGATCAACACCTTAAATCCCTGGTGGAAAGGGTTGTGAAGGAGTCGCTCAGGAACATGGATGATCATTCCCATACACCTCCAGCGGAGCAGTCTCGTTCTCCAGTAAGGGAGACCCAGTTGCAAGATACCTGGGAGTCCTCGGTTCAGAGCCACCCTTCGGTTGCCATATCTGACAGTGACTCGGAGGAAGATAGCCCTCCTGTGGGCTTTGATTTTGCTCTGCTCCCACCCTTGGTTAAGGCTATCAGAAAAACACTTAATTGGGAAGACCCAGTAGAAGCTGCTCCCAAACAAAGAAAATTCTTTAAACAATTAAAGAAAGAGCGTGTTAATTTTCCTTTTATTGCAGAGCTTGGCGAAATCGTCATGGACGAGTGGGGCAAGGTGGAGAAGAAAAATTCCATGCTTTCCAAAATCTCAAAACTCTATCCCTTCAAGGAGGAAAAAGTGAAGCACTTGGAGTCTGCTCAGTTGATAGATGCAACAGTCATGAGGTTGGTGAAGCATGTGACTCTCCCTTTAGAGGACACAGTGTCCTTTAAAGACGTGTTAGACCGTCAAATTGATGCAGACCTGAAGAGGGTGTACGTAACAGCAGGCATGGCCTGTAAGCCAGCTCTTGCCCTAGCCGCTTTGTCTAAAGCGATGGAAGTGTGGACTGACAGTGTAGATGAGACACTGAGAGGCATCTCGGATGATACGGCTAGATGCTCGCCTATTCAAGAATTGAGGCTTGCGTCGGCTTTTCTTGGGGAAGCCTCTATTGACATCATACGCCTGACAGCTCGGGTAATGCTTTCGTCTGTCACTGCCAAACGGGCGCTGTGGCTCCGCCCCTGGTTAGCCGACCCAGCCTCAAAACAAGTCTGGTGTCGTATAACCTTTGAAGGGTCCTCCCTGTTGGGGAACAAGTTGGACGAGGCGATTACCCGGGCCACCGGTGGGAAGTCGGGGTTCCTTCCCCAAGATCGTCGACCCCAAGGTCAAAGAAGATCTTTCCCAAAAAGGCAGTACCAGGAAAGAGCTAGGGAAGCTCGCAGTTACAGACCTGGCCGGGAATTTTCCAGATCCTGGAAATCAAGACAATCGTCTTTTAAGAAGACAGCGAAAAGTGATTCCAAAGGAGAGAGGGAGCCGACCAAATCCTTTTGAGGTTGGGCCCGCTCAGACAGGTCAGGTGGGGGCTCGGCTTTTCCACTTTCGTCATGTCTGGGCGGCTTCGATCCAAGACATTTGGACCATCAATACAGTCTCCTCGGGTCATGCTTGGACCTTCAGGGAAGCCCCCAGGCTCAGGTGGGTCCCTACTTCCCTTCCGACTACAGAAGAAAAAAGACAAAGCCTTCTGACTTACATAAAATCTTTATTGGTTCAAGGCGCTGTTATCCATGTTCCGGCCGACCAGCGAGGCAGGGGGATCTACTCTCCCCTCTTTTTGGTCCAGAAAAAAAGCGGGGCCTGGAGGCCGGTCATAGACCTGACCCATCTAAACACCTTCATAAAAAAGGAAAGGTTCAAAATGGAAACACTGTCCACAATACAACATTCCGTCCAACCAGGAGATTGGATGATCTCCATAGATCTCAAAGACGCCTATTTTCACGTTCCCATTGCCGAAAACTATCAACAATTCCTTCGCTTTTCAGTAGGCAAGCTCCATTTTCAATTCACGTGCCTTCCCTTCGGGCTATCAACTTCTCCGCGTGTGTTTTCAAAAACTCTGTTGGCAATGGTAGCTCTTCTGAGAACCAGGGGAATTCATCTACATCACTATTTAGACGACCTTCTACTACTGGCACAAGATAAAGAACAGCTTCTAATTCACAGACGGCAAGTTATCTCCACTCTACAGGAGTTCGGGTGGATACTGAATCTGGAGAAGAGCCAACTGACCCCATCACAAACCCTACTATTCTTAGGGGCTCTGTTCGACACAGTCAGTGGCACTATCTCACTACCAGAGGAAAAGATCTCAGTGGTAAGGGACAGAATCCGTCCAGCTCTTATGGCTTCCTACCTTCATGCTCTCCAGTGCCTGAGAATTATAGGCACCATGGTTGCAACAATCCCGATGGTGAGATGGGCGCAGTGGAGGATGAGGCCTTTTCAGAAGTGCTTCCTTCAGCAATGGACAGGCAACAAAGCCCAGGCGATTCGGATTACTTCATCCATGAAGAACTCCCTTCTATGGTGGCTACAACGCGAGAACCTTTGCAACTGCCATTCCATCCGTCCCATCCCATGGGTAACTATAACATCAGATGCCAGCAACAGGGGATGGGGGGCCCACTGCCTGGCGGAAGTCGCCCAGGGCACTTGGGATCCTCCCTCCAGAAGGACAGTGTCAAATGTCCTGGAATTGAGGGCGGCCTTCCAGGCCCTTCTGGCTTTTCGTCACCTGATCCCAGGGGCCTCGGTCCAACTCAGACTGGACAATACCACAGCAGTGGCATACATCAGAAGGCAAGGGGGCACCCGAAGTCTTTCCCTTCTCCAAGAAGTGGAACCGATCATGTCTTGGGCTCAGAAGAACTTGAAGGATCTGACAGCGACTTATGTTCCAGGTATTCAGAACGTCCAGGCAGACTTCCTCTCCCGAATATCTCTAGACAACAACGAGTGGTCTCTCCACGAGGAGGTATTCGATTGGATTCTAACACGAGGGATCTCCCCAGAGGTCGACCTGTTTGCCTCCCCATGCAACAAGAAAATAGCAAAGTACTATTCAAGGTACAGAGATCCGCAAGCCTACGGGGTAGATGCCCTGACGGAGAAATGGTGGCTCCTCAAGGCGTATGCCTTTCCTCCAATCCCGATCATCCTTCAGTTCCTGAAGAGACTCAGGTCGGAAACGGCAGAGGTAATTGCAGTAATTCCCTACTGGCCCAACAGGCCTTGGTTTCCGCTTCTGACACCCCTCAGTGTCAAGGATCCGGTTCCGTTACCATCCAGACCAGACCTCTTGTCCCAGGGTTCGAGGTTACATCCCTGTCCGGATCACCTGCACCTAAGGGCCTGGTCTTTGAGAGGGGAAGGCCGGAAGCGTCAGGCTGTCCATTAGAGGTTATTCCCACTCTCCTTAGTGCAAGAAGAGGTAGTACCAATCGGGTGTACGAAAGGATCTGGGCGAAGTTTACCAGTCACATGGCTTCCAGGTCTAGTTCCTGCAATACATTGGCAGTTCAGGATGTGTTAAGCTTCCTTCAAACAGGATTGGATATCTCACTTTCTGTTAGTTCCCTGCGTGTCCAAGTTTCTGCTATTTCAGCATTTTCTGGAGTCACGTGGGCCAATCATCCTTTGGTTCAACAGTTTTTCAAAGGTGCAGTCAGGCTTAGGCCGCAGAGGAAACCCAGGTTTCCAAAATGGGACCTCCCTCTGGTGTTGGATTTCTTTACTCAACTCAACAGATCACTTTCAGTTAAGGAACTAACACTTAAAACCTCTTTTCTGGTGGCCATAACGTCGGCGAAGAGAATTTCAGAGATTCAGTCGCTAGGCTCCAAGGAACCTTTCCTCACCTTCTTCCCGGATAGAGTGGTCCTCATTCCAATGCTGGGATCAACTCCCAAAGTAACCACTGTTTTCCATGAAAACCAGGAAATCACTCTTCCTACCTTCATGTCTGATGGAGGTTCGGATACACATCCTCTTGACATGGGTGCTACACTAAAAGAATATCTGGATGTTACAGCTTCATTTCGTCAAACTGACTCCCTCTTCGTTTCTGTTTCATGGAAAGAATAAGGGCTCTAAAGCTTCTGTTAGATCCATTGCTGCGTGGGTGGTCCAAGCCATCCAGTGGGCTTACAGAGAGAAGGACTTGGCTCCTCCTGAGGCAGTGACGGCACATTCCACCAGGAGTCTTTCCACATCATGGGCAGCCTCGCGTCACGTAGCGCCGGAAGTAATCTGCAGGGCAGCGTCTTGGTCTTCAATACATACGTTTATGACCCATTACTGTGTTGAACCTGCATCCTTAACTTCTGTTAAATTTTGTTTAAAAGTCCTGTCGGTTGACAGCGTTAAATAAATCTTTTCTGTTCAGCATTTTGCCCACCCAAGTGTGTTTATTGGGCGCGTTATTTCCCACACGTTGCTGCCATGGAGTCTGTCAGGAAAATGGAAAATTCCTATCAAAATACTTACCGTAATTTTCCTTTCCTGATGGACTCCATGGCAGCAGGAGTTCCCTCCCAAATGGCTGGAGTAGTCTAGTTATCGAACACGGCCGTGGGCAGGGAGCAAAGATTTATGGGAGTAGTGTCCTATAGGGTAATGGAGGCGGGACTAAACCCACACGTTGCTGCCATGGAGTCCATCAGGAAAGGAAAATTACGGTAAGTATTTTGATAGGAATTTTCCATTTTTTTTATTTATACCTACAGGTAAGCCTGTAATAAGGCTTACCTGTAGGTATAGTAAATATCTCCTAAACGTGCACTGTTTAGGAGATATTTACTATTGCAGCACTGGTGACATCAATGGACGTCATCCATTGAAATAACCGTGCCGCTGCCATGACTCCCACACGCATGCGTGGAAGTGATTTAATCGTGGCTTGGCCAATCAAATGGAGGCTGCCTGCAAACTGGGAAAGGAGACCAGGTGAAGATGGAAGCCATGTCCAGTGACAGCATTCCTGTGGAGGGCTTCATTTTCAGGTAAGTCTTTCATAATGTGCTAGCGCATTATGGCATTCGTTTGCAGGGAAAATATATATATTTTTTCGGTTTACTACCGCTTTAAGTATTGATAGAATAAGAATCTTATATATTTTTTTCCAATAGTTGTTTGCAAAGAAAATTACTTTCTATAAATTTGATTTTGATTTACAACTATATAACAGTAAATAAAAACTTTACTTGCCATTAATATTGAAAAGGCTACAAACAATGCCCTCACTAACTTTAAATCAATCAGGATAATTAAAACACAGCAGGTAACATACACTACTTTGTTCCATACAAATAAACAAGTCATAAGTCCATGTTAGAAATGTGTTTGGTTTTTTCTTGTTAATACCTGCAGTGATTCTGTACATTAAAATATTTATCAATATCATTCACAGCTGTTTTTCTCCCAAATTACTCATGTAGAGAGATTATTTTACAGCTTATGTTAAGCAGTATTTAAAATAAATGTGATAAATGATAAGCTGTTCCCTTGTTAGATCTCTGACTCAAGAAGATAAAAAGTTAATAGTTAATACATGCAGACAAGGTAATCTACCAAATTGTTCAAGTAAGGTAGTCAAAAGGGAAATCAAACTCTAGACTTTCGCTATATCCTTGGAACTTTGTCTAAACCCCAAGGATGCTGTCCATTTAGCCCCCCCCCCCCCCCCCATTTCCCCACAACACAGATACATTAAACTTCACCAGGAACCAGAAGTTGGCAGTTTCACATTACCCATTATTACAATTTGCTGTTGAAATCTGATACTTTAGTGCAGTGACAAAAAATCAAAAAGAATAAATAGCATTTTGTTAATTATGGTCAGCACTAAAAAGAAAGACAAAAAAAGCAATACAGGAGTCGATTTTCATGGGTATTAGAGGCGATTATCTAAGCTGACATTTTACTTTCTTTAACCACTTCCTAACTGCATCATACCCAAAAGACAGCTACAGCGTGGCTCTCTCTTTCTGGCAGGGCATCAATGGAGGTCCTCCCGAAACCAAGCCCCTCGCGCTTCCCCTGGAGCAAACATCTGGCGCACTCTGTGATCTCTATGTCCTTCAGACACAGCTGATCACAGATTGTGCTAAAGGGAAAATCACAGCAGCACTTTACCACATGATCAGCTTTGTCCAATCACAGCTGATCATAATGTAAACAGAGTTGCTGGTTATCGGCTTTCCTTTCCTCACGTGCTATCGCAGTGTGAGGAGATGAGTGCCGGTAACCAGCAATCCTGACAGGGGACATGTACACAGATAATCAGGGCACTAATCATCAGTGCCTTGATGATGAGTGCAGCCCCATCAGTGCCGATTAGTGCTCATCAGTGCCCATCAGTGCCCATAAGTGTTGCAGATCAGTGTCCATCAGTGCTGTCTATACTTTAAGTGGCCATTAGTGCTGCCTATCAGTGCCACTTATTAGTGCCCATCAGTTGCACGTATCAGTGCCCATTAGTGGCACCTATCAGTGCCCATTAGTGCCGCCTTTCATCCGTGACCATCAATGCTGCCTATCAGTGCAGCCTATCATTGCACATCAGCGAAGGAGAATAATTACTTATTTGTTTAGCAAAAAATAAAAAATAAACAGTTGTGATTAAATACCACCAAAAGAAAGCTTTATCTGTTTTAAAAAAATATATAAAAATTAAAATTGAGTACAGTGTTGCATGACTGCACAATTGTCATTCAAAGTGTGATAGTGCTGAAAGCTGAAAATTGGCTTGGTCAGGATGGGGGTATAAGTGCCCATTCGGGATGAGCCGAACACACCCTGGTTTGGGTCGCAGCAGAATATGCAAGCAGGCAAAAAATTTGTTCGAACACGCCAACACCGTTAAAGACTATGGGACATGAACATGAAAAATCAAAAGTGCTAATTTTAAAGACTTATATGCAAGTTATTGTCATAAAAAAATGTTTGGGGACCTGGGTCCTGCTCCAGGGGACATGTATCAATGCAAACAAAAAGTTTCAAAAACTGATGTTTTTTCGGGAGCAGTGATTTTAATAATTCTTAAAGTGAAACAATAAAAGTGAAATATTCCTTTAAATTTCATACCTGGGGGGTGTCTATAGTATGCCTGTAAAGTGGCGAATGTTTCCCATGTTTACAACAGTCCCTGCACAAAATGATATTTCGAAAGGAAAAAAAGTAATTTAAAAGTACTCTGGTATGGATTTTAAGGGGAACCCCACACCAAAATAAAAAAATGGCGTGGGGGTCCCCACAAAAATCAATACTAGACCCTTATCCGAGAACGCAACCTGGCAGGTGGCAGGAACAGAGGGGGGACGAGAGCGCGCCCTCCCCTCCTGAACCGTACCAGGCCACATGCCCTCAACATTGGGAGGGTGCTTTGGGGTTACGTAACCGGGTGGCCACGCCCCCCGATGCTATGGGGAGGCCATAGGGATGTCCCTGTGTGTCAGAGGGGGTTGGGGTCACCCGGCGACGTCACCGCGTGGCCCCGCCCTCAGCTATAAAAGAGCTGTCACCTAAGAGGACGGTCATTACGGCGGATGCCTCCCATGGAGGTGGGTTGGTCACGTTTTTTTTTGGTCCATCAGCGGAGCAAGAGAAGAAGAAGAAGACTTTGTGGGATAGTTTTATTTTTACATTTTTTAATAAAAGACTTGTCACAAGCCGTGTCATGTCATTTTTACCATTTTCACAATTTTTTTGTGAAATGGTACCCCGTTACCATTTTCACACAGGGGGGGGCGTGGGATCTGGGGGTCCGATTCCGATAAGCCCCCAGCCCGCAGACCCCCACAACCACCGGGAAAGGGTTGTGGGGATAAGACCCTTGTCCCCATCAACATGGGGACAAAGTGCTTTGAGGGGCTACCCCAAAACACCCTCTCATGTTGAGGGCATGTGGCCTGGTTCAGTTCAGGAGGGGGGGTGCTCTCTTGTTCCCCCCTCTTATGCTGCGGCCTGCCAGGTTGCATGCTCAGATAAGGGTCTGGTATGTATTTTGAGGGGGACCCCTACACCATTTTTTTTTATTTTGGCGCGGGGTTAATATCCATATCAGACCTGAAGGGCCTGGTATGAAATTTGGGGGGACCCCACGCAATTTTTTTTTATTTTGGTTAGGGGTTCCCCTTAATATTCATACCAGACCCGAAGGGCCTGGTAATGGACTGTGGGAGAATTCCATGCCGTTTTTTTCAATGACTTCATTATAGCCGTGAGTACTTTTAAATGACTTTTTTTCCTTTAGAAATGTCATTTTGTGCAGGGACTGTTGTAAACACAGGAAACATGCGCCCCTTTACAGGCATACTATAGACTCCCCCCAAGTACGAAATTTAAAGGAATATTTCAATTTTATTGTTTCACTTTAAGCATTATTAAAATTACTGCTCCCGAAAAAACTGCCCTTTTTAAACTTTTTTTGCATTGATACATGTCCCCTGGGGCAGAACTCAGGTCCCCAAACACTTTTTATGAAAATACCATGGATATAAGCCTTTAAAATGAGCACTTCTCCCATAGACTTTTAAAGGGCGTTTTACGGCTTTAGAATTTGCCGCGAACACCGCAAATTGTTCGCTATTCGGCGAACAGGCAAACTTACGTCTCATCCCTAGTGCCCAGTAAGCAAGTGGTTAAAGATCTGCTTTAAGCACTTCTGGATCCTGATATATTTGCCTCTACAAAGACACAGGGGTAGAGGATGAAATAACACTGTGGTAATATTGCATTTGTGCAATCTGAGAAAAAGAAAACACAGTAAAGTAAACTGGAACCATTACATTCTCACCATGAAGATAGTGGTGTTCTATTTCCACCTAATTTTGAAAGATTTTTTTCAAATAATATAACATCACATTTTAGTTATATATTTATGTACATTTCTCCTTTACATTATATCTTACTTATAAACACCAAAACCAAATAGGAAGTAACAGTATGTTCCACTTACCATATTTATCGGTGTATAACACGCACCGGCGTATTTCCCAGTGTCATTTGTAGCTTGCCCAGTGTCATTTGCAGCTTGCCAGCGTCATTTGCAGCCTTGCCCACGTTTAAATTTCCCACCGCCGAAAAAGACTGAATCGCCGCCGAAAAAGACCGAATCGCCGCCGAAAAAGACCGAATCGCCGCTGGAAAAGACCGAAGCGCCGCCAGAAAAGACAGAGCCGACTGTTCGGCTCCGCTCGCGGTCCCGCCTCCCTGCTGTTTCGGGAGCGAGCGCAGGGAGGCGGGACTACGAGCGGCGCCGAACAGCCGGCTCGGTCTGTTTCGGCGGTGCTTTGGTCTTTTTCGGCGGCGATTCTGTCTTTTTCGCCGGCGCGCGCTATTTTTCGGTGCTGCTTGCTATTTTTGTCACTTTTATTTGAGGTATCGGCGTATAACACGCACCCACGACTTTCCCCCGATTTTAAGGGGGAAAAGGTGCATGTTATACGCCGATAAATACGGTATGTATTTTTTTATTATGAAGAAATTGAAAAAGGCTTTATTTACCCTTAGTTAAACTTGAACCTGGCTAAAATATAGCAACATGGAAAATATTTTGTGCCTGAAGGGAAGTATAGGCCATAACATTGTTTTAAGGGCACCAAAAACTCTGAAGAGGTTTCTTCACTTTTTAAGTTTATACTAGAACAGGAAGGAAAAGGGGGGGAAAAAGGGGGGAGGCTCTCCTAATGACAGAGAGGTTTCAAGCTAGAGGATATTCCAAGCCCATTATCGATCGTGCTTCTCGCATTGCCAGTCAGGCATCCAGGGCGGAGCTTTTGGCTGACAAACCGGTTTTATGTAACAGTAAGGATAAATCTCAATCCATCCCTACTTTTTCTACCCCATATAGTTTGGAATTTCAAAAAATAGGTAGAATTGTAACTAAATACCAATTCCAAATTCCAATTTTGTCCAATGACCCGATTTATTCTAAAATCCTTACTAAAGGCATACGTATGGTCTCTAGGAGAGCACCGTCCTTAGGCAGTCTTTTGTCCCCTAGCTACTTCTGCAGCAAAAATCCCCCTTCCCATTGGATGCCTTTTAAGGGTACAATTCTTGTGTATACTGTCCCTTCATTAAGGGTGGCGACACCATCACCTCCTCCTCTACAGGCAAAACCTTTAAAATTGGATCCTTTATTAATTGCAATACACGCTATCTCATTTATGTGATTACCTGTCTCACTTGTTCAACTCAATATGTCGGCAGAACTATTCGTAGATTAAAGGACCGCTTATATGATCATCTTTATGACATTGCCAAAGAACACGGTACCAATATAGCCCGACATTGGAATGAGTTTCATTCAGGTGACACATCTAGTTTGCGCATTCAGGGCGTTGATAAAATCATACAACCACCTAGAGGAGGGGACAAATTTGGGCTCTTGTGTAAGCAAGACGTTAAATGGATCTTTAATTTAAACACTAGACAGCCTGCAGGAATGAACTTTGAGTGGGATGTTTCCCACTTTTACGAATAGTACCAATTCTTTTGGGGTCCCTCTGCCAACTACATCTTTTTATGTAACAACTTTCCTTGCTTCCTATCACTGCATTTTCTTTATTCATTGTTTTCATTTCCTGCTTTTTTTTTTCCCTCCACTACTATTCTTCCTTTCTTCTTTCTTTTTCCTTCCTTGTTGGCACTGACAATCACAATGACATTCTTTGCAATTAGCACTTGTCATTATTATCCTTTTAGTAAAAACACCTTTCTTTAGTCGCATGTTGCATGTCGCATGACACATGGCATTACCGTTGATTCAACAGGTACTTCAACGGTTCGCCATGCGTTTATGTATCCCACCGAAGAGAGATTAATATAAAATGTTTAGCTACGAGCTATATACATCTATGGACCACAATATTGTGGTCTTTTCTAGATTTATAGTATTAATAAGGCTCTACTGCTGTTTTATAGTCCAGCTTTGACATCCATTTCCTTCATTTACTATTGGGCTTTACTTATTTTATATTATGAATGGAGGTCTATTTTGTGGACTTCTATATATTATATACCTTATTACACAGTATATTTTACATCAGACTTTCTCTCTTTAGGTTTCATTCCAGTGCCATAAATACGGGGTTTTTATTTGCTCAGATTTTTTGAATTTTTTTTTTTGCATTTTTTTGCATCTTTTTGAATTTTTTTGCATTTTTTTTTGCATTTTTTACATTTATGTGTCTCTAATAACACGGGAACTCCATATATACATATATTTCCTGATCATATACATATATATTTTTTTAATCACATATCGCCTTGCGATTCACATTAAATCGCTGTATGTATGTCCCGTTCTTTTTATTGCATTTATTGCATTCTGTGTCATATACACAGTTCATCCATACAGACTCGCAGGTTTCATTACACGGGTTTATTTGGGGTTTCAATTCAATTTAATGTAGTGTTACTATCATATCATAATTTTAATTATATTTAATTATTCAAAAAAACATTTAGAGTCCTTCAGGTTACCAATATATATGTATTTTTATATATATATATATATATATATATATATATATATATATATATATATATATATATATATATATATATATATATATATATTCCATGTGTAAATATTCTTACATATATTTTTTACTTTTTACATGCTATGTTCCATATGCCACAGCACAGCCTGAATGGTTATATAGATCCTCATCTATCGCCGTTTTAAATCCTATTGCGGTGACAGATGTGGAGTCCTTTTTTACACTCCTAATGCGATTTTGTGTTGTGCTGCATCTTGGAATTTTGCTATTTTTGGTTTTACCTCAAACATCTACGTGGGTTGTACTTCATTGTATGCGGTATCCCGTTTTTTCATATTGGAAGTTTGTGTGGGTCTCTTTTGTATCATCTTTTACCCATTCCCATTTTGGATGCTATGTACATATTCCTCAGATTTAATTATGTTCTTCTTTTTTGAATGGTGCATATACCCTTGTTTTTGCAGCCTTTATTCAGTGGACCACAATGTTGACACCTACGTTTTTGTACACATACTTTTCTTTGTATGTATTTTTTTTTCTGTATTTTTGTATTAACCACACATTTATATACATTTTATTGGCATGTAATTTGTTGTTGGTCTTTACCCTGGCTGTCCTACCCATACCTTTATTCCAATTTTTTTTTCTTTTGGGATTTGGGTGTGGGCTGCTTCAGCCAGGTGAGATATTTTGAATGCAATCACCAGAATGATTAAGCTGTAGTGCCCTGATTGGCTGTTTAGTCAATGTCGGTCACCTGACTTTGGCCATATATATTTTGGTTTTTGCATTCTATCTTTAGCTATGACTAAGCGCCTTTGAGGCGTGAAACGCGTAAGCTACTGTTGCTGTTTTGCTGTATCGCATGAGATGTCACTACTTTGGATTTTATCTTTCGCCTAATAAAGAAGTTTCTGCTGAAGTGCGGCCATCCAGATTTCTCTTTTTCCTCAATGCAGGAGCGTGTCTCTGTGATTTTACTAAGGCGAAGGCAGAGATCTTCTAAGCTGGACGGCTTACGTAAGCAGGACTGACAAGCAGGATATCATCAACAGTTGAGTACCTGTGGAGAGATAGGAGCTGGCAATTAGCCAACATCTGAGTGACTAGCTCAGAGAAGGAAGGGCTGATACCAGCCCTGATAGTACCCCTTATCAACAACCCTCCTTAGGACCACCAGCCTTGAGGGGAAAACATCTATTGAAATCACTGAGGAGGACACAGGCATGTACGTCCGAGGATGAGATCCAAGAGCGTTCCTCCGGACCGTACCCCTTCCAATGCACCAGGTACTGTATGCGCCCATGGAATCTACGGGAGTCAACAATGGACTGCACTTAATACTCTTCATGGTTCTCAACTTGTACAGGGTGAGGATGTGGCACCGAGGTGGAAAAGCGGTTGCAGACCAAAGGTTTTAATAAGGAGACATGAAATACATTTGAAATACGCATGTTAGAAGGAAGGTCTAATGCGTAAGCCACTGGGTTAATCCTGCGAAAAATACGGATAGGCCCAATAAACCAAGGTGCAAACTTCAGTGAGGGCCCATGAAGTTGGAGGTTGTGAGATTACAGCCAGACCCTGTCTCCAACCTGGTAGGAAGGCGCGGGCAGGCATCTGAGGTCAGCATGGAGTTTGTACCTATCATTAGCATGTTACAAAGCCTCCTGGACCCATGCCTTAAATGGAACGAAGACCATGGAGATGCTCCTCTAATGCAGGAATACTCTGCTTCCATTGGTGCCTTAAATTCTGCTTCCCGATTGTCCCCATTTATGGTGAACTATGGTTTCCAACCTTCCATGTTGCCTGACTCATTTATTCTGCAAACTGCTCATGGTAATGGGTCTGACCAGTTGTTATGATGTTATGAACCAGTTTGCTATAAATCAAACACCGACCACAAGGCAGCCCTGGGAAGGCTTTGTATGCTGTCATGCTTAAACATTAGGATAAGAAACTTACCAATTACCAAAGTGGGCCTTGGGATCAATTTGTGTTTCCATTATTTTTACCATATAAACCCAGCAGATTACTTTGACTAGCATTGATACAAGTGTTCTAATGGACAGTGAAAGCCCTCTTCTGACACAGCCAGGCCCGGTGGGCCAATTGATCCACCTTCAAAAATAAAAGATCATCTCTATGTATTCTTCAACATCATGCCCACATCCAATGCTTGTATTGAACAAGTCATTTCTCTTTGGAAATTCTAGAAGGATAATCTCCTGTTTAGATAGAATGATTTGCAGATATTTGGATGATGCTGGGGAAGAACATGAAAAATCAAAAGTGCTAAGTTTAAAGGCTTATATGCATGGTATTGTCTTAAAAAGTGTTTGGGGAGCAGTGATTTTTCCCAGCTTTTTCGGGAGCAGTGATTTTAATAATGCTTAAAGTGAAGCAATAAAAGTGTAATATTCCTTTAAATTTCGTACCTGGGGGTATCTATAGTATGTCTGTAAATTGCTGCATGTTTCCCATGTTTACAACAGTCCGAGAGCAAAATGACATTTCTAAAGGTAAAAAGTCATTTCAAAATATTCACAGCTATAATGAATTGTCGGTCCCGGCAAAACACATAAAAGTTAATGGATAAAAACGGCATGGGATTCCCCCACGGGGAAACCCCGAACCAATTTTTTTTAAAAATGGCGTGGGGGTCCCCCTCAAAATCCATACCAGACCCTTATCCAAGCAAGCAACCTGGCAGGCCGCAGGAAAAGGGGGGGATGAGAGAGCGACCCCCCCTCCTGAACCGTACCAGGAAACATGCCCTCAACATTGGGAGGGTGCTTTGGGGTAGCCCCCCAAAGCACCTTGTCCCCATGTTGATGGGGAGAAGGGCCTCATCCCCACAACCCTTCCCCGGTGGTTTTGGGGGTCTGCAGGTGGGGGGCTTATCAGAATCTGGAAGCCCCCTTTAACAAGCTGACCCCCAGATCCCGGGCCCCCCTGTGTGAAATGGTAACGGGGTACAAATGGACCCCTACTATACTATTTCACCAAAAAATATATTTTTTTTTCAATAGTTTTTATTGAGTTTTAACAGGTTAACAAGTTAACAGCATAATCATGAAAAGCAAGTCAGTACAAAAATGACAACTTTTGCAGGATACATACTCTACCGTGAGCGTAAACAAGCCAACCTAAGGCAGGAGCGGTAGAGGCCAGTGGGTGAAGAAAAAGACAAGGGGAGGTAACAGTGTCCAAAGCTTGCAAACATTAAAACAGCATTTCTAAAGAGGACATGCAATGAGAAACATATTAAGGCGCCTAGAGCAGGTAGAGGGTAACAAGGTGGTGGGAAATGGCCATAGTATATTATAGTTCAGGAGGGAGGCTAGTTGGGAGGCCAAGAATTCACATACTTTATAAAAAAGATGAGCGCATGAGCCAGGAGAAGTGTAAAAGTTAGATGTGCAAGTCACCGTCCTAAGGTCAACCGCACCACCATTCACCCCTGTCGGGATCTCGCTGTGAGTGGGGTGGGGGCCTGCGTTGCCAATCACTGTAGTTAGTGCTGAGATGGTACAACGTAGCTCATTCGAGGGTCACGAGGGAGAACGAAGTGTAAAGGCGTAGAGGGAGGGGGAGGGGGGAGAGTGTGGGGTCCAGTGGCTTGTAGGGGTAGTCTACATACATATCCTTAACAAAAGGGGGATAACCGGATACACAGTGTGAGGGGTCTACTCCGGACTATACAAGGCAATGCAATGTGAGAGATCAGCGGGTAGTGGAGTGGGATGCAGTGGGAGTGCTTAAGGTGGAGAGCAATCTGTAATGTAGCCAGCATGACCATGTAGTGGAAAATTTTGTTGGGTTGTGGTGAGCTTGGCAGATTATCTTTTCCATGTCCGCTATTCTGTCAGCCCTATGGATCCAATCATCTACCGTGGGGGGGTCTTGTTCCTCCACAAGGCAGGGATGCAGAGGTTGGCAGCGTTGATAAGGTGTAAGGAAGGCGATTTTCTGTAAGAGCTAAGAGGTTCAGAGGAGTGGTGAAAGAGGTATCGTTCTGGTGAGAAGGTTGGCGTGTGGGTGGTGATGTGCGAGATCTGATTATGGATATCCCGCCAGAAAGGTTGAATGCGAGGACAGTCCCACCAGATGTGGAGTAGGGTGCCGCGAGCGGAGTGACATCTCCAGCATGTTGGAGGGACCGAGGGGTGGAAGCGATGTACCTTGTCAGGAGTTCTGTACCACTTGGAAAACAGTTTATAACGGTTCTCCTGAGTGGAGACGTTAACTGAGCCCTTGTGCATAAGCGTGAAAACGCGTTCCCATTCAACAGAAGTAAGGTCTATCGAGAGATCAGCTTCCCATTGAGCAACTAATTTGTCATCTTTTCCTTTGTGTTGTGAGGTCAGTAGCGTGTAGATGGCAGAGATTAGATGACCTTGGGGTTCCGAACTGTTGCACAAAAGTTCGAATGGGGTGAGTTCTCTGTGCCAAAGAGCGGGGGGCTTAGTTGTAGTAAAGAAATGTCTCAGTTGGAATTATTTGTAAAGGGGGATGTTAAATTCGGGTAAGGTCGCAGTCAGTGAGAGGTGAGGTAGGAGTGTCTGGTCATTGAAAAACGTGTGTGCCCTGGCGGGAGGAGGTTGTGGCTCCAATTTGGATCTAGCAGGGGCAGGCCTGGGGGGAAGTCTGGATTATTGTCTAATGGGGTCATAGGGCCCGGACAGGGTACAAGGTGGAGTGATTTGCAAGCTAATTTGAGGATTGACAACGTGGCTCCTATAAGTGGGTGTGAAGTGTAAGCTTGAGACCAGGATTTGTGGAGAATCCAGGGTAAATTGGGCAATGGAAGAGCATCAAAGGAGTCTTCCAGGTGGATCCAATCTTTGGTGCGGCAGTGTACATGCTAGTCTACTACCCTGGCTAGATGGCATGCCCAGTGATATTTTAGGAGGTCTGGGAGTCCAAGGCCTCCGTGCAATTTGGGTAGCACCATACGTTCGAGGGTTTTTGGAAGCCAAAATAAAGTCTCTACAAATCCGTTTATAGGACCTAAAAAAGGAGGTTGGGAGCTTAATGGGGACAGCTTGGAGAAGATAGAGAAATCTTGGTAGGATATTCATTTTAAAAATGGCTATCCTACCCAGCCAGGAGAATGAGCCTAGATGCCATTTTTTGAGGTCTCCAGTGATGGTCAGAAGGAGTGGGGAATAGTTGCAGGAGAAGATATCACAAAGGTGTGTTGGGATTTTGATAGTAAGAGATTCCCACCCAAATGGAAAGTTGTGACGACATTGTTCAACCGCAGTGGAGTGTAAGGTGATATTCAGTGCTTTTGATTTTTCAAAATTTATTTAAAGGTTGGATAAGTATTTGAATAGTGAGAAATTGGTGAATAGATTAGGTATAGTTGTGGTAGGGTCTGATAGAAAAAGCAAAATGTCATCCGCGTATGCGGCTACTTTATACTGTTTGCGGTCAATTTCTATGCCCTTGATTGCGGGATTATCTCTCAATTTGCGAAGCATGGGCTCCATAGTCAGAATAAAAATTAATGGGGATAGGGGGCAGCCCTGATGGGTTCCAGTGGACACAGAGAAGGCACTCGACAGGCAGCCATTGACTCTGACCCTAGCCGTCGATGAGGAATACAAAGGCGGGGTGGGAAGCCCAGAGTTGACAGAGTGGCCTCCATATAGTCCCATGGCACCCTGTCAAATGCCTTCTCCGCGTCCAAGGAAAGGAAAAAAACTTGTGTGGCAGTTTTAGTCAACCAATGATGTATGTTTAGGGCTCTGGTGGTGTTGTCCCTAGCTTCCCTGCCAGGGACAAAACCAACCTGATCTAATGAAATGAGTTAAGGAAGAAGGGGGAGAATACGATTTTGCTAGGGCTTTGGCATATAATTTAAGGTCTACGTTGAGTAGCGATATTGGACGATAGTTGGATACTAATAGGGGATCTTTGCCCGGTTTGGGGATAAGTGCTATGTGTGCCTCTAGAGTATCCCTGTGAGCAGCCGGAAGGGAAGGAAGGTCATTGAAGGTTTTAGCAAGGTAAGGGAGGAGAATGGTCTGAAATGACTTATAGTAACTGGCGGATAGCCCGTCTGGGCCAGGACTCTTGCCAGCTTTCATCTGCTTCAATGCAGTAAGTAATTCTTATACCGACAGAGGAGAGTCTAAGGACAGAGAATTATCTGGTGATAGGGGGGAAGGGCAGTATCGCGTTAGGAATTCTGTTATCGCGGATTTGCGATCTGTAGCCACAGTGGCCTGTCGTGCGGGCGGGAGGTTATATAATTTTGAAAAATATTGGACAAACTGGGCGGAAATGTCTTCATTGGTCACTGTGGCTGTACCATTGGGGCGTTTGATTTTATGGATTGTGCGTGCCGCCTTTTTGGTTTGGATCGCCCCCGCCAAGGAATTTGCCAGCCTTATTGCCGAATTCGTAGTAAAGTTTTTGCGTTAATGCAAATCTGCGCTTCAGCAAATCGTTTAATATTTCTAGCAAATCCGTTCTTGCCTGAGTCAGCTCTGCTAAAGAGGAGGCGGCAAAGGAAGGTCTTGTGTGCGAGTTCTAGCGTACGTATGCATGTGGTCAAGTCTGCTATGCGTTTTTTACAGAGTTTGTTCCGTTGCGCCGCCAGGGTGAGTATTTCGCCTCGTATAACGCATTTGTGGGCAGACCAGGTAACGGCAGGAGAGACGTCGCCTGCGGCGTTTTCCTAAAAGAAGTTCGAAAGGCAGGCTGTAAGTTGGTTAGTATTCTCCGTGTCAGTCAGGAGGGAGTTATCCAGTCTCCATATGTGTGCTTTCGTGATGGAAGCTGGCAAGAGCAAGGTCAATGAGATGGGGTTATGATCTGAGAGAATCGCTGGGTCAATGGTGGCCTTAGAGAGGTGCATCAGGTCAGGTTGAGAGATGAAAAAAGTTGTCCAGTCTGGAGTACTTATTGTGAGGGTTAGCGAAGAAGGTAAAATCCCTTTCCCGTGGTTGTAAAGTACGCCAAGTATCGTGTAGAAGTAAGTTACTAAGTTGCAGTTTGATTGCCCGTAGAGCCCTATACGTTAGGGATGACGTGCCGTTGGAGGTGTCAATGTCAGGATTCAAGGCGACATTAAAGTCGCCTCCGACTATCAAGGTGCCTGATTGGAAACTCGTAAGCAGTTGGAGGGTCTTCCGAAAAAAGGGGACCTGTCGTGTGTTGGGGGCGTAAATATTCACAATCGCGAAAGGTTTGCGGTGAATGGTGCCTTTTAGAAATAGGAATCTCCCACAGGGGTCTGTCAGGGTGTCAGTGACCTGGAGAGGGCAGAGATTGGAAATAAGGATGGAAACCCCCTTGCATTTAGCTTCTGTGTTTGTAGAGTGGAAGAAATGGGGGAAGCATTTATTGTGGAGCTTGGGAATTGTGTCCGTACGGAAATGTGTTTCCTGGATGAGAGCTATGTGTATTTTAGATTGGCATAGGGAGTTTAGGAGTTTTGACCTCTTTTCAGGAGTATTGAGACCCCTGATGTTGATGGAGCATAATTTAAGTGCTTGAAATTGAGGTAGAGGGGGGGTAGTGTCTGTAGGGGGTCGAGAGTCCTCAGAATCCGTCATGGTCTCAGGGGGAGGGGTAGCCGGGGTATGTAGGCGGGTGTATGTGAGATGTGTATTGGGGGCAGGTGCAGCAGAGATGCCACTGGATAAATACCAATGAGGTGTGGAGGGGAACTTCCACTTGCCTCCAGACTATACAATATCGGCAGGGTACAGAGCGTGGCTTACATGTGGTCACCTCAGAGAGGGGGTCGCCCGCAAGACACGCACCTGTGGGGGGGTTGTACTAGACACAAGCAGTGGAGATGGGATGTGATCCGAATGTGTACGGTCGTCCGCCGCCACAGGATAGAGGATGACAGTAAGCAGTGTGAATGAAAAGGGAGGAGAGCAACTTATAAAAAACCACAGTTAATGGCGAAGTGAAGCAATAGGGGACAAGCTTGTCGAGGTCAGGCCAAGGTAGAAGCAGTGTCTATAAGGTGGTGTAGTTCGTGACCAGGTAGAGCACTGGAATATTAATAAACATTAACAAACAATAACATTAACAAGCAGCCTATGTGACAGTGAGACCATCCGGAAATCGTGACCGTTGAGGGGGGCATATCGTATGTCATGCCCCATCCTTCATTTCTGCCGAAATCCTCTGCAGCTAGAGGTTGGGTAGGGTGGATGAGGGCATTGCCATCATGGCCCAATGAAATAAACATTAGAGAAACATGCAGACGTTAGCAGCTAAACAACAATAATGTATAGCAAAGCTAAAAGGCAGCAATCACAAATCTAGTAGGCTGGCCTAGACTACACTAGGAAAAGTGTTCAAATCAAAGGGAGACAAGTAGGAATCAACCGGACCAGGAGAGACCATGTGAGTCACTCAGGGATTGTACTGGTATCGTGGCCATTCATTGTGAGCAGGACCTTGGTAGGAAGTTGAATGGATGAGCGCAAACAGGATTGATTCCGGGCAGTCAATAGGCTGGCGCTCAGTCGGTGGTACCTTGTGCCGTTCGATGCCAGCAAAGCAAAGTCATCTGGGCTGTGATGCTAGCTCAGTCTACAGCGATAGTGGAGAGTTCTTGCCATAAGGTGATGCTTTGTGGAGGGCTCCAGTTGTGTTGCTCAGCTGATACAGGAGGATAGCGCAGCACAAAGTGAGGGCATGGGTACAGCCGGTCTCCCATCGTAACTTCCAGTCGAAGCAGTCCAATCAGTGGCGGGAGGGATTCCGAGAGTCAATTTGGTGGGGGGGTGGCAGTTGTCCACTGACGTCTTACAGGTGGGTTGTGGTCTCAAGGCCCAGTGTGACGTGGAAAGGATGGTGTCCAAGGAAAGTTCTATTAGCTAGGCAAAATCCTGGAGGTAGGGTAGACGGCATGTAAGAGTCACAAAACCGTCTGAAGGCCCAGTGGGGTCAGTGTAAGTGACCGTTCTTCTTAGGGAGTGGTCCGCATTGGCATTCTCAAAGTCAGAGTCATAGTAGGATTAAGTTGGTCCGGAATCAACTGGGTGTAATTAGGTGAAGAACGATCTAAAGTATCAATGCAGAACATAGAACCGTATAACCAAACAGTCAGGGAACTGATGTAGGAATGCGCGCCCTGCGGCGCCCAGAAGTATGGGGACATATAAGCAGTCAGGACAAGTTAACGATCCCTACAAGCCCGTCAGGATCTTGGCGAAGAGTCAGAGCTATACACACGGTGTCCCAGCCGAGCACCATAGTCGTTCCGTGAGGTGGAGGGAGACCGTCTCCTGTGGGCGTCCATGTTTTTTTGGGTGATTCGGGCACCCGTGCGGACGTGCCCTGAAAGGCTGCATACCAGTTAGGTACATGGATCAGCGGGATACCAAGTGTTTTGCAAAAATGAGGCAAGTCCTTGGGCACTTTGAGAAGGGCAGTGCGACCCTGCACAGAGGCGGAAAGGAAAAATGGGAATTTCCATTTGTAAGGGATGTTTTTCTCTCTGAGGGTATCCAGTAGAAGCCGTAGATCACGTCTGTGCTGCAGTGTGATACCCGAGAGGTCTTGGTAGATTTGCACCTGGGTCCCCTCATGGAGGATTTGTTGCTTACCCCTTGCCTGTTTCAGGATTTCTTCCTTCACTTTATAGTCCACCAGGCAGCAGATGATGTCTCGCGGGGGGGTCGCTATCTCTGCCCTTTGGACGCAGAGCGCGGTGGATTCTCTCCATTACAATTGGTGTTTGCAGTGGGTTGCGGAGAGACCTACCACAGCTTCAGAGATTCGTTCCCCCTCGATGGATTCCGGCATACCACGAATCCGGAGGTTGTGGCGGCGGCCCCTGTTGTCGAGGTCCTCTAAGTGCCTCTGCTCGTCCCTAAGTTGGAGCGTGTGGGAGTCGATGCAGACAGTTGCAGCATGCAAAATCCTACCATGGCGGTCAGCCACTTTTTCTACTGTGTGCACTCTATCATTCAGGGCACGTAAGTCCAGCCTGAGCTCAGCTATGGCCGCGGCCAGGGTGCCTTTGATGTCCTCTGCTACTGTGCGGAGGTCCTGTAAATTCAGTTGGGGTTGAGGTAGGAGCTCAATGCCGCCGTTATTGCCAGCAGAGTGGGTGAGTTGAGGCTGCGAATGCTGTGAGCGCTGAGCCTGCTGAGCCTGTGAGGGGGGAGGCCCTGAGCGGTAAAGGCGCCATGTTCCCTCGGCCTGTTCGGAACATCTCTGGGATTTGGTAAGATTGTGAGACGTTCGTACCCCTCAGGGAACGAGAGCGGGAGGCAGACAAGTCCCGGGAAGCAGTCCCCATCGCAGTGGATCAGTTAGTGAGGCGAATGCCTCCGTGTGCAGATGAAGTAATCCTGTGGCGGCCGGAGCTCCTGTTCTAAGCGGCCGGCGCCATGCCCCCTCTTCACAAAAAAAATTTATGACACTTTTTATGACAATACCATGCATATAAGCCTTTAAAATTAGCACTTTTAATTTCTCCCATAGACTTTTGTTTCAATCTAATTTTATTGTAAATTATTATACAGACATAAACAGGTTCAAACATGAACAAATTCATACATATATAGATAGCATAGTCATTTCATCACACAGATTATAGATACATTTTCACACATCTGCCAAAACAAAACACTAAAAGGGGAGGGGGGGAAAAAATAAAATAAACAACGTGTAAAATAAAATATATAAAAATATATTTTAAAAAAAGAGAGGGGGAAAGAAAAATAAAAAGGGAGGGGGGAAAGGGGACGAGTGGTAACAGGTAAGCGTCCTATATTGAAACCCTACTTGAAACCCTATCGTATTCAAAGTCTTTACATTCTTTCCCTAGAGGCTTTCTAGTTTCTTGTTGTTTCCCTGTACATCCTCCAGGTGGCCCATGTCCAGCGGCACTCTTCGTGTGCATCCAATTTATGTGCTAAGAGTGTCTCCATCTTCTCTATACAATCCATTTCTATAGCCCATTCGTTAACCGATGGGGATTGTGTTGAACACCAGTGCCGTGGTATAACCAGTCTCACTGCTGTCAACTAATGTATAAGGAGACTCTTTTTAATGTTTTTATATGATCCTGGTAGGATAGAGAGCAAGGTAATTAAGCGTGTTCGGGATTAACTCCCCAGTAACTGAAGCATACAGTTGCATAATCTTTTCCCAAAAGTAAAAAATTTGAGGGCACTCCCACCAGATATAAAGCAGTGAGTCCTTGGCCGCATGGCATTGCCATCAGATGTATCTGGATATATACGCTGGAGTGACAGTGGCACGATCCCAATGTGCTCGTGTCACCCGGAAACAGCGCATCTTAGATCGGCAGGAGGGCTCTGTGATTGGCCCTCTTGATCACATGATGGCCGTGTCCAATCACGGCCGTCATGTGATGTAAACAAACAGCCGGTTGCTAGGCGATCGGCTCTCCTCTCCTCACACAGAAGTTGTCGCTGAGAAGAGGAGAGCAGATCTCTGTAGCTGGCTGGTGATCAGTGAGTATGAGCTGTTTTTTACAGCTTTTTACTCACTGATCACCAGTCTAGTAAAACACACAACACACCACAGTAAAACACACAAAGTAAACACACATGTCCCCAAAACACATGTCCCCAAAACACAAGTCCCCACATAGTAATGATCCCCAAAACACACAAATATATAACAGTAAAATCGCATGTCCCAATGATCGTTTGCACACATAGGTCAGATTTGTTCAACCATTGCTCTATTAATACCCATTGTTTAGTATCAGAGTAATGAAACCAGTTCACTAGCCTGGTCAGAACAGCCGCAACATAATAATAATATAGGTCCGGTGCACCGTTCCTCCTTTCATTTTAGGCAATGATAGTAATTTATTATGTAATCTAGGTTTCCTGTGGCCCCAGATGAATTTTGTAAAAGCCGATTGCAAAGTGGAGAAAAAAGATCTAGGGACAGAAACAGGAATAGTTTGAAAAAGATACAAGAACCGAGGTATTATGTCCATTTTCAATATATTGATCCTCCCAAACCATGAATATTGATTAAAATTATATTTTTTAAGATTACATAATTTAAGATTTTTTTATTTTTTTATTTTTTATTTTGATATATTTACTTTAAAGTTACTCAGGGTTCCAAAACGCTGAAATTCAGATAAAATAGAAGGTATGGAAACATGTGGGTTAGTAACATAGAGTAATAGATCATCGGCAAACAAGGCTAGTTTTATTTCCTTTTGATTTATCTGTATGCCAGTAATGGAAGGATTATGTCTAATTGCTATTGCTAAATGCTCTATTACTAGGACATAAAGTAAAGGAGATAATGGGCATCCCTGACGGGTACCATTTTGTATAGTAAAACTTGTTGTCAATGATTCATTAATCCTTATTCTAGCCTCAGGATTAGTGTACAACACCAGGATCTTATGAAGCAGATTTGGACCCAGGCCTATCTGCATCAGTGGATGTTCAAGAAAAGGCAATCCAACCCAGTAGTCAAATGCCTTCTCTGCATCAACTGAAAGAAGGCATATAGGTATTTTAGCTGTTTGGGCATGGTTCTTTAAAAAAAGTTTCTATCGTATTGTCACGTGCTTCTCTTCCTTGGACAAATCCCACCTGGTCTGTATATACTACGCTCGGGAAAAGAGGTTGGAGACGTAACGCAATCAGTTTGGCATACGTTTTTAAGTCTATCCCAATTAGGGATATCGGTCAATAGCTAGAACATAATGCTACATCCTTTTCTGGTTTTGGAATCAAGGTGATATGGGCTTCTAGTGTCGGAATTAAGAATTGATTACTAGAAGAGATAGAATTGAACACTTGGAGCATAAATGGGGATAACTGTTCTTTATAAGTTTTGTAAAATTTTGGGGTGAATCCATCTGGGCCTAGTCTCTTACCTGATGGAATATTGGCAATTACACCTAGTAATTTCTTGTGTAGAAAAGGACAGTCCAAGGATTTCGTCTAGTATTGGGATAGCAGTTTCCTGTACATATTCTTCAATATGGCGAGTACTGGCTCCTTTATCATCCAAAAGTGGAGGTGGAGCCAGGTTGTAGAGTGATGAAAAATGTTCCCTAAAAGTTTGTTGAAGGGATTGTGGGTCTGATGTGATTTCCCCTGATGACTTCTTTATACTGGGTATAAAAGTCTGGGGAGGACGAGGATGTAATGTACCAGCTATCAATGTCCCACATTTATTCCCATACCTATACCTTCCTAAGGCGCATGTTTGTTTATATAAACTATGGGATGTTTCCAGAAGCTGTAATAGAGATGCCCTGGTAGATGATATGTTAGCTAATGTTTCTACAGAGGCAGTACTAGATAAAGGTCTCAAATTCGCCCCCCCTCAGAAAGTAAATAAATTCGGAACATTCATAGATGTCCATAAATTCATACGGAAGATAAACATCCAGAGATACATCATCTCTAATCCCATTAGAAATCAAGCAAGTGCAGCAACGTCAGGGACAGTCCATTCAGGCCTGGCTAACCCCTCACTATTCAACCCCCCAACCCAAGTGGCCCCAGCTCTGAATATTTTCAGAGATCTTGTTCTTAAAGATCTAGCCAAACTTCCCCCTAAACAAATACACCAGAATTCCCTACTCAGTACAGGAGTCAAGTCCCTGTGTGATAACAAGGACCTTGTGATCCGTCCTGCCGCTAAGGGTGGCGGAATAGTCCTTTTAGACAAATCCGCCTACATGAATGAAATGTATAAAATCCTCAGTGATGGAAATACATATAAAGAATTACCCACTAACCCAACATTCAAATATAAAAAAGACCTCACAGAACTAGTTACTAAAGGTTACGATTCCTTTATTTTAAACCGCAAAGAAAGAGACTTTTTAATCCCACTAGCACCCCAGATACCCACTATTTATTATCTACCCAAGATTCACAAAAATGCAACAGAACCTCCAGGACGCCCAATCATTAGTGGCATTGATTCAGTGACCTCCAGAATTGGAAAGTACATCGACCATTACTTACAACCTATAGTCCAGAGAATACCCTCGTACCTGAAGGACACCAAACACGCTATCAACAAACTTGCATCAGTACCCATAGAAGAAGATTTCATCATGGCTACTGCAGATGTAGCATCTTTATATACTTGCATTGCACATTCACATGGACTTGAAGCAGTACAAATTTTTCTGAAACGGGAACCCACCTTAATCAGAAGGCAGACCAATTTTATTATGGAACTTCTCACCTTTGCAACCAATCACAACTACTTTTGGTTCAATGGGCAATTCTATTCACAAGAAAAGGGAGTTGCCATGGGGGCCAAATTTGCCCCCAGCCTAGCAAATATTTTTATGGCTAAATGGGAGGAGGATGTCATCTATGCCACAGCTAGACCAGAATTAAAACTGTGGGCCAGATACATTGATGACATCCTCCTCCTATGGAAAGGGTCGCAGGAATCATTGGACAATTTCTTTTCAGTCTTGAATAACAATGATCGTGGCATTAAACTCACCCACGAATCAAGCCGGAACCAAATCCATTTCCTGGATTTAGTAATTCAACTATCTGATGGAAGTTTTAAATTTAGTACCCATTTTAAAGCCACAGACCGTAATGGATTCATCCCCATCGACAGTTGCCACCATAGGAGCTGGCTTAGATCGGTTCCTAAAAGCCAGTTCCTCCGATTACGGAGAAATTGCACCGATCTGGACACATTCAAATCCCAAGCTAACACCTTACGCGACAGATTCAAAGAAAAGGGATATAACATGGAAGATGTAGACCAAGACCTAAGGAGCGCCGTGGAAACGGATAGAACATCTCTTCTGGCAGATAAACCCAGAGTTGCCCCTGATGATAAATTCAAATGGTCCTTCCTTACTGGATACTCAGTCCAACACAAACAAATCAAATCCATATTGACCAAACATTGGAACATCCTAAAAAGTGACAGAGTTCTAGGCCCCCTTTTACCGGATAACGCTAGAGAGATATACAAAGGGGCACCTTCACTCAAAAGTCAAATTGCGGGGGGGCGGAGTCTGCCGACGTCCAAGATGGCCGCGGTCTAGTGGAGCTCCGTCCACAGCGGGAATACAACGGCTAATACCGAGCCTTCCAACCCCCATCCAGCGTCCACAACGCGGCGTTCTGACTCCCCAAGTACCCCGGAGCAGGATTCAGCCATGACCAGACGAAAAACCGGGATATCCCGGCCCCAGAGGCTGACGGATTTCTTCCCGCCGGGGCCTAAGCAAAATGGCGCCGGAGCGTCAGCCCCACACGCCTCACGGGCTGCAGTACACACGCCGCCGCTCTTTACAGAGCAGAAGACACACAAACGGAGGACACAGCAGAGGGGCTCTGTATCACCACCAGCCACACCATCATCAGGCAGCCCAGAAAAGACGAGAGTGAGGATGGATGCAGCGGATAGAGATATAGAGGTGAGCTCTGCACATGATTCTGGGGATGACACTAGAGAACTCCCTGACTCCATTGAGCAGTTTCCCACTACCAACCAGCCAGTTATGGACACAGTCCTTAAAGAGATGCTAGTCTCCCTAAGAACCTCTTTGCACTCTGATATGGTCTCCTATATGCACTCACTGGGCAAGGACATACATGCAGTAACAGACAGAGTCTCTCATGTGGAGAACAAAATGGGTCAATTCGCAGCCACTATAAACGCCCTGGTTGATGCCAATGAGGACAATGAAAGCGACATAGAAAGCGTTAGGGCCAAGATGGCGGACATGGAGGACAGGGCCAGAAGAAACAATGTTAAGATACGCGGGATACCGGAATCGGTCCTGCAACATGATCTAAGAGACTATGCAAACCAAATGTTTTCTAAGGTCCTGCCAGAAATGTCCGCCCTGGACTTTACGGTGGATAGAATACATCGCCTTCCCAAACCAGCCTACCTCCCCGCCACTGTTCCCAGAGATGTGATATTGAGGCTGCACTTCTACCACACCAAAGAGAAACTAATGCAAGTGTACCGCCAGAGAGACAACATCCCACCGCAATATGCGCAGCTGCAGATATTCGCTGATCTCTCCCAATACACTCTCCAGAAGCGCAGAAACCTTAATACTATTACCAAGGCTCTTAGGAACCACAAGCTGTCCTACAAATGGGGATTCCCTACTAAGCTTATTGTCACCAAGGATGGAAAAGACTACACCATGGATTCCATGGCCAAAAGTCTGGCACTACTGGATTCCTGGGGCATCATCCCTGAGAAGGAAACCCCGCCTTCCGCCCCATAAAGCAACAACACCCAAGACACGGGCTAGCGCACTGTTAATCCTAAGAACGCCCGCACCCACAAGTAACATGGGTTGGTTACACACAGATCATACTCCCCGCTGTGGGGAGACTCATATGCCCATTGATCGGCTCTCCTAGTTGTTGGTCAGAGGGACCACCTTTCCCCCACCGAAATATAAGCGGCCTTGTGCCGCACCCAATCCTTCTTACCCAGGTTGGGCTATTCGCCCTGGTTATGTTTTACCTGTGTTTACCAGGTCACTTACCCCCTTTCTCTTACAGTCAAGAACTTTGTCACATCTACCAAGTGTTCCAGTACCCCACGCTGACTACCACCAGGAATACCGCCGCAAGAAGTACAAGAACCCGGAAGCCACCAACAGTAAGTCCCGCACTGTATACCCGCTGCACTCACCACTCACTAGACAGCCACAATGGTCGTTAAAATTCTAACTGTCAACACCAAGGGTCTCAACCACCCGGCCAAACGGAGATCACTGTGGAGGGAGGCTATTCAAAACAAATGCGACATAGTGTGCGCACAAGAAACTCACTTTGACGACAGGTCACCACCTAAATGCTCCCATCCTAAATTCCCGCACATGTTTTTTGCGAACACCTCTTCTAAGAAACGAGGTGTCCTGATCGCCATTAAAGACACAGTGGCTTTTAAACTCCACAAAGTCATTTTAGATCAACAAGGGCGCTACATTATTCTAACATGTGATATCAACAACATCACCTACACGGTGGTTAATATCTATGCCCCCAACGCCAGACAGATACGTTTTTTCCACAGAGTAATGAGGAAGCTTCAGGAGGAAAGGAAAGGAAGACTGATCATCTGTGGAGACTTTAACATTACCCCTGACCCAATGATGGACCTGTCCTCTACTCCGAAACGAGCACCTCCATCATTAAAAGCAACTTTGAGATCTTACGAACTTCATGATGTCTGGAGATGCATTAATGCTACTGAAAAGGACTTTTCCTTTTTTTCTAATGTGCACAAGTCCTATAGCAGGATTGACCTATTTTTAGTTGACAGGTCAACACTTTTTCAATGTAAATCGGCTACTATTAATACCATTACGTGGTCAGACCACGCATCGGTATGTTTGGTGATAGAGGATCACTCCAGACAGGGTCCTCCCTTGGTCTGGAGGGTCAATCCTTCTTTGCTTCAAGACAAAAGTATTAGAGATTCTATAGAGAGCAGTATGACGGAATTCTTCTCGATTAATGCACAATCAGTTTCCAGTCCTAGCATAACTTGGAATGCCCATAAGGCTTTCATTAGAGGTTTGTTAATCCAACAGGGGGCAAGACTCAGGAGGAGAAGGCAACAGCGGGTCGATAGCTTGATGCACCAAATAGAAACCCTAGAACAACAAAACAAAAAATCCACCTCCCGCACTCTAATAGAGAAGATTTCCCTTGTGAGAAATGACTTGAGACGACTGTTTATGGACGACTTTATCAAAGCTAATAGAAGACTTAAACTAGCTTATTACACTAGTGGCAACAGAGCGGGTAAGCTCTTAGCCAATAAACTCAAAGACCATAGACACAAAACCCAAATACCGTTTATTATCCACCCTACTACGCATGACAGGAAGTTTCACCCACAACAAATAGCAGACGCTTTTAGTGCTTATTATAGCTCATTATATAACATCAAAGAGGACCACACGACTACCCAACCCACGAAGGACTCTATACAAGAGTTCCTGAAATTCATAGACTTACCTACACTAACCGCAGAGCAACTAGAATCTCTGAATACCCCAATACTGGTAGAGGAAATTAAACGGATCATCCAATCACTCCCCCCCAACAAATCACCCGGACCTGATGGGTTCACGGGTGAGTACTATAGAACATTTCAAGATATCTTAGCGCCACACTTGGCGAATGTGTTCGAAGCTGCTGTTGCCTCCGCCTCCTTCCCCCCAGAGATGCTTCAGGCCATGATCGTAGCTATACCCAAGCCGGGCAAGGAACCTGACGCACCTCAAAATTTTCGTCCTATATCATTGCTGAATAATGATGTTAAAATTTATGCAAAACTGATCGCATCCAGATTGATGGACATAATGCCTTCCCTCATCAATGTGGATCAGTCAGGATTTACAAAAGGCAGGCAAACGGCGGATGCCACCAGGAGACTAGTGAATGTTATACACATGTGCGGGGTCAACCGAACGCCTTCTCTGCTCCTAGCATTGGAAGCAGAGAAGGCGTTCGACAGGATTCATTGGGATTTCTTGTCCGCAGTGTTGAAAAGTCAAATTGCTCCCACAACCATCAACCCCCCCACAAGACAAAGTTTTTTTCACAACCTTATAGGGTACTATCCATGTAAGAAGTGTATAGTTTGCCACTACAACGTGAAGGGGAGATGCACAACAAAAGAATTTGAGTCCTCAGTTACCAAAATCAAATACCCGATTAAGCATTTGTGCACATGTGCCACTACGCACGTAGTTTATCTAATAACTTGCCCATGCTCGAAACAGTATGTAGGCCGTACCATACGCTCTTTCACAACAAGAGTATCTGAACATATTTCCAAAATAAAGAGTGGAAGCATTAAACATACCGTACCCAGGCATTATCGCCAACACCATAATAGATCCCCCAGAGGTACCCAGTTTACAATCATAGATAAATTCACAGCGCCATGGAGGGGAGGAGCTAAAACTAGAGGGGTCTGACAGTTGGAAACTTTCTGGATTTACCAATTGCAGTCCCATTCCCCATTAGGTATGAATATTGACTGGGACATAAACGCATTTATAAATAAAGCATGATCCACATTGTCTATATGTTGAAAAAACTTTGTCTCGTCTATATGTAAATTCAAGACATATCACTTATAAACTTCCAACTTATTCCAGTCCACACACATACTTTTTACTAACCGAAATATTATCGTGCGTACATTTTAATATTTTAGAAATATTTTAATAACCACCTTTGAGTACATAACCATTTTTGGGTACATAATCACTTTTAGGGCATTTTATCTATCATTTTCTCATTTTTATGGAATTTTTACATAAATATTAACCTTTTGTCGTTTTTATTGCATAAATGTTTTATATTTTATATATAATAATTTTTTTGCATAAAGGTCTTTTCCATACAAATTATTTAATATAAGAAGCTTTGATAGAATTTTTTAAATGCCCCATAAAATATAGTGCCTATTTATAACATCCATATGCACTTTTTATAGCACATTGTATACTATGTAAACATTTGTGTCACCCTATTGTGTCATCCCCATCAAGGGTTTACATTTATGTTATAACGCAAAACATTTTAAATGTAACAATACCGCTATCACCAACTATTTTTATTTAAACAAAATGCCTCAGTAGTGCTGTTCTAGGAATTATGGGCTCCGAGACTCTTTGTCCCCGCCCCTGGTGTCAGCAGAGTATGTCTCTAAGCGCTCTGACACACACTATGCCCCATAACCATCCAAGTTTGAAAACGAGGCTTGGTTCCGCTTGTATTTCCGGGGTCTGACGTCACTACGTCATGCCGGCCGCATTCCAAAACGAGTCTTGGTCTACACAGCAGAGCGTCAGTACATAGCCGCTCCATCACATCCACAGTGAGGCCTGGTTTAACAGGCGGTCACGTGGGCGGAGCGGCTGACGCAATGACGCTAGTGTATGTATACAAAGCCTGCCCCATAGTCATACTGCACATAAGCATATCTCAAACATTAATTATGGGAATAATTTTATTTCAACTGGCAATATGAACTATCCCCATGACCTCTACAATAAATTACCTATACAAATCCACATTTATTTTCGCCAGACCGGAAGTGACGTCACTTCCGGTCCACACACTCCAATTTTCCACTTTGGGGTCAAACTCCCTTTAAAAGCGTGCTGCTGGTGCTTGTGGTCCATACCCCAGACGACATCTATGCGGACGAAACTCGTAGGGTGGACCACAGCGACAGCACCACGCCATATCTAATTTACAAACAGGCCTGTTTTAAACCTTCTAAATGTGAGTGTTTTTAATCTGTTTTTTTACTATTAAAAACCTTTCTAAACGGTATTATGCTATGCAAGTTTTTTCTTCCATCATGATCTCATAATACGTTTGAATACTTGGACCATTGATGCCTATTCCCTACCCGATACACACCTCCCTGTGACCACTGACCAATGCGGCACCTGAACGAGTCTTTGGAACCATCGTGTGGAGCAGAGATCTGCCAAGCCCCTTAACATTAAGCCTTTGCGACTTGTGAGGCATATGCCCCTTCAAGTCCATTTGTTCTGGTAAGCCTCATTCCATTAGGCTCAAGAGCCATCAGACAACCATCACCCCACCTAGCACACCGAACAGAGTCACCTGTTGGATACAGTGCCACTCACCCGATCACCAACCATTTCTATGGACTTCACCACCATACACTTACGTGTATAGGTTTTTTCACCCAGCACCAATTGCCTCAACCGCTGTTGAGTTCATATTGTCACCAATATTTTAATTTATTTATTTGTCACAATATATTTACCACGGAAACAAACCAGGATTAATTCACTAATTTTTAATCACATGTGTGTTTTTTTACCGTATATTTTATTTTGTCTTATGGAGTTTTATTGTATAATAACTTTTATACAGTTCTAAACTTGCCAATTTTAATGTTATGAGGTTTTATGCTTTTTATTCATTTAAATTCTAAAGGTAATAGAGGTTGACACCACGGTATACTTGGCAAACATCCTCCCTCCCCTTTTTTTTTTCTCTTGCATATTCCTTACACAAAGACATCATATTCAACCACACCACAGTAGTACTTTCTCTCTAGGTACTATTTTTCTAGCGCTGCATTTATACACATACCAATGTTTCTACAGAATGGCAAGCTTTATGTAAGATTTCTAGGGAATTAAGTTTTGACAGAGTATTTTGAATGATTATAGATTTTTATTTTTTAAGGTGTGAGCCATGTTGAATAAACAACCCTTGTAATACCGCCTTTAGGGCTTTCCATTTTAAAGCCAGTGCAGTTTCGTCCTGTTCATGATCAGAGACGAAATTGCCAATTGCCTCTACAATTGCCTTTATGACAGATTGGGTCTGACATGAGTGTGTCATTCAAACGCCAAGACCAACTTATACCCTGGATCTGAGGAGGATTTATTGTTAAAAATACAGGTGAGTGATCAGACCAGATAAATGATCCTATTTCCATTAATGGATTCCATTCCAGCACCTTTGGGCCCATTAAAAAATAATCTAGCCTACTATACGATTTATGGACTAATGAAAAGTATGTATAGTTATGATCTTTGGGATTTAAAATCCACCATAGATCAAGTAACCCATGTTCAAAAAATTTCTTTTTGAGGGCCCTCAAATGCGAATGCAAAATATTCGATCGCTGAGCAGAGGTATTTAGTATAGGATCTAAAGCTAAATTGAAATCTCCCCCCCACAAGGGTAATACCTTCTGAAAAGTTTGCTAAAAGATTAAGGTAACGCAAAATCGTTGTGGTTTGATCATGGTTCGGAATATAGAAATTTGCCATTGTAAAAATGTTATTCCATAACCGAATTTTAAGAAAAAGATATCTACCATTCGGATCAGCTATATGTCTCAGATAATGTAGCGGTAGATGTTTATGTAAAGCGATGGATACCCCCCTTGCTTTAGAACTAGGCATAGTGCTATGAAACCATTGGTACGCAAACATCCTATAGACTTTTAAACGGGTGTTCCACGGCTTTTGAATTTGCCGCTAACACCCCAAATTGTTCGCTATTCGACGAACAGGCGAACAACCGATGTTCGAGTCGAAATTCCGTTTGATTCGAACATCGGGACCATCCCTAGTGGTGGGTGTTTCATTTACAGTATAACTGGTCCTGTCGTTAGGTGGGGACGGAGCTATACCCATGTGTGTATGCTGTCATGCTTCTGTAAAGAAACAAACATGGCTGTGTAAAAACATTGCTTTTATTGTCAAAACATTGTTAAATCAAAAGATACAGCAACAATAACAATATTTTAGTCCACAATAAATACATTTCAAATAAAAAAATGTATAAATTTAAACCTAAAAAATTAATAAACTGTTACCTAAAGTCTATCAAAACTGTATTTTTCAAGTCATTAAAATACATTTTGTTTTATAAACAGTCTGTTATCTAAGTCAGAGAAAACAGCAATATAAAGTCTAAAGTAAGCAAGAAATATGTATGCTGTAAATCTGCCAAGAATATAGGCTGATATTTTAAAAGACATGCTTAGCAGTACATAAAAATTGAAAGCATCAAAATATTCATGTTAAAAAGTGTGTTATAAAATGTGCAGCTACTGCTAAAATCACTCAGAATTCTTATTTAATGATGTTTATTTCTTTGAAAATGTGTTTTTAATGTAGTTTCTATGGCAACTGGTTTAAATGTATGAAACATCTTTAATCAGGCACTTTTATGGTCTGCTGTGATTTTGTTTTGTTTTCCCTTTACTTATTTTCATGTCTAAAGCTGAAACATTTAATGACCTGTAGTAATTCCCCATTATTTTCTCAATCTAATTTTACCAATTCAATTGTATTGGTTTTGTTTTTTTCTTTAACTTTTTTTTCTGACTTTAGACCTATGTTTATCCAAAGCATTTTTAAAATCACTTAGTGTTGAATGACTCACTATCACTGTTGGAAGCCTGTTCCAAGCAAAGAGCTGTGAAAAGTATGTGGACTTGAACCTGGGACCTCTGCTGTGTCTGTTAATTACTCTTGTTGCTGAGCCACCTGGAATACTGGACAGTTCCCTGGCTTGAACCTTGAACTCTATGCTCCTCTCGTGTACTTCCTGATTTACACAATGTCACTGCACTTCCTGTTTGCCAGAATTCTGTGCTTTCTTCAGCCAATATCTTGCTTTTGTCTCTCCTTCTGCCATCTGTATCTTCTCTACCATTCGTTACAGACCTTTGGCTTGTTCCTCGACTACACTTCTGCTTGATCCTAACCTGAAACCATTATGTACTGACCTTTAGCTTGTTTACTGATTACGCTTCTGCTTGATCCCTACCTGCTATACCTGCTATTGCCTCCTGGTGAGGCAATCCTGAGGACTGCAATTTGGTACTAACATGCATCAAACCCATCTCCACCATCAAGAGCTCTGGTGAATAGGGGTTAGTACTTAGAACCCGCACCTCAGGTGACCTTTTATCATGAGCCAGGGTGACTTGCATGTATACCTGTCCTGCTTGTCGGTGGGTGCTGCTCTACTGCTATAGCTACTGGTCTCCGAGCCTGACTCCAGACCATGACACTCATATTGGAAGGGGGTGCTTGAAATCCTTAATTCTTTATTTCAGGTTACGGTTCTGCTAGACCCTAATAGTTGCATTTTAAGTATGCTGGGTGAACCCAATATGGAGGCGATTATAAGAGCTCTTTTTCAGGCACGCAAGTTGATACTGGTTCACTTAAAATCTGAGGACCCACCTACCTAAGGTAATGGATAAAAAGCATTGGGGACACCTTGAGGTTTGAGAAACATGTCTATCTACATAGAGGGTGCCCGGGTAAATTTGAAAATGTGTGGGCGAATTGGTTGAATGTTCCCAGGCTAGCACCAATGGACCCAATCATTCATAGGTTTTTTAGGGATAATGCTGGGTAAATTATGTCAAATATGGGTATGTTCCTGTATATTAATTACTATTGTTTTGGTAATGTTTTATGTACATACAGTATGGCTTGGCCATGTAACCATGTAATGACGCTGTATTGTCTTACTCTTTGTACTTGCATATCTTTGAGTATATCTGGAATATGGTCTTTGTTGGGCCGTGTATTGTATTGTTGTGTATTGCTAAAAAAATAAGGAATCAGTGACACATACTGGAAATAGATCAACTAAACTAAGAGATTGCTAGACTGGAGAAAGCACGACTGTCTTGAAAAAGGGCTAATGAAGGGGGAGAGTGCAGCTTCAGTTTGGGTGGAGGTGCACTGGTGTGTAGGGTGAAAAGGAAAGAATTTCCGTATTAGGAAGATCTCTGGCTCCCAGTGTGTTCCAGGCTCCAAAAAGCATCAGCATTCACCGGCGTAGCGTGTTTTGAATACCCACCGCAGAAGCCTGTCAGATGTACCCTTCCCACAGACGCCGTATGCACTTTGTGCACTATGCCTACTGACATTTTACCTTTGTGAGTACCCCAATTCTACATGTGTATTAAAATCCACTAACTTTCTACACTCAAATTGGCGCCTGTGCTTTTTCCTCATTTATTAGGAAGAAATAAAGTATTTTATGTTTGCACAATGGTGGATAATCATTGAGGTGTGAATTTATACTCACTAAAATGTTTTTTTTTTAATGTATATAGACCTGATCCAGAAACAGTGGTGAATAATGTTTATTTGTTACTTTGTATGCACAATTTAAAATATATATATATATATTATTTATGTACAGTGGTTTACAGTATAATCAAGTGGTCTCTAGGAGGTATCAATTTCACAATTGACACTAGATTAGTGTAATATGCAAGGAGTTTGGTTAACCACAGCCTGGAACTGGGAACTGGTAATTGTGCGGTCATGCAAAGCTGTACCCAAACAAAATGTGCGTCCTTTTTTCCCAACAAATAGAGCTTTCTTTTGATGGTATATGATTGCCTCTGTGATTTTTATTATTTGCTATATAAGCAGAAAAAGAATGAAAATTTAGAAAAAAAATGTATACTTTCTACTTTTTGTTAGTAGGGATGAGCCCGGTGTTCAACTCAAACCCATGTTCGAATCGAACATTGGGCGTTCGCCCGCTTGGCGAGCCCAGAACTATTTGGGCCGCTCGCATCAAATTCGTGTGATGCGAGGGGCCCGCAATGCACTGCGCCAGTTGCAGTGCATTGCTGGCTGATGATTGGCCAAGCATGCACTGTGATCCGCATGCTTGGCCAATCAAAGAGCCAGCGGCGAGGAGAGCAATAATTGGCCACAGGCAGGATGCCTGTGGCCAATTATAGCTCAGGGGGTTTAGTACACGCCCCACAGTATAAAAGGCCGCCGCGCCGGCGGCCTCGCATATTGTGTTGTGTTCCAGCGTCAGTGTCAGTGTTATGTGTTGCTGACTGCTGACATATGTGCTATGATTCTGGGGATTAGTGTGTGCGTGCTGTTAGTACAGCATTGCAGTATCACATCTGGGGGGTGTCTATAGTATGCCTGTGAAGGGGGGCATGTTTCCTGTGCTTAGAACTGTCCCTGCAAAAAGTGTCATTTTTGCAGAAAAAAAGCTATTTAAAATCACTCGTGGCTAATGTATTGATGGCTCCTGTAACACAGAGAACAGTCATTCATTGAAAGCTATTCATAAAAAAAAAGTCATTGATAAAAAATAAAAAAAAAATAAAAAAAAAAGGGTGGGGGTCCCCCCAAATTCAATAACCAGACCCTTGAGGTCTGGGATGGATTTTAAGGGAAACCCCAGCCAAAAAAAAATGGCGTGGGGTCCCCCTCAAAATCCATACCAGACCCTTATCCGAGCACGCAACCTGGCAGGCCGCAGGAAAAGAGGGGGGACGAGAGCGGCCCCCCTCCCTCCTGAACCGTACCAGGCCACATGCCCTCAACATTGGGAGGGTGCTTTGGGGTTCTGAGACCCCCAAAGCACCTTGTCTCCATGTTGATAAGGACAAGGGCCTCTTCCCCACAACCCTGGCCATTGGTTGTGGGGGTCTGCGGGCGGGGGGCTTATCGGAATCTGGAAGCCCTCTTTAACAAGGGGACCCCCAGATCCTGCCCCCCCCCCCCTGTGTGAAATGGTAAGGGGGTACCCCTACCATTTCACCAAAAAAGTGTCAAAAATGGTAAAAATGACAGGAGACGGTCTTTGAAAATTCCTTTATTAAAATCTTCTTTTTTCTGGTCTTCTTCCTTCTTCCTCTCTTCATCGTTCGGTTTCTTCATCTTCTCCTTCCGGCATCTTCTTCCATCTTCTTCTTCCATCATCTTCTTCCTCCGATCCGCTTCTTCTTGCTCTGGTCTTCTCGTCCGGCATCTTCTTCCTGGGCGCCGGCGTCTCTTCTGGGCCGCTCCACGCAATGGGAGGCTCCCGATGTGGGAGGCTTCGATGCGTCTGACAGGTCTTTTATAACGGAGGGCGGGGCCATCTGGTAACCCCGCCCCCCTCTGACGCACGGGGACGTCATGGGGAATTCCCTATGGCATAGAATGCATTAAGGTGAAAAAACATGATCCTTTACAACCCCTTTAAGCTAAATTACTGGAATATTAGTGAACATGTTGGACAGACCTCACTCCATCAACACATTTTTTCTTTTTATTAACTACAAGAAAAATTATAATGGTTGCTATGCATATTTCCACGTATTGTTGATTTGCTGTTTGCCCCAATCTACCAAATAAGCCTGTAGCTATAATTTTAATTGCTGGATTTGCTGTGTTATATTTGTGTTTATTTATCCCACCTTTATATTGATCTGCACTACAATATTTTCAGTGGACAAGATTCTACACGGATTTCATCCACAAAAGAAAAGGACATAAGGTAATGATCTATAATTAGCTGACTATAAGTTAATGCTTTGAAAAAGCTTTGTGTGACATCTCTGGGACCTGTAATAGATACAAACAAGACAATGGAACAATACCATTCATTCTTAAACTATTATTCACTTTGTCACCATGGAAATGTTTTCCGAGCTATGCAGACTATTGTCTAGGTAACATTTCTGACATCCTTAAAGTGATACTAAAGGATTGTTTTAAATTTTTTTTAAATAACAAACATGTCATACTTACCTCCACTGTGCAGCTCATTTTGCACAGAGTGGCCCGAACATCAATTTCTGGGGTCCCTCAGAGGCTCTTGCGGCTCCTCCCAGCATTAGATAACCCCCGTGGAGAAGCGCTCTCCCGAGGGGGGTTACCTTGCAGGCGTGCTCCCGAGTCCAGCATTCAGGATCTATAGAGTCCAAATGCAGGACTGTCCCCCCCCCCCCCGCGCCCTCATCATTGGATTTGATTGAAAGCAGTGGGAGCCAATGGCTGCGCTGCTATCACTCTATCAAATCAAGAGCCGGGAACCTGTGGAGAGAGGGATGGCAGGGACGCGCCAACGGAAATTCGGGGCTCAGGTAAGTAAAACGGGGGGCTAGTTAGCCGGTGACTGCAAGGTTCTTTTTCACCTTAATGCATAGGATGCATTAAAGTGGGATTCCACCCTAAAGTGAAACCTCCGCTTTTCGGAACCCTTCCCCCCTCCGGTGTCACATTTGGCTCCTTTCAGGGGGGAGGTCTATCTATATCTATTTCAGGGGGGAGGTATCTGCACCCACTTCCGGGCATAAACTCCCACGGGAGTTTACGCCACTTCCTGTCCTGGCACACTGTCTGCCGGGACATACACGTGTCTGGCAGACAGCGCTGACGATTCTCATTGCGCTGCGCGACTCGTGCATGCGCAGTAGGGAACCGGGAAGTGAAGCCGCAAAGTCGACACTTCCTGATTCCCTCACTGAGAATGGCGCTGGCAGCAGCAGAGAGCCGATCGATTGATCAGCCTCTGCTGCCCACATCGCTGGAACCTATGACAGGTAAGTGTCCATTTATTAAAAGTCAGCAGCTTCAGTATTTGTAGCTGCTGGCTTTTAAATTTTATTTTTCAGGTACCGTTCTGCTTTAAGGTGAAAAAACATGAGCCTTTACAAACCCTTAAAAGTTAGTATGTCTGAAAATATTAGTTTGCATTAATTGGTTTACCACTTATAATTCAATTAAATATGTTTAATAGCTAACAAATAATGTATTTTAAATAAATATGGGGATTAGGGATGGGCCCGGTGCTCGATGCGAACCCACGTTCGCATCGAGCACCGGGCGTTCACTCGCTCGGCGAGCCCAGAACTATTTTGGCCGCTCGCATCACGTTCGTGTGATGCGAGCGGCCCCGCAATGCATTGCGGCCGGCGCGGCCGGCGCGGCCGGCACAGTGCATTGCTGGCTGATGATTGGCCAAGCATGCACTGTGACCCCGCATGCTTGGCCAATCACAGCCCCGGAATTTCGAAGAGCCATAATTGGCTACAGGCAGGACGCCTGTAGCCAATTACAGCTCAGGGGCTGTAGTACACGCCCCCCCCTATAAAAGGCCGCCACGCCGTCTGCGCCGGTCACATGCTGTTCCGGCGCAGATTGAGCAGGCTAGATCTGTGACACTCTGCTGCATTTAGTTAGTTAGAGAGATTTACTTACAGAGATTGAGTTAGATAGATTCAGTTACAAAGATTGATTAAGAAAGAGGGGCTTGTAGTGTGTTCGTGGCAGGCAGGCAGAGCTCCTATATTTTGTTCCCAGAAGCACCTATAGGACTTGTAGTGTGTTCGTGGCAGGCAGGCAGAGCTCCTATATTTTGTTCCCAGAAGCACCTATAGGACTTGTAGTGTGTTAGTGGCAGGCAGGCAGAGCTCCTATATTTTGTTACCAGAAGCACCTATAGGACTTGTAGTGTGTTCGTGGCAGGCAGGCAGAGCTCCTATATTTTGTTACCAGAAGCACCTATAGGACTTGTAGTGTGTTCGTGGCAGGCAGGCAGAGCTCCTATATTTTGTTCCCAGAAGCACCTATAGGACTTGTAGTGTGTTCGTGGCAGGCAGGCAGAGCTCCTATATTTTGTTCCCAGAAGCACCTATAGGACTTGTAGTGTGTTCGTGGCAGGCAGGCAGAGCTCCTATATTTTGTTCCCAGAAGCACCTATAGGACTTGAAGTGTGTTAGTCCCATCACACAGACCTACATTTTCTTCCCAGAAGCACCTATAGGACTTGAAGTGTGTTAGTCCCATCACACAGAGATCATATATTTTCTTCCCAGAAGCACCTATAGGACTTGAAGTGTGTTAGTCCCATTACACACAGACCTACATTTTCTTCCCAGAAGCACCTATAGGACTTGAAGTGTGTTAGTCCCATCACACAGAGATCATATATTTTGTTCCCAGAAGCACCTATAGGACTTGAAGTGTGTTAGTCCCATTACACACAGACCTACATTTTCTTCCCAGAAGCACCTATAGGACTTGTAGTGTGTTCGTGGCAGGCAGGCAGAGCTCCTATATTTTGTTCCCAGAAGCACCTATAGGACTTGTAGTGTGTTCGTGGCAGGCAGGCAGAGCTCCTATATTTTGTTCCCAGAAGCACCTATAGGACTTGAAGTGTGTTAGTCCCATCACACAGACCTACATTTTCTTCCCAGAAGCACCTATAGGACTTGAAGTGTGTTAGTCCCATCACACAGAGATCATATATTTTGTTCCCAGAAGCACCTATAGGACTTGAAGTGTGTTAGTCCCATTACACACAGACCTACATTTTCTTCCCAGAAGCACCTATAGGACTTGAAGTGTGTTAGTCCCATTACACACAGACCTACATTTTCTTCCCAGAAGCACCTATAGGACTTGAAGTGTGTTAGTCCCATCACACAGAGATCATATATTTTGTTCCCAGAAGCACCTATAGGACTTGAAGTGTGTTAGTCCCATTACACACAGACCTACATTTTCTTCCCAGAAGCACCTATAGGACTTGAAGTGTGTTAGTCCCATCACACAGAGATCATATATTTTGTTCCCAGAAGCACCTATAGGACTTGAAGTGTGTTAGTCCCATTACACACAGACCTACATTTTCTTCCCAGAAGCACCTATAGGACTTGAAGTGTGTTAGTCCCATCACACAGAGATCATATATTTCCTTCCCAGAAGCACCTATAGGACTTGAAGTGTGTTAGTCCCATTACACACAGACCTACATTTTCTTCCCAGAAGCACCTATAGGACTTGAAGTGTGTTAGTCCCATCACACAGACCTTATTTCCTTCCCAGAAGCACCTATAGGACTTGAAGTGTGTTAGTCCCATCACACAGAGATCATATATTTTGTTCCCAGAAGCACCTATAGGACTTGAAGTGTGTTAGTCCCATCACACAGACCTTTATTTCCTTCCCAGAAGCACCTATAGGACTTGAAGTGTGTTAGTCCCATATATTTTGTTCCCAGAACACACAGACCTACATTTTCTTCCCAGAAGCACCTATAGGACTTGAAGTGTGTTAGTCCCATCACACACAGACCTATATTTTGTTCCCAGAAGCACCTATAGGACTTGAAGTGTGTTAGTCCCATCACACACAGACCTACATTTTCTTCCCAGAAGCACCTATAGGACTTGAAGTGTGTTAGTCCCATTACACACAGACCTACATTTTCTTCCCAGAAGCACCTATAGGACTTGAAGTGTGTTAGTCCCATCACACAGAGAGCATATATTTTGTTCCCAGAAGCACCTATAGGACTTGAAGTGTGTTAGTCCCATTACACACAGACCTACATTTTCTTCCCAGAAGCACCTATAGGACTTGAAGTGTGTTAGTCCCATCACACAGACCTTTATTTCCTTCCCAGAAGCACCTATAGGACTTGAAGTGTGTTAGTCCCATTACACACAGACCTACATTTTCTTCCCAGAAGCACCTATAGGACTTGAAGTGTGTTAGTCCCATCACACAGAGATCATATATTTTGTTCCCAGAAGCACCTATAGGACTTGAATTGTGTTAGTCCCATTACACACAGACCTACATTTTCTTCCCAGAAGCACCTATAGGACTTGAAGTTTGTTAGTCCCATCACACAGAGATCATATATTTTGTTCTCAGAAGCACCTATAGGACTTGAAGTGTGTTAGTCCCATCACACAGAGATCATATATTTTGTTCCCAGAAGCACCTATAGGACTTGAAGTGTGTTAGTCCCATCACACAGACCTTTATTTCCTTCCCAGAAGCACCTATAGGACTTGAAGTGTGTTAGTGCCATTACACACAGACCTACATTTTCTTCCCAGAAGCACCTATAGGACTTGAAGTGTGTTAGTCCCATCACACAGAGATCATATATTTTGTTCTCAGAAGCACCTATAGGACTTGAAGTGTGTTAGTCCCATCACACAGAGATCATATATTTTGTTCCCAGAAGCACCTATAGGACTTGAAGTGTGTTAGTCCCATTACACACAGACCTACATTTTCTTCCCAGAAGCACCTATAGGACTTGAAGTGTGTTAGTCCCATCACACAGAGATCATATATTTTGTTCCCAGAAGCACCTATAGGACTTGAAGTGTGTTAGTCCCATCACACAGACCTTTATTTCTTCCCAGAAGCACCTATAGGACTTGAAGTGTGTTAGTCCCATTACACACAGACCTACATTTTCTTCCCAGAAGCACCTATAGGACTTGAAGTGTGTTAGTCCCATCACACAGAGATCATATATTTTGTTCCCAGAAGCACCTATAGGACTTGAAGTGTGTTAGTCCCATCACACAGAGATCATATATTTTTGTTCCCAGAAGCACCTATAGGACTTGAAGTGTGTTAGTCCCATTACACACAGACCTACATTTTCTTCCCAGAAGCACCTATAGGACTTGAAGTGTGTTAGTCCCATTACACACAGACCTACATTTTCTTCTCAGAAGCACCTATAGGACTTGAAGTGTGTTAGTCCCATCACACAGAGCTCCTCTATTTTCTTCTCAGCAGCACCCACAGGACTTCTAGTGTGTTAGTGGCATCACACAGAGCTCCTCTATTTTCTTTGCAGAAGCACCCACAGGACTTCTAGTGTGTTAGTGGCATCACACAGAGCTCCTCTATTTTCTTTGCATAAGCACCCACAGGACTTCTAGTGTGTTAGTGGCATCACACAGAGTTCCTCTATTTTCTTTGCATAAGCACCCACAGGACTTATAGTGTGTTAGTGGCATCACACAGAGCTCCTCTATTTTCTTTGCAGAAGCACCCACAGGACTTCTAGTGTGTTAGTGGCATCACACAGAGCTCCTCTATTTTCTTTGCAGAAGCACCCATAGGACTTCTAGTGTGTTAGTGGCATCACACAGAGCTCCTATATTTTCTTCTCAGCAGCACCCACAGGACTTCTAGTGTGTTAGTGGCATCACACAGAGCTCCTCTATTTTCTTTGCAGAAGCACCCACAGGACTTCTAGTGTGTTAGTGGCATCACACAGAGCTCCTCTATTTTCTTTGCAGAAGCACCCACAGGACTTCTAGTGTGTTAGTGGCATCACACAGAGCTCCTCTATTTTCTTTGCAGAAGCACCCATAGGACTTCTAGTGTGTTAGTGGCATCACACAGAGCTCCTATATTTTCTTCTCAGCAGCACCCACAGGACTTCTAGTGTGTTAGTGGCATCACACAGAGCTCCTCTATTTTCTTTGCAGAAGCACCCACAGGACTTCTAGTGTGTTAGTGGCATCACACAGAGCTCCTCTATTTTCTTTGCAGAAGCACCCACAGGACTTCTAGTGTGTTAGTGGCATCACACAGAGCTCCTCTATTTTCTTTGCAGAAGCACCCACAGGACTTCTAGTGTGTTAGTGGCATCACACAGAGCTCCTCTATTTTCTTTGCATAAGCACCCACAGGACCTCTAGTGTGTTAGTGGCATCACACAGAGCTCCTCTATTTTCTTTGCAGAAGCACCCACAGGACTTCTAGTGTGTTAGTGGCATCACACAGAGCTCCTCTATTTTCTTTGCATAAGCACCCACAGGACTTCTAGTGTGTTAGTGGCATCACACAGAGCTCCTCTATTTTCTTTGCAGAAGCACCCATAGGACTTCTAGTGTGTTAGTGGCATCACACAGAGCTCCTATATTTTCTTCTCAGCAGCACCCACAGGACTTCTAGTGTGTTAGTGGCATCACACAGAGCTCCTCTATTTTCTTTGCAGAAGCACCCACAGGACTTCTAGTGTGTTAGTGGCATCACACAGAGCTCCTCTATTTTCTTTGCAGAAGCACCCACAGGACTTCTAGTGTGTTAGTGGCATCACACAGAGCTCCTCTATTTTCTTTGCAGAAGCACCCATAGGACTTCTAGTGTGTTAGTGGCATCACACAGAGCTCCTATATTTTCTTCTCAGCAGCACCCACAGGACTTCTAGTGTGTTAGTGGCATCACACAGAGCTCCTCTATTTTCTTTGCAGAGGCACCCACAGGACTTCTAGTGTGTTAGTGGCATCACACAGAGCTCCTCTATTTTCTTTGCATAAGCACCCACAGGACTTCTAGTGTGTTAGTGGCATCACACAGAGCTCCTCTATTTTCTTTGCAGAAGCACCCACAGGACTTCTAGTGTGTTAGTGGCATCACACAGAGCTCCTCTATTTTCTTTGCATAAGCACCCACAGGACTTCTAGTGTGTTAGTGGCATCACACAGAGCTCCTCTATTTTCTTTGCAGAAGCACCCATAGGACTTCTAGTGTGTTAGTGGCATCACACAGAGCTCCTATATTTTCTTCTCAGCAGCACCCACAGGACTTCTAGTGTGTTAGTGGCATCACACAGAGCTCCTATATATTCTTCTCAGCAGCACCCACAGGACTACCGACTACAATGGCTGGAAGACCACCAAGGGGAGGCAGAGCGTGCAGAGCCAAGAACACAGGGCAGGCAGGCTCTGTTTCTAGTGGACGTGGCCGTGGACGTGGACGTGGTCGTGCATCGTCATCAGCACGTGGCCATGGGACACGCGCGTCTTTGTTATCGGCAGCTGGACATGTGGAGCCGCATCATGCTGAAGGCTTGGTAGAATGGATGACCAAGCCCTCCTCATCCTCCTCATCCTCTCTCACCCAGGCTCAGGGTACTGACAGAGCATCATCAGCCACCCCTTCCCTAGACCCACCATGTCCTCCTGAGGAGTCCCCCGAACTCTTTGAGCACAGTGTTGGGTACATGCTCCAGGAGGATGCCCAACGATTCGAAGGCTCGGATGATGATACCCAGCTTGAGGAATCTGGCAGTACTGTTCCACCAGCTGCAGCTTACTGCCAGGTTTGCTCTAGTGGTGAAGAGGGAGGGGATGATGAGGTCACTGACTCCACGTGGGTGCCTGAAGGGAGAGAGGATGAGGAGGAGGATGAGGAGGAGGAGGATGCGGCGTCACATGTCCAACGAGGCAGGATGCCCCCTGGAGGCCAGGTAGAGGCCAGCACAGCAACTGTACAACACCACAGAGCTCCGCCTGTGCAGGGCGCTGCCTCTGCACGTTATCAGAAAAGTTCTTTGGTGTGGGCCTTTTTTGAGACGAGTGCAGCAGATCGCACCACTGCTATTTGCAATATTTGTCTCAAGCGTATCTCGCGTGGCCAAAACATCAGCCGCTTGGGCACCACAAGCATGACCAGACATATGGCGACCTGCCATGCAGCTCGTTGGCAGGCACACATAAAAGACCCACACCAAAGAACTAAGCGGACCTCTCCTTGCTCCTCCTCAGCTGGGATCTCCATCCCCACTACACCTTCAGTCCTCTCTGAAAGCTGCTCTGAGAGGACTGAAGGTGTAGAATTAGGTGTGTCACAACCAAGTACTTGCAGTACACCGACGTCCGATTGCAGCAGGCAAATTTCCCTGCCCCAGCTGCTGGACCGTAGAAAGAAGTACACTCCCAGCCATCCACATGCCCAGCGGTTGAATGCTAGCCTGGCTAAATTGCTAGCACTTCAACTGCTGCCTTTTCAGTTGGTAGACTCGGCCCCCTTCCGTGAGTTTGTTCAATGTGCGGTTCCTCAGTGGCAGGTTCCCAAACGCCACTTTTTCTCGCGGAAGGCGATTCCGTCTCTCTACCGGCATGTGGAGGGCAATGTCCATGCCTCGCTGGACAGGGCGGTCAGCGGTAAGGTGCATATTACCGCTGACTCATGGTCCAGCAGGCATGGACAGGGACGGTACCTTTCTTTCACGGCCCATTGGGTCACTCTATTGGCAGCTGGGAGGGATGCAGGACAAGGTGCAGTAGTGTTGGAGGTTGTTCCGCCACCACGCCTCCAAAACGCGACTACTGCTACTGGTTGTGACACACCTCTCTCCTCCACCCCCTCTTCTTCTTCCTCCAGTGCTCTGTCCTTGGAACCAGCGGTGCTCCGTAGGCGTACAAGGGGCTACGCAAGTACGCAGGCAAAAAGATGCCATGCCGTGCTTGCGCTGGTGTGTTTGGGGGACAGGAGCCACACTGGGCCAGAGGTTCTGGCAGCTCTGCAGGGGCAGGCCGAGAGGTGGTTGACGCCACGTCAGCTTAAGCCAGGAATGGTCGTTTCTGACAATGGCACCAACCTCCTCTCCGCCCTGCGACAGGGGCAGCTCACCCATGTGCCCTGCATGGCTCACGTCCTCAACCTGGTGGTGCAGCGGTTCTTGGGCAGGTTCCCAGGCTTACAGGATGTCCTGAGGCAGGCCAGGAAAGTCTGTGTGCATTTCCGCCGATCTTATAATGCCAGTGCTCGGCTGACTGAGCTGCAAAAGGAGCTGAACCTGCCCAAGAACCGCCTAATATGTGACATGCCCACCAGGTGGAACTCAACGTTGGCCATGCTGCAGCGACTGCACACGCAGCAGAGGGCCATCAATGAGTACCTTTGCGACTACGGCACCAGGACAGGGTCAGGGGAGCTTGGTTTTTTTTCCCCACGTCAGTGGAGCATGATCAGGGATGCATGCACTGTCCTCTCACCATTTGAGGAGGCCACGAGGATGGTGAGCAGTGACAGTGCATGCATCAGTGACACTGTCCCTCTTGTCCACCTGTTGGAGCATACGCTGCGTGGGATAATGGACAGGGCACTTGAGGCAGAACAGAGGCAGGAAGAGGAGGACTTCCTTGCCTCTCAAGGCCCCCTTTATCCGGACAGTGTTCCTTCTGTCCCACCCATCACACAGGAAGAGGATGAGGAGGAGGAGGAGGAGGAGGAGGATTGTGTGAGCATGGAGGTGGAGCCTGGCACTCAGCATCAGCAGCAGCAGTCTTTTAGGGATGATGTACAGTCCCAACAAACCAGTGGACTTGTACGTGGCTGGGAGGAGGTGGCTGGCGATCATGTCATCCTCAGTGACCCAGAAGACTCCGGACCGAATGCCTCAGCTAACCTACGCTGCATGGCCTCCCTGATCCTGCAAAGCCTGCGGAAGGATCCTCGTGTTCTTCGGATCAAGGAGAGGGACCATTACTGGCTGGCCACTCTCCTTGATCCGCGGTACAAGGGTAAGGTTGCGGACCTTATCTTGCCGTCGCAGAGGGAGCAGAGGATGAGACATCTCAGGGAGGCCTTGCAGAAAGGTCTGTGCAACGCGTTCCCAGAAACTGGGAGGCTACAAACTCCTGGTCCTGGGCGACGAGTTGCTGAGGCTTCGGTCAGTGGCAGAAGGAGCGGTGGGGAAGGTGGACGTCTGACCGATGCGTTCAGACAATTTTTTAGTCCGCAGCCCCAAGGTATGATCGGTTCCAGCAACCATCGCCAGCGTCTGATATACATGGTGCAGGAATACCTTGGGGCAAGGTCAGACTTAGACACCTTTCCCACCGAAAATCCTCTGGCTTACTGGGTCCTGAGGATGGATCACTGGCCAGAGCTTGCACAGTATGCAATTGAGCTACTGGCCTGTCCTGCCTCCAGCGTTCTTTCCGAACGCACATTCAGTGCTGCTGGAGGATTTGTGACTGATCATAGGGTGCGCCTGTCCACCGCCTCGGTTGATCGACTGACATTCATCAAAATGAATCAGTCTTGGATCACCACCAGCTACCAGGCACCTGAGGCGGATATAACCGAATAATTTTTAATGTCACATCCCTTCAAGACTGCCTATGCTGATGCTGAGTGACTGTCCTCTTATGTTCACTGACTATCCTCTTCCTCCTCCTCAATGATCCATGCCACCACACCAGTGCCTAAGGCACAATTTTTCAGCCCCTGTTTAACAGGGGCGTGTACTTACAATTTTTTAAAAAAATGCTTCGCAACACGTGTGACTGCTGTGCTCCAAGTACAGTCTCTGTGAGGGCCGTGTTGCAGTGTTGTGGCACCAGCACCAGTGCCTAAGGCACAATTTTTCAGCCCCTGTTTAACAGGGGCGGGTACTTACAATTTTTAAAAAAAATGCTTCGCAACACGTGTGACTGCTGTGCTCCAAGTACAGTCTCTGTGAGGGCCGTGTTGCAGTGTTGTGGCACCAGCACCAGTGCCTAAGGCACAATTTTTCAGCCCCTGTTTAACAGGGGCGGGTACTTACAATTTTTTAAAAAAATGCTTCGCAACACGTGTGACTGCTGTGCTCCAAGTACAGTATCTGTGAGGGCCGGGTTGCAGTGTTGTGGCACCAGCACCAGTGCCTAAGGCACAATTTTTCAGCCCCTGTTTAACAGGGGCGTGTACTTACAATTTTTTAAAAAAATGCTTCGCAACACGTGTGACTGCTGTGCTCCAAGTACAGTCTCTGTGAGGGCCGTGTTGCAGTGTTGTGGCACCAGCACCAGTGCCTAAGGCACAATTTTTCAGCCCCTGTTTAACAGGGGCGGGTACTTACAATTTTTTAAAAAAATGCTTCGCAACACGTGTGACTGCTGTGCTCCAAGTACAGTCTCTGTGAGGGGTTGCAGTGTTGTGGCACCAGCACCAGTGCCTAAGGCACAATTTTTCAGCCCCTGTTTAACAGGGGCGGGTAATTACAAATCTTGATCTAATAGTTCACAGCAGGGCCCATTCCTGCGCCCACCAAGAGTAACTATGAGGGCCTACAGTCTTGTGGCAACACCGTCCACCACCACCGCCAAAGGCCCAATTTTTCTGCCCTGTTCATCAGGTGCTTGCAATTACAAATCTTGATCTAATAACTCACAGCAGGGCCCATTCCTGCGCCCACCAAGAGTAACTGTGAGAGCTTACAGTCTTGTGGCAAAACCGTCCACCACCACCACCACCACCCCCAATTTTTCTGCCCTGTTCAACAGGTGCATGCAATTACAAATCTTGATCTATTAACTCACAGCAGGGCCCATTCCTGTGCCCACCAGTCTTGTGGCTACACCAACATCTGAAAGGGCAAATTTCTGCAGAGTATATACGCCAGGCCCCTACTTTCAAACATCCAACTTACAAACGACTCCTACTTGCAAATGGAAAGAGAAAACAGGACGTGAGAGGAAATCTACCCCTAGGAAGGGAAATTCTATCCTGTTAGATTTAATTTGGGAAAAAGGTATCTCCTCTCTACTGATACTTTATCACCAATCCTTGTTTCAATTAAAACCCCACTTTTTCCAAAAACATTTGTCATTGGGACGGAAAGTTAGGTGACATGTTCTGAACAGATGTGCAAAGACAGCAAATGTTACAGGGGTGATAACCCCTCCCTATGTTCTCCAAAAAGCTTAAAAATAGATTTTTTTGGGATGGAGCTACACTTCATAATGTACCTGTTCAGATTCTACTTAAGAACAAACCTAAAGCCGCAAGTGGTTTTAAATGGCTTCTTTTTTTCCTTTACAAATGTCATTTTGTGCAAGGACAGTTCTAAACACGGGAAACACATGCCACTTCACAGGCATACTTTAGACACCCCCCAGGTACCATATTTAAAGGAAAATTTCACTTTTTTTTTTTCACTTTATGCATCATTAAAATGACTGCTCCTGAAAAAACGTTAGTTTTTAAAAGTTCTTTTTGCATTGATATATGTCCCCTGGGGCAGGACCCGGGTCCCCAAACCTGTTTTATGACATTAACATGCATATTGGCCGTTGTAATTAGCACTTTTGATTTCGAACGTTCGCGTCCATTATAACGTATAGGGTTCGAAAATTTGCGCGAACTTTCGGTCGGTTCGAAGGTTCTGGTGCGAACCGAACCCGGGGGTGTTCGGCTCATCCCTAATGGGGATAATATAAATTTATTGATTGCCATGATATAATTTTCTTCTGTTGTGAGAGTAAAAAAAATATTAGCTTTGAAGGCACTGTGATCCCAGCTTAAAAAAAATGTCATGTTGTTTTGTTGTGCAGCTGTTAAATTACTATTTGTACATAAACAGCCAGATGGCTGCTTTATAAGGGTGACAACCTTCCAGTGCTTATACAATCACAAAGCAGGGAACAGAGCCAATAAAATTGGCCCCGTACCACACGATCACTGTGATAAAACACAGTGATCACAAATTAAAACATAGGTTGCATTTTGCAGACATCTTTCTGTTTCCTTTCACACACACCGACTTAGAGTAAAAGAGAGTTTACTATAGTGATTAGCAGCAGATTTTTTAGTGTCCCTGATCACTAGCCGTATCTCCAGATCAATCCAGTTAGTCACAGTGTCCCTGATTATTGGCTATACCAATCACAGTGTTACCAGACCAGTGTAAGCCAAGACCATGTTTCTGACTGCTGCAACACAAGTGCCAGTGTCAACAGAGCAGTGGAGCCAGCAACAGTGTTTCTGATCACCTCCAATCCAGTGACAGTGTAACCATACCAGTGTAAAACAGCAACAGCGTTCCTGGTGAATAGCCATACCAGCCCCCGTGTCACCAGAGCAGTCTAAGCTAGCAATAGTGTTCCTGATTACCACCTCACATTGCCAGAGTCACTAGACCATTGCAGCTAACAATAGAGTTTCTGATCACTTGCCACACCGGAGTCAGTGTCACCAGACCAGTGCAGCAAGCAACAGTGCCCCTGATTGCTAACCTCACAAGCATAGCGCCACTAGGGCTTCCAGTAAAATGTTCCTGTCTGCTAGCCACAGTAATACCAGTATCACCAGAGCCAGTGCAAACAGTAGCAGTGTCCCATATTAAACATGCCTTTCACCTGAACTAATCTTGCTGTTCTTATTGACTATGTAATGCCTGACACCTGGACCAATCCTTTGCCTGTTTTCTGACCACTTCTCTACCTTTTGCCTGAACTGACCAATCCTCTGTGAACAACTGCACTCCTGGAACCACAGGCACTCTTTTTTTTCACCCTTTTATCAGGCTTCTGTACCTCTTGGTCAGTAAACATGGCATTCCTGGGCACAGCCACGTACCAGTAAGCAAGGCTTGCTTGGTTTATATGAATGGAGACTGCAATAGGCGACACTATACTAAGCTATATTCCCTGACCACTAATAAAGAGGAAAGCATTATAGTTCGCTGTTTTTGATACATTGTTGGTTAATTTTTGTGATACAAAAGATGCATATCTGGTACATAATCAGTCCAAACATTGAAAAAGCCTCACATGTGGGGTATCTCCATAGCGTGTTTTGGGGTGTAATTCTAAGTATACACATGCTGTGTGTAAAATTTCTAATTAACGACTTCAGCCCCGGAAGATTTTTGCGATACGGCACTGCGTCACTTTAACTGACAATTGCGTGGTTGTACGACGTTGTACCCAAACAATTTGATGTCCATTTTTCTTCCCATAAATAGAGCTTTCTTTTGGTGGTATTTGATCATCTCTATAGTTTTTATTTTTGCGCTATAAACAAAAAAATAGCAACAATTTCGAAAAAAACACAATATGTTGTACCGTATTCATCGACGTATAACACGCACGTGGGTGCGTGTTAAACGTCGATCCCGACTGATCCCCGTCGATCTCTGCTGATTGCACTTGTGAAAAAAAAGTATTCAAAAGACAAAAATGTGGTAGGTAGTCAAAAAATCTGATAATACGTATTTACATATTACATATTATGTTTTCCTGACCACCATCACACCAGTTCTAGTGTCTCCAGACCAGTGCATGCCAGCAACAGTAGTGTTCCTCATCACTGCCACACCAGTTGAAGTGTCACCAAACCAGTATGAGCCAGCAATGGTGTCTCTGATTGTCACCACACCAGTCCCAGTGTCACTAGACCAGTACAACTCATCAAAAGTATTCCTGATTGCTGCTACACTAGTCCCAGGTTTCATTAGACTGGTGTAGCCTGCAACAGTTTTCCTGATTACCGCCACACCACTGCCTGCCACCTGTACTAACCCTGGTCTGTTTATTGACTACATTTTGGCCTGTTGCCTGGACCAATTCTTTTGCCTGTTTCCTGACCATGTCTCTGCCAGTGCTTGAACTGACCCCTTTTCACTATGCAGACTATGTTCCTGTGAGACACCAGTCCTAGCCAACAACTGCACTCCTAGGAGCACAGGAACTATTCTGTTCTTGCTTTCTTTAGCCTTCTAAACTTCATGGCCAGTGAACATGGTATTCTTGGGGGAAGCCATGCACCAGTAGGGTATGCTTGCTTGGCTTATAGCATTAGGGACTTCTATAGGTAATGCTGTATTCCCTGACCACTCATACAAAGGCGACCATGACAATATATTGGTTTTGTATATATATATATATATATATATAATTGGCTGATTTGTGGGATGCACGAGATACAATGTCCAGTGTATAATCAGTCCAAACATTGAAAAAGTCTCACACATGCAGTATCATCCTACTCAGAAGGAGTAGCAGAATGTGTTTTGGATTGTATTTATACATATGTCAATGCTATATATGAGAAATGTTTAATTAAATTGACAACTTTGTGTAAAAGATTAATTTTAATTTTCATTCCTCCATATCCAAAAACTTGAGGCAAAAAAAATGAATGTGATAGGTATGTGCCTTCAAAACTGTGATAGAAAAGGAAAAATTAGATGCATAATTTATGCATAATTTAGGCTTCTTAAATATCCAAAAAAGGCACCTTGAATTTAGAGCCCCTCTATGCATCTAGATTGTGAAAATATCTCACTCATGTAGTATCCTCATATTGGGGAGGAATAGCAGAATGAGTTTTGGGGTGTAATTCTAAATATGCCTATGCTGTATTTGAGACTTAACTTGTTAAAAACACACTAATGCCTCTTCCTAAATATCTTGGATTATCTAATTTGAGTTTTTTTTTGTACTGTCCTGGCATTTTAGGGTGTCAAGAAATAACATAGGCAGCCAGTACATACTGTAAGGATTGCTCAATTTTCAAAAAAATATACCATAGTTTGTGGACTCTATAACTTTCTTGCAGACTAAATAATATACACTGATTTTGGTTATTTTACCAAAGAATGTAGCAGAATACATTTTGGCCTACATCTATGAAGAAATATTATTTATTTGCAACATTTTATAACAGAAAACATGTTTTTTTTTTCATTTTAGGAGTGTGTCTATGGAAACGTTTGACCATTCCTTTCTTCCAGATGCACACTTGTGAGGCCCGGCACTGATGTGGACGTGAAGGCTTGACTCACAGTCTCCACTCTAATTCATTCCAAAGGTGTTCTGTTCACTCCCACTGCAGATGGCTGTCTTAGGTGACAACAGGGCAGATACAGGGTAAGGTGGTTTAGTGTGCTACTGCTGTGCTATACTCACACAGCACGCACACACACCCTAACTCCTGCAGATGGCTGAATTGGTAGAGAACAGCACTGAGAAGAACAGACTATCCCTGTCTATTTTTCCTCTATCCCTACACCTTCCCCACAAGCAAAGGCTGAGAAGAATTGATTCACATATACTGTGTACATGTACAGTACACTATCACTGTTCCTCAAGCCGGAACACACTACACGAGGCCGCCGACGCGGCGGCCTTATATAGTGTGGGGCGTGTACTAAACCCCCTGAGCTATAATTGGCCACAGGCATCCTGCCTGTGGCCAATTATTTCTCTCCCCCCGCTGGCTCTATGATTGGCCAAGCATGTGGGGTCACAGTGCATGCTTGGTCAATCATCAGCCAGCAATGCACTGCGACTGGCGTATATGTATATTATCCATATATGATTACTATTCGTGTATAATAAATGTGATATTCTCGTTTTTTGTACCTTTTATTATACTTCTTTACATATCTTTCTGGTTTCCAACCTATGCCTACAAAGTCCCAAGGGGCATCTCCTTTGGTTTTCTTTCTCGAATTAGGGATATAGCTATAGGTTCCAGTCACTGACTATATAGTTGTCTTTCTTTCTTAAAAAAATATTTTTTATTATAGTGTCGGAGGTGCTTTTACTATGAGAAGACAGGGATCCATGTCCCTGCTTTGCAGAGACACAAGTGCCATGCCTTCCCTCCTGTCAGAATGGAAATCTGCTTTGTTTACCTAGGCAGACTTCCGTTCCTCCTCTCTGCAGCATGTGTACCTGGAAGTGCAGGATCACGTATATATATATACATGATCCTGCGCACAACGGCTGCCCTGTAGCAGTAAAACTGCTGTAGGGCGGTTGACAAGTGGTTAATAAAGTACAGTACTGAAGGGCTGCTAGGTAACTTTCATGTACTGCGAATATCTTATATTAGATGCATGTTATTGTAGTAAGCAATATACTGTGCGATCTTTCCATTGTCACATTGTCACCGTTTTCTTAATTAGCAATGTAATCTAGCATCCCACAACCTTGGCCATGGTTATTTTTCTCTGAAATGTGTGTGTGTGTGTGTACATATATATATATATATATATATATATATATATTTATATCCTGACAGTTTTATATAAAGTGAGACGAATTCTGAAGGGCAAAACTGATAATATATAGGTTTTTCATTGCTATTAAATATTTGCTATAATTAGTCTTGTTAATGTGCCATGAAATTCTAAGATAGGTATTAAAGGATCAGGCGGGGTATATTGCTTCAAATAGACAGTAAAATACAGATAATGATTAAACATAATGTCAAATAAGCAATACAATTAAAATAATTTCTATTGTGATGACATACTTAACACCCATTGTGTTGGAATAGTGGCACATATGGTCTTCTATCAAGGGATTTTAGAACAGTAGGTGATCTTTTATGCCATCTGTGCTGAAGCATTCTCACAGCGGGGTTAGTTAAATTAAACTGCAATACTTTGAAAAATACATAAAACCAATGAAACTAATCTTGGCAGAGCACACATTTTGCAAACAAACATTTGTGATTTATCACACAATTTTTTTGTCTTGAAGTTTAATATTTATTGGTTTTCAGCAAAAAAAACTCACTCCAAAGATTGTGTTGCTGGGATAACATAAATATTATTTGAAATAAATAAGTAAAACTTAAATCCAATTGGCTTACAGAATGACAACTATAACACTTATTTAAAATGTATGTTAGAACATACAACATACTCTATAGCCAGTACTCACAATGATTGTCATGCAAATATCTAGTCAAATAAAATATTGGATTTTGTTTTTGTTTGGCCTTTGCAGCAACACAGTATGTTTTTTGTTTTTTTTTACTTTTTAAGCTGTACCCAATAAAACAGCTAAATTCCTTTTAAGGTGTAAGAAAAAAGTTTTGTCTAAATTTGAAAAGACTGGGAAAGGGTTAGAGCCTCTTGTTTCTGTGTCTTTGCTGTGGAGATTCACTGTCTCTGTTTATCCTGGTCCCCATCATCAATCAAATAAAAAGCAATATTATTTAAAAAATGTTACAGTCACTTGAACAGAAGCAGAGGGAAAATCTTGCAGTAAGGATATTTGTCCTGATTGAATCTTTTAAAAGAGAATTGTCTCTGTTTAGTTTAAAGTATAAGTAAAGGCAAAACTTTATTGTTTTGTTTTAGATAGAGTGCAGAGGGGTTGGAACCCCTGTCAGCTTTTATTGCTGTCTGCACACCCATTAAGAAGATTCACTCAAATTTTGGGTTGTGTCTCCAGAAAATTAATAGAGGGGAAAAGTTCCAATGGGGACACTAGTTCTGGTGATCTGGGGGTCCCCAAGAAATTCCCTTTATTTGCAGGGATTTCCTCTCACTTGCTGTTAGGCTATGGGAGAGGAAGTGAAGGGGAATATCCACAATGGGACATAGATGGTGAAATAAAATCTGACAGGCGTTATAACAGTCCCTTGCTCTATCCAAAATTTAAAAAAAAAGTTTTGCCTATAGTTCTTAGCCTATAGTGTGCCTACTTTAATGTCAAACTCTTATACTCTATCCAAAATTAAAAAGTTTTACCTTAGCTTAGGCTGAGAAAAACACTTTGTCAATCAGCTGTCCTCCGGTTAACACTCACTGTAACTATTTAACAGGTCATAAGATGAGTGGCATAAAGAAAGGCTAATCTACTGTATGTGAGACAACATGAGTGGAAAAGGTCAAGAAGTACATAGGCACAACGTGGGGCACACTGTGCTTCCAGCACACAGACCGGGCTCTAACCAAGAACCCGGGTCTCGTACTAATGATGAGGACCAGGGACTCTGGGTCACCTGGTCACTGTGATAGCCTCTGATTGCCTATCACAGTGATCAGTGACTGTGAGCCTGCCCCTGTGTTTACTTCCTCTTCTGAATGAAGAGAGAGAGGCATTGTATTTTCTTCTTCTTGCAGGGAAGGAAATGTAAACAAACTGAAGTGTTTTTAAAAATAAAATGAATAAAAATAAAGAATTAAAAAAAAGAAAAAAAAAGCAAGATCAAGGTTTGCCAGAGTTAGTGTTATGGTCAAGTTTTGGGTCAAAGGTCACGGTCAGCATATTTTGGGTAGAATTAAAACATTTTTTTTTTAATTGGTATCAATGTTGGTTAGTGTCAGTTTTAGGCAGGATAAAAAAAATGCAAAATTCACACTATTGTTTCTGGCCTGTACTAGGGGTACAAACAACAACTAACATATGTGTTATAGCTGCAGTCGTCAGGAGCAGGAACATGTATTTTGGGTTGTTCTTAGGTGGTAACTTATGATAATAGCAAGAAATATACAGCTAAATTTAGAATATATATATATATATATATATATATATATATATATATATATATACTATTTTAGGCCACTTTTCTTTTGATAATAGAAAATAAAATCAGAAGATATCCATTACAATTTATCATCAAAATTTGTCCTGAAAAAAAACAAGGTATAATCCACCTGGATACACTAAGTAGTTGTAACGATTTGTACAGTTTTACACATGTCAAAGTTACGAAATTGTGCTGAGGCATTTAGATTTGTTTTACCCTTAGATGTGAAGGGGTTAAGATTGTTAGGAGAACCACTACGATCTATATGCTAGATAGATTTAAGGGGTCTATTTATAAATGCTTTTACAAAAGATTCATACAACTTTCACAAAAGATTCATATAATTTTCTAATAGCATTCAATTGGAAATGTGTGAATCTTAGTTGAAGGTTGTGATAACCCTGTGTAACACAGTAAATAAAAATACTCCTTAGTGTTAAATGTACACATTGTTTCAGTATGCATGCACTTAACTTGAAAATATATCTGATATTTTTTAACAAGATAATGTCTCAAAGAATATGCAGTAGCTTTGTTTTTCAAATAATTATATTTCATTGGGTGTACAGTTGGTAGAGACATACCAAACTTGTGTGGGGATGGGATACTTTTTAATAAATTCAGGGATTAATTATTAAATTAAATAAATTCCCTAACTAATCATAAGAGTTTAATGGTTTAGAAAAACATAAATCATGAAAAAACATAAGATATTGTTATACATAGTGGAAGGTACTTGTAATAAATGTGCAAAAATGTCAAGGTGTACTTACAAAAAACTGACTGGGAATTCGCTTTTGTAAGGAGGAACAAAATTTTAATGCAGCTAACAAAAAGTTAATTTGATTTTGAACAAGTACAATAATTCAAATACCCATTCTTCAAAATCTTAGCAGTACTTGCAAAAGCATGAGTTGTTTACAGTTCGGTAAAAACTTTTCAGTTTGGAGTGTTGTCTTACCAAGTAAAGTCTTTAAAGTGAATTTTCGATGTAAGTCAGATCCTGCAGTATATAAATCAATATTTTCTGAGCAATTACAGAAAATTGAGTTATAGAAATAGATGTAACTCCATGTCCAAGATTATCACTTCTAAAGTACAGAAAATTGTTTGTTGCAGCAGATTTTCTCTAAAGCACTGTATGGGATTTGGTAGTCACATCACAGGAGAGAACTATTTTCTGTGGAATCCCCGTTGATATTATGTTTCTGTAACTTCTGTTATTATGTTTGTGCTTTAATTAGGCAATGACAACAAAGCATTTACTTTCATAGCTTCTTTTTGCACGTGTTTCTAAAAAATAAAATTAAAAAATATATATATTTTTTTAGTCAGGTAAATATGAAATGTTTTAAATTATCCCATTCATGCATATTAACACCTTCCCATCGGGCCTATAGTAGAATGACGGCCAGGCAGTGGACTTACCACTCTGAGTGGACGTCATACGACGTCCTCTCAGAAAGTGGCACTTGTGTGGCCACGGGGCCACGCAGCACCGTGATCTGTCACTGGCTGTGTCCATCGGACAGAGCCAATGACTGATCAGAGTATCAGCTCACTGCCAGTACCATGTGACCACTGTGACCTATCACAGCAGGTCACATGACAGCTGTAAACAATAGATGGCTTCCTTTCATGCCATCCATTGTGTATAATTGTGTTGCTAGCTGTGATTGGTCAATGTGATCACATGGTACAGACAGGGCCTTTCACAGCCCATCTGTACCATATGATTAGCTTTGACCAATCACAGCTAATCACAACAAAACAAACTGAATGAATCATTTCATTCAGTAAAATGCTTGCTTATAGCAATGCAATTCAGTGCTATAGGCAATCATAATGCGTAAAAGAAGAAACTTCCTCAGAGTAGTGCAATATTACTATGGTAACATTATATTGCTCTGGTCACAGTGTGTTCAACAAATTGTAAAGAAAAGGAAAAATGTATATATATATATATATATATATATATATATATATATATATATATATATATATATATATATATATAATTATTATTATTATTTTTATGTATTTTTTTATGTATTTTTTTTCGTACTATCAGCAGACAGTGTTCCTGATCACTGCCACACTAGTTATTGTAACTTAAAAAACAAATCATGCCTCTTACTAAATACCTTGGACTGGCTACTTTCCAAAAAGGGGTCATTTGGTGTTTTTTGTACTGTCTTGGCATTTTAGGGCCAGTACATCAGGATTGTTTAATTTTCAGATATATACCAGTTGGTGGACCGTATAACTTTCCTACAAACTAAACATTATACACTGAGTTGGGTTGTTTTCACCAAAGAAATGTAGCAGAATACATTTTGGCCTAAATGTATGAAGAAAAATTATTTATTTATAACAGTAACAAAGAAAACATGTTTTTTTTTTCAAAATTTTCAGTCTTTTTTTGTTTACTTAGCAAAAAATTTAAAACCCAGTGGTGATTGAATACCACCAAGGAAAGCTCTAGTTGCTCTAGTTGTGTGAACAAAATGATAAAAAATTTGTTTGGGTACAGTGTTGCATGACCATGCATTTGTCGTTCAAAATGTGACAGCGCTGAAAGCTGAAAATTGTCCTGGACAGCAAGGGGGTAAAAGTGCTTGGTATTGAAGTGGTTATTATTTTGTATTTTCTTATGCAGCTAGCAGTTTTCAGGCTTCTTCTATCTGCTCTGTTGAATTCAACCTGTTGTTTATAGAGGTTACACATGCAAGTTAGGGACCTTCACGACCCCATTAGCTTGTTTCTCCTCATGGTGGCGGTCCCACCAACTTGGCAATTCAGCCATCAAAGGGTGCATATCAAGCTCAAATATAAATAAAATTCTCCATGGCCCAGTATAATTTAAAATATGCAAGATTTATTCTCATAGATAACTCACAGGCTTAGTAATAACATTGGTCATCTACAAACAGCATCGTTGCCCGAACCACTGTGTGTGTGATAATGTCAAAAACAAGCCCCGCCCTGGGATGAATAAATCCTGCATATTTTAAACGATACCGGGACATGAAGAATTGTATTTATTTTTGAGCTTGCCCCGCACCTTTTGATGATTGTCTGCTGAAGTGTCAAGCCAGTGTGAGCGCTACCAAGAGAATAAACAAGCTACTGGGGGTAGTGGGGCCAAGAGATTGTTCCTGGGACCGAAGAGTGTTTTTTCATGCTGTGTTTAACTTCTTATGATCTGAAGGTTATTAATTCTAGTAAGGAGTGTGTATTGACAAACAACCTTATAACCTGTGCCTAAAGAAAAATAAAAATAATAAACAACCGCTGCTGCTGCCTGCAAAGGTTAAAAAACCTTAATAATGGAAAACTAGGAATATATATATAGGCTGCACTAGCAGGTATAAATCACCAATGTGGTAATAATATATATGTATACAAAAAACATACGCATATATAAACAAAACATGTGCATATGTATACAAAATACACATTAAGTGTTATTGCAAACTAATCAATAATCGCAATAGTGTACGGATATGTGAAATGTGAACCAATAATGATCACAAAAATACTTCAAATATTAAGCAGTTACGGTAATCACTGCATGAAACAGTGCAAAAAGAGAAAGAAAAGCATAAATAAATATAGTGCAAACGAATATACAGACTCTATAGAGGATAATTATGATATTAGATAGTTAATGAGATGCAGGTATCTTCAAACGACAATCCCCTCTAAGAGCCCCACTCACCAAGAATGTTTGACCCACGGCTTTGCAGTCCTAGGGTCAAAAAGCGCTTTTATATGGGGATTAGATATATGCCAGGGTTCCTTTTGATTGTAGTTTTGAATAAGGTACTCCAAACAATAATGAAGCCTCCAAGGGTTTTAGAATGCCATAAAAGAAAAACATAGAAGATATCATGTGTAGTATCGCTATAATAAACCAAAATACCGCTGTTTAGATGGCAACTCACTACAAGGAAGACAGGTATCAGCATGTTCCGGGTGCACAAAGATGGCGTGCGTTCCACAAGAACAGGAAGCAGCGTCACTGGCTTTCAACACCGGAAGTTACGTCGGCGCGTTTTGCCCCTCCTCCAGGGCATCATCAAGGACATTGATATATATTTTTCTTTTATGGCATTCTAAAATCCTTGGAGGCTTCATTATTGTTTGGAGTGCCTTATTCAAAACTACAATCAAAAGGAACCCTGGCATATATCTAATCCACATATAAAAGCGCTTTTTGACCCTAGGACTGCAAAGCCATGGGTCAAACATTTTTGGTGAGTGGGGATCTTAGAGGGGATTGTCGTTTGAAGATACCTGCATCTCATTAACTATCTAATATCATAATTATCCTCTATAGAGTCTGTATATTCGTTTGCACTATATTTATTTATGCTTTTCTTTCTCTTTTTGCACTGTTTCATGCAGTGATTAACTGCTTAATATTTGAAGTATTTTTGTGATCATTATTGGTTCACATTTCACATATCCGTACACTATTGCGATTATTGCTTAGTTTGCAATAACACTTAATGTGTATTTTGTATACATATGCACATGTTTTGTTCATATATGCATATGTTTTTGTCTTTATTTGTACTGGGGCACTTTTCATGACATTTTTGCACATGATTTTTCATGAAAACCTTTGCACATAATCTGTATTGCTTTTTTATATGAATTGTTTTTATATGAATTGGTTTCATTTTATGTTTTTTATGTTTGATTGGATCAGGTAATGAGCATTTTAAGCACTTTATATGGTGTAGTATTTAAATGGACTGACTGTACATCTATTTAGGACAATTCATTTTATTCCCGTCCCCCTTTCTGTACAGTGGCTAATATATACCTAGCAAATGTACACAAGACACAGCCTGATTGGAAGATCTACTCATGTGAGATATGGTAAGGAAACAAAACAATGGCCAGTCCTTTGAAGTAGAACGATATTCACAGTACCCCTAACTGAGAATCTGGGAGTAGTATAATTCCTTCATGGCAGCACCTCATGGGGTCCCACTCCTTGATATTCATCTGTTACAAGCCAAAGTCTGTACTGGCCACTGTGTACAGCCTAGGTCTAAAATTCACTAGGCTGCATGGGGATACAGGTACTATTCTGAAACTTATACAGGTACGAACAATGTAGCAGTATTTTTAAGCTTAAAACTGTAGCAAATTAACTTTAAAGCCCCACTGTAGCTTCCATAAAAAAATTGCATGTAAATAAATATGCATTTTTCAAAGTCTTACTGCAAATTATTATCAGCACCAGTATAAAAGTCTGTGGTTGGGCAGGAGGATGCAGAGGTAACTGCTGCTATCTGTTTGAAAATAGAGATGAGGTTAAAGTTCGGTCCAAACACAGTGGAACTTGAATTCAGGCATTTGGAAGAAAGACCATATATATGTAGCGCCGGGCTCCTGAAGAGCACACGCTATGTTTTTGTCAATTTAAATGTTCCTAAGATCATAGTTGGGTTTTAGGGTTAAGTGTAGTAAATTATGGTCTCAGTATCAGTTTGGCTGTACTGTATTGTGTTCTGCTTGGCCATAGGTGTGGGTGTCACCTTTGGCAGGCATTGGAACACAGTCTGGTTGAACCAATCAGTGGGTGCTTTGTTTCGCTGTGTATTCTGGGAAAGGGTACTTAAGGTACTGAGGTCACGTGATTCGGGGTTCCGGTCCAGAGGATTCTTTCTGACTGCATGGTCCTGGTCCTCCTGACCAGCCCCCAGAGGCCCTCATGGCCTGGGGTGCGGTTCCATCCGTTTCTGAGCCTCGGGGCTGGCTAGCCCGAGGCACAGTAACTGGAACGAGGGTTCCAAGGTGGTCCGGTGCCGTCTCGGTTTTGGAGAGGCCCAGCAACTGAAAACACAACGGGGGGAGGACTCTTCAGAAGAGGGCCACGCACAAGGCTGGCTGCTCAGCAACAGCCTGGAAGCTAAGCTGGAAAGGACACCAGGTGAATCCACACTCATACGGTATCGCCGGACCGGCTGCAAGATACTGGTACCGTGTGAGAGTTCTATAATTTCATCCTTCAGTTTCAACCAAGTCTGGGCAGAGACATTTCATTCTAAAGTTCTACAACCAAGTCTGTGGCAGAGACTTTGCTTTATCTGAATCACCTGTCGGTTGCTAAATTCACCAAAAGGCGATTTATCCAATAGTTGTAATATCCAGTTGCGAATGGCTATTCCCTGGATTGCATAGCCAGAGACATTCAAGTGTCAGCAGTTCCAAGAGTACCTGAGCTTTCCTACCCATACCCTCTATTCCCTACTGAGAGACTGTGTTCTGTTCAACGTTTTGCAAAAAAAAATCCCTAAAGTGGATCCAGTGTCAGTCTCTGCAGTTTGTTGGGCCATCTACCTCGGGAAACCCCTAGATGCACACAAGGTCGAGAAGGTAACGCCCAAAAATAACCAGCAGCTCCTTCGGGGGTTAGTGCTACATATATATTTAGTGGCCATTCCATCTGTGTTGTGGGGATCCTTGAGGCCGACCCTCGGCTCTCAATGCCCATGCCCAGACTCATATCTGGTTTGTAAGTATGAATGGGGGACTTATTCTTATATATCTATATATATCTATATATATCTATATATATATATATATATATTAACATTTTATAGACATCTATCCTGCATCACCTCCTGAGGAGTGGCACTTTAGCCACGGAACGCGTCAAGCTAGCAGATAGACATGTGCATTCGTTTTCGTCCGAATGCATTTTCGTCCGAATTTTCAGGTATTTTCGTTATCGTTTTAACAAACGATAACGAAAGTGCAGAATCCAAAAAACGAAAGATCCGACATAAACAAATGCTTTATTTTCGTTGTGACAACAGTTCGATATAGATAGGAGATTCGACGCTGACAATAACAATTTGTGTCCATTGAACCTGTGGTCGAATGTGCCTAACCTTAACTCTATTAGTCCAAGATTATTCTACATAGAGAGAAAAGATTCGACGTAGAAAGGAAAGATTCGACGTAGAAAGGAAAGATTCGACGTAGAGAGGAAAGATTGCTGCTGGAATTGGGTGGAATTGCAGCTAAACTATACAGAGTCATACAGTTTAGCTGCTCCGTCGAATCTTCTTTGAACTTTCGACATACACCATAAGCCTTCAATGACAGATTCGACCTTAATTCATTTGGATTTTTCGGACGAATGCAATTTTTAACGAAAAACGAAATAAATAAAAACGAATTTCGGGAGTAACTAAATAAATTTATTTTTCGGACGAAAACGAAATTCCGAAACGAAATATTTCAGTGTGCACATGTCTACTATCAGATGCCCCCCCTGTTATATATCATACAACTATTACCAATAATATGTTTCATTGGCTCATACCTATGTATATTATGTATTTTATTGTGGAGATATGCAGCAACTATTCTGGTGTTTTTATTATGCTACTATTGTGAACCATTGTGTTATTATGGCATTATGCTATCATATTACTATGTATTATATTATGGAATAAAGTTTTCCTATTTTATTATGTTGAGTATTATGCTATCATGTTAAGATATATGGTCATAATCCATGGTATACTCACCAGACACTATTATGGTATTATGCTGTGATGCCTCCTTGGCTGCATGTTTCATATAAAGTCCCAAATGTTGCTCTTATTTAACTGGGGTATATAAATCCCATATTATGATGAGCAGGTAATGAATTGTTTGATGTAAAAAACTGACTTTGTCCAAGAATGAGCACTGCCAATGCTGAATAGATTAGAATGTCAGGCATCCTCTCTTCTTACATTGGAAGATACCAGTTGTCGAAATAAGAACCTATATCCATGATTTTATTGACTCAAGAGCTTTTTAATCTATTGGGTGCAATAATATTCTTTATAGTATGGGTTTTCTTGAAAGTCACCTGAGGAGATGAAGGTGGGATCGGTCCTAGTTTAAGCTCCATCTGCAAAATGTGCCAATGTTTCTTGACAATACTGGATATGGATCTGAACCTGTCATAACATTTTGTCACAAACCTAATGGTGTTGCTGTTCCGATTCTCATCCTTGGTGGAAGGTGGCGGGACTGCTAAGAATTTCTGATATGCCTTCTGGATCAGTTCTGATGGGTACCCTTTTTGCAAAAACTTGTTCCTCAACACAACACTTTGTTTCTCATACTCCTCCTTTTTGGTGCAATTTCTACATAACCTTTGGAATTGTCCACTAGGGTTGTTGTTACAACATGAAGGATGGTGGCAACTGGTGTAATGCAAATAAGAATTGCCACTGGTGGGCTTGCAGTGATTTTTGGTGTAAATCACACCATCCTCATGGGACAACTTCAGGTCTAGGAATACCAGACTATGGGGATCTATTACATGTGTGAACTGTAGGCCCAAAGTATTGTTGTTACAGTATGAAACGAAGGCTGCAAACTCATCTGGACCTCCACTCCAAATAACCAGAACATCGTCAATGTAGTGGCTGAAGAAGATGATGTATCTAGCAAAGAGATTACGCTTCCAGATGAATAGCTCCTCCCAATACCCCATTCAAATGTTGGCATATGAGGGGGCAGAACTTGTGCCCATCGCTATCCTGTTCTTTTGGACATAAAACCTATCTTGGAACACAAAACAATTATGCTCCAAGCAGAGGCTGGTAGCATCAATCAAAAACTGCCTGTCTGTAGTTCATAATAGGATCTTTGTAGAAAGAAAGTGTATTGCTAATTTGGGGTATACTAAACAACAATTAATGTTACTAATGGTGCAATACAGTGCCACACGTATAAAAGAACTCAGTGATATCAAAAATACTGTATGGCAAAATAATATGGTTAAATTGCCGGTATAGTGACTTCAAATATTGATACAATTTATGAAATCTAGAAAACCCCATACAATAATAATGTCAGAATGAACTAGAAATTGGTTGAAATTGATAACTATATGGTGAAACAAAATGAGTAAAGCAAAAAATTGCGCATTCATGAAAAAAACATCAAAGTCCATATATGACGACATGGTGACTTGAAAAAAGTTGGTGCAGACAATTTGTCAGTAGATATTCCACCACCGATATATATAAGACTTACCAGAAACGTTGAACCAAAATAGGCGTACGCCTAATGAGTCAGTAAGGCTTGTGGTGTGATACACCCAGGGGGATCTTTCAGAAAAATTTATATCCAATCAAAGGGAGAGACTTCTATGGTCCTTCACGACAATTTTAAAATAAGTGCCCACCAAAGGAATGATGGCCAGAGGATACGTCAGAGAACTTTCCTCCCAGGTATATATTTATAAGAGGAAGAAGGAATAGGCCACATAGTGTAATTCCATTATGGATAAAAACATTTATTTGTTTATAAAAAAGGAACACTCACATTTTATAAGGATAAAAAGCGCTTTGCAATGTTTGGTAAAAGGTGACGCAGTGGCATCAGTAGAGCCCGTCACAACGCGTTTTAGTCTAATAAGACATCATCTAGGGTCCCGTAGAACAACGATATAACCAGAACATCGTCAATGTAGTGGCTGAAGAGGATGATGTATCTAGCAAAGGGATTATGCTTCCAGATGAATAGCTCCTCCCAATACCCCATCACAATGTTGGCATATGAGGGGGCAAAGCCTGTGTCCATCGCTATCCCGTTCTTCTGGACATAAAACATATCTTTGAACACAAAATAATTATGCTCCAAGCAAAAGCTGGTAGCATCAATCAAAAATTGAGCCTGTCTGTAGTTCATAATAGGATCTTTAAACAAAAAATGTTGGAGAGCTTCAAGCCCCACTTGATGGGGAATAGAGGTGTAAAGAGAACACACATAGAGAAGCCCACATAATTATTAATGGTTTCAATAATCTGACTGGAATCTTTAATGAAAGAAGGTAATGTGGAAACAATGAATTGTAAAAAAAAGTCAATGTAATGAGAAAGTCCTGCAGTGAAACTATCTGTACTAGCCACAATCAGTCTACCAGAGGGACACTCAGTGGATTTGTGGATCTTTGGAATATGGTGTTGTTTCTCCCTCTTGTTCAGCACCCTAGCTATTAAAGCTCCATCCACCAAAGACTTCAGTTCTATCAAAAAGCCTGTCAGAGGATCACTACTGAGTGTCCCATAAGTGTTCACATCAGACAATAAGCGGTAAGCTTCTTTTTCATAATCTTTTTTGTTCTGAATGACAAGGCTACCACCATTGCCTGCTTGTTTAATCACTATTATGTCATTCTCTTCCAAATCCTTCACAGGTTTGGATGGCGCATGGTGCCAGAATTGCACAGTTCCAGAAGGCCCCGATAAGTGGCCTGGTAGTATGTTTCCACATATGGGCCTTTAGGAAAAGACTCACTTTTTTGCATTTTTTTCATCCATATAATCTGCCTGATCTTTAATATAAAACCTTTTCACCTTTAAGTTTTGGATAAATCTGTTCAAATCTTTGAACAAACTGAACTTGTTAGGCTCTTTGGATGGAGCAAAATCCTTTGGTTTAAAAGGCGTATTCAGCTGTAGTCAGCTCATGAGAAGAAAGGTTATACATTGTTATAGTATTTAGCTCTGAGGTTAATATAATTTTCCTTTCTTTTTTGGTTATTCTTGGTGATTCTCTTCCTCGTCTACTTTGCTTCGTTTCCTTTTTTTCTTTTACAAGGCTGGTGGGTGACTGTTCTAAAAAATGAATAGTAATAGTAATGGTGTTGGGGGCCTGCAAAGACATGACTTCATCTCTACAGGCTCCTGTAATCCAGGAATCTTTGAGGTTGAGACCTTTAGGGAATGCTCCCTCCTTAAAGTAGCATTCAAGGTCTCTAGCTAGCAGGCTGTATCTGTTATGTTTGGGGATAGATAAGACCAAGACCATATGTTCTACAGTGTTGATTTTAGGTGGGGTGATGTCCTGTGAGGCCTTCTCAGTGGTGCTAGGGGTCATTGAGGATCTCTTGATCAGCATATCTCAGGAGATGTATATCTGATCACTCAAAGTGTCTGATATGCATGTGATGTCATTTATGTTCTGGGTGTGAACCCCTTCTGTATAGTTGTCCAATGTGGTTAAGCTCTCAAGAATATGTGTATTGGGAGAATTGTCCTCCTAGTTCTTGGATGGACTTGGATGTCTCTTTTGAATCGGTCTGTGCTATTAACTTCTTTCGTTTTATTGGCCTTACTCCATTTATATGTGTCCTTATTATTATGGACATTGGAAACTTTTTTTCTTTTTAACCTTTCTTTTGCTGGTTCCTTTTGTGGCATTTGACTTGGTTTAAACAGATTGTGTAAAGAGAGGCTCATTGTAATCGCCACAATTGTCAGCCACCCCACCTACTCTTTTCGACTGCCTCCAGTTGAAAACTCGCCCTTGTTTGTAGTCCTCAATGTCCCTCTCCAATTTACCATTTTTTTTGTCTATCAATCTTTTCTCGAATATGTGGATGTTATTCTCAAAAATGGTAGCCCATTTTTGAAAGAGGCATGAGATAGCTAATTCTTGAATTTTATTCTTAGCTTTTTTCATTCTAGTTCATGCAATGGCCAGTTTTCATTCTCATTGGTTTATTGGTAGTTTCATCCATTTAATGGTTCAGAATTCCGCTACTAACTCCCATTCTTAATGGATCATTTTTGTGACACTGCTCCTGGTGCCTACCTTTCACACAGCAGCTGGATGGACCCCAATACAACACAACCTCACCCATGGAGATAGCCTTGAGGTGGTTCTAGCGCCAAACATTTTTTTTGTTATTCTACCACAGCTAGAAAGCCTGGTTAAACAGGCTGTAATTCCTGAAGGATTAGTAACGATTTGGGAACCTTATCTCTGAGGGACAGAGTAGGTAAAAATGTATTTAGATTGCATATTTGTGGAGATATGATATAAATAGTGTATGGATTTCAGAGTGAAAATCTTATCCTTATTAAAGATATTTTTATGATATTAGACAAATATTGAGACAGAAATGTCACGCTCAAGGTATGACGGGGAACAGGAGGTGGATCCCCTATGCCAGTGAGGCGATAGCACGGTTTGTATTGGAGGACCGGTTCTAATGTTGCTACTGGTTTTCACCAGAGCCCGCCGCAAGGCGGGATAAACTTGCAGCAGTGGTAGCAACCAGGTCGTGTCTTCCAATAACAACTCGACCACACTGACAGCTGAGACAGGCGAGGTACACAAGGATAAGGCAAAGGCGAGGTCAAACGAAGCAAATAGGTCAAGGCAGGCGGCAATGGTTCGTTGTCAGGGGTAACAGGCAGAGATCAGGGAACACAGGCGGGAGCAACACAACGCTTTCACTGGGCACTAAGGCAACACAAGATCCGGCAAAGGACAGGAAGGGGAAGTGGGTTTAATAAGAATACAGGTGACCATAATTTGGGCCAGGCACCAATCAATTGTGCGCTGGCCCTTTAAGAGGCAGTAGTGTCGCGCGCGCCTGGGGAGCGGGGACGCGCGCGCTGGAGGAGGCAGGCGGGGACAGGAGAGCAGAGCGGGATGCGAACCCCGGGCGGACAGAGGACGCCGAGTGGATCGCATCCCGGAGCAGCGCCTGCGGTCAGGGGAGCTGACCGGGGTGCTGCAGGGTGGAGGACGCCGTGAGTGCTCCGGGATGGATGAGACACCCGGAGCGCTCGGCGTTACAAGAAAGTTGTAAAAGAGGTGGAGGAGACAGCTTTGGCACTGTCACCATCAGCTGTAGGGACACAAAGTGGAATGAACAATTTCCAGTGGTGTACCCTGTCCTGCATCCTTCCAAGCTGCCAGAAGAGTCACTCAGTGGGCCATGAATGAGATATAGTGCCCCTGCCAATTCTTGCTGGTCCACGTGTTTTTAGTCATCTGAACCTTGCTGCTGACTGCATGTTCCAATGATGTGGAACTACTGCCTTCCACTTGATGGCAAAGGGAAGTGAATGGCCTTATGGGCAGAGAAATGGCAGCCTAGGAACCTGCCACTGTGATTCAGCATAGGCAGTAAATTCCCAAAAGGAGGCAAAATCCATCAGCTGGACAGACAGGAATTATAAAGCCAGCAATTTAACCAAGCTGACATTTGGGAGCTGGTCATGGAGGTGAATGCGGCTGTATTCTTTTTTTCGCTCTAGCAGCTGGGGCAGCAAAACTTTTCTGCCCAGTGCTACAGTTGGTGGGTGGGTTTGGCAGAATCAAAATAAGGTTGCAGCCTATGCTTGCACCTACTCTGTGTGGCCCCATGCAGACCCTGATCCACACTAAAGGAGCCATAGGGTAGACCTCCAACTCCCTTAGATAATTGCGTAATATAGGAGGTAGAGGTAGAAATAGAAGAGCTGGAAGGAGACAGAGTGTGGCAATTTTCCTGGTGACTAGCATTCTGGTGTTGTTCCCCATGAGCTGCAGGGCGAGAGGTCAGATGTCTCTTCATACACATAGTACCCAAATGGCTGATGGTACGCTGGAGGCAGAGACTTCAAATAACAATGGTGTAGTCTGCTGCACACATGTTAAAAATGTGCCCTACCCGGGGGCGTGGCTTGGCGCGCAACGGAGATGGCAGCATAGGAGAGGAGCTCCGTCAGACCCAAGGCCCTAAGCACCTTTTCTGCTAACACTTAGCTTATAATGAGCAAGCAGACCCGCTCTACCCAACACACCCGGTCCCGCCGTTCTACCGCAACACACGCGGGGAGGAACATTACCGACCTTTTCAAAAATCAAGCAGCACTACAGAAGATCTCAGCCGGAGGCAAGATGGCGCCAGTGCACCATGAGGGAGACACGTCCGAGGACTCTCAATCAGCGCTGGAAGATAATGGTAGGAGGAATGCGCGCACAGATCATCCCCTGACCTATGCTGACATGTCGGGCTTCGCAGCCGACATAAAAGCCTCATTTTCTGCGGCCATTACCGACCTCAAGACCAACCTCCTAGTTCTAACTGAAAAAATGGCGTCGGTGGAGGCGGCAGGGAAAGGAAGAGATAGGGACATACGCAGGCTGGACGAGGTGGTCGACTCACATGCTACACACTTTATTGAACTGAACAGACACCTCGAGGATTTGGACAACAGGGGAAGGAGGAACAACATCAGGGTACGAGGCATCTCCGAGTCTGTGGCGGCGGAACAAATCTCCCCGGTACTCCAAAGAGTTTTCAACAGCCTTTTGGAAAGGCCGGAAGACACAGAAATTGAATTTGTCAGGGCACACAGAGCCCTCAGAGCGAGGGGACCGGATACGTTACCCCCACGTGACATTATCTGCTGCTTACAAAAGTTTGCCCTGAAAGAAGAGATAATGTTTAAAGCACGAAGGAACGACCATATTGTCTTCAATGGCGAAAACATTAAACTCTTTCAGGATTTATCACAGATCACGCTCAGAAACCGCAGGGCGTTGCGCCCCCTACTGGACACCTTGCGGGAGAAGGAGCTACGCTACACTTGGCGCTTCCCCTTTGCCCTCCTGGTGACGCACAACGGCAAACAACATTTCTTACGCACGCCGAACGACCTGCCGGAATTCTGCGACTCCCTGCACCTTGGCCGCATCGAACTGCCTGAATGGTACCAGGAATTCGTGATACCCCCAAAAGAAAGAAGTCCGCCACACTCACCTCTGGCTTCACCCGACAAACACCAAGCAAAGAAGTCGCGACAATCCAGACACGACACCGTGGGTCCCGGAACACCCCGCAGCAGACCTCACTCTTCGAGGGCATCCTACGACGAGTGATCTCAACGCATCCTGTCCTTCACCGCGGGCGCTCGTCATCACCCAGGCGCGGCTGGCCCTAAAATTTTCAACTTTGATCCGAGCCGGCACTCACCGCACCCCACCCTGGCTGGCTCATCCCGATGAGAAGCTTACCCACAGGTACGACTTAAACTTTACCCACCAGCTCCCCCGGGCCCTGCACCCACCCGCCTAATATTGGTCCACTCCTACCCGAACACACTGTGTTACCTTTCAGGAACTAACATTCTGGCATGATCACTGCAGATGATCAGGGACTCATCCACCACGTTTGACAACAATGGCCACACTGAGAGTCCGAAAGACACAAACCCAAGGGACATGGCTCACTGATTTACTGCACCTGGCAGACCTGTTGGGGGAGACCGCTTGTTAGAGCAAGCACCCCTAGCCCAGGTATATGTCCACGCCTGCCCTGGTACGCTAACACCAGTTTGTTTTGTTTTTTCTTCCTACCCGAACACACTGTGTTACCTTTCAGGAACTAACATTCTGGCATGATCACTGCAGATGATCAGGGACTCATCCACCACGTTTGACAACAATGGCCACACTGAGAGTCCGGAAGACACAAATCCAAGGGACATGGCTCACTGATTTACTGCACCTGGCAGACTTGATGGGGGTGACCGCTTGTTAGAGCAAGCACCCCTAGCCCAGGTATATGTCCGCGCCTGCCCTGGTACGCTAACACCAGTTTGTTTTGTTTTTTCTTCTGTTTTATATGGTCCATCGCCTTTGACTAAGATAATAATTTTTTCTGCCCACACCGCACCTGCCTGCCTGGGTGATGTAGGCACCCGTGGTATAAATGCTAAAATTAATATGCCCAGTAGCTCGACCCTCAGGGCTTTGTTTTTGTTCCTTTCTGTGCTCTTTTTGTTTTTTCACTGGTTATGGGTCATGTATAGTTCATTACAATGGCTAATCTATGTATTTTTAAGCAGAAAAGTCAAAAAATTTTAGGCACTATCCATGAGCTGATGGAGGGCCTGGGTCTGGCCCCTCCACTCTCACTGTGAACCCTTAGTTCACTTTTGTTTAACACCTGGCAGCTACCCTTCGGTCGCGAGCCTCCCAGGTTCCCCCACATATTTGAACGTTCTCATCTGAGGAGTACCATCCTCACTGAGACGTAATTGCAAGGCTCACTTGAACGGTACGGTAAGTGAGCCGTTTACCTTGACTCTCCCCTCTCTACTATTCCCTAACCTCTTTCCTTTCTCTACTGCTTCTAAGCGGTCTGTCCCCTTTTGACATACTTAGTGACATATCTGATAAACAAACCTGCCCCTTGTGGGCCTCTCATATTTGCTACTAGTTTTTCCTACAGGTTTGGGCCGGCATCTCTCCCTGGACCTGTCCAATGGCGTACTCGGCCCTAGGCAGATCTCCGAAACTGGTGTCCCATAATGTACTTGGCCTGAACGTGCCTGAGAAACGCACCACTCTGCTCCGCGAACTCAAAAAGGGTAAGCCCAAGATTATTTTCCTACAGGAAACACATTTTAAGACACACAACATCCCTAGGCTCACCGACTCTTACTTTACAGAGGCACACCATTCTACCAACGACACTTCTAAGTCCAAGGGGGTATCTATTCTACTCAGTAAAGATGCCTCCTTCGAAATCACAGACAAACTGACGGACACGGACGGGAGATATATCTTCCTCAGAGGCTCCCTTGCAGGAGTACCTACCACATTGGCTAACGTATACTTCCCCAACACGGGACATGTCGCCTTCTGCAGGAAACTGGTGAGGGAACTACTAGGTTTTAGCATCGGACGCTTAATTCTGGGGGGGGATTTTAACATCCCCTTGGACCCGCTAATGGACACGTCCTCAGGGAAAACTTCCATAACATACAAAATACTAAAACAGATCAAAAAACTTATACACTCACTAGACCTCGTAGACACCTGGCGATACTTACACCCTGACGAAAAGGATTTCTCCTTTTTCTCAATCCCACACAACCGCCATTCAAGGATTGACTACGTTTTCATCACACAAAAAGATCTCCACTCAGTCGCGGAGGCACGCATAGGGATTCAATCAATCTCTGACCACTCCCCTATTTCGTTGGACATTAACTTAAGCATAGGCAACAAAGGTTCCCCACAATGGAGGTTAAATTCCTCGCTTCTGACAGACCCAGCTCTACTACCCCAAATACACACCGCCATGAAAGACTTCTTCGCCATAAACGTCACCCCTGATGTATCTCCATTAAATATCTGGGAGGCTCACAAATGCAACATCAGAGGCCTATTGATGAGTATGGGAGCCCAAAAGAAAAGAGCAAGGGACATGGAAGCCCAGACACTATCCCGGAAAATCCAAGCTTTAGAGACACTACACAAGCAATCTTTGTCTGTTCACTCGGCCACTGAGCTCCTTGAGTCGAGGAAAGCGCTCAGACAAATATTGGAAACCAAAACCAAACGCATCCTTTTTTTTAGGAAGAAGGTTTACTACGAGCAAGGCGACAAGGCAGGCCACATGTTAGCGAGAGCCTTAAAAGAAGCTTCAGCCAGAAACACAATTCCAGGCATTAGAAATTCAATAGGCAACTTAGACAGGACGACAGACAAGATAGCCCAACACTTTCAGGACTACTACAATAAACTCTACAACCTACCCCCGTCCCACAGACCCCCAGATCTTAGAGGTCCAAGACAACAGATAATTCAGGATTTCCTTAAAGACTCAGACCTACCCTCATTACAAGAAGAGGATTCCTCTGACATAGACAGACCAATTGAACAGTCAGAAATCAAATTGGCTATCAAAGAATTAAAAACCAATAAAAGCCCAGGCCCAGATGGCTACACAGCTATTTACTATAAGACTTTTACCGATACGCTGACTCCCCACCTACAGAAGGCCTTAAACTCACTTGCAGACGGACGACCAGTAACCCCTGACTTTCTCTCAGCCAATATTGCGGTGATCCCAAAACCCGACAAAGACCCGACACAGTGCTCCAGCTACAGACCAATTTCACTACTGAACATTGACGTTAAACTCATGGCAAAAATAATCTCCACAAGAATGAAACCCTTATTGCATAAACTGATCGGCCCAGCACAAGCGGGCTTCATGCCGGGAAGAGAAGCCAGAGACAATGTCACTAAAGCTCTCAACCTGATCCACATTGCCCGGGAGCGAAAGATCGAGGGTCTTCTCCTGTCCACTGACGCGGAGAAGGCCTTCGATCGAGTAGCATGGGATTACATGTTTGAGGTTTGTAAACATGTCAGATTAGGCCCCAGGATGCTTAACTGGATTTCCTCCCTATACCAAAACCCCTCAGCTAGGCTGAAAATTAATGGCTCGCTGTCAAACAAAGTAGACATAAATAATGGGACTAGACAAGGATGCCCGCTCTCCCCAATCCTATTCATTATCACGCTAGAACCCTTCATTAGGAAAATCCTAGCCAACCGCTCAATTCATGGCTTCAACGTAGGGGGAAAGGAATACAAAATAGCAGCATATGCTGATGACCTTGCGTTCTTCCTAACGGACCCCCACATATCAATCCCCTCCCTCATGAAAGAATTCAACACCTACAGCTATGTGTCCAATCTCAAAATAAATTATACCAAGTCAGAAGCTCTAAACATCACGCTCCCAGACTCCACGCTTAGGGCTGCCAAAGAAAATAGCTCCTTTAAATGGGTCCCCAAGGCAATCAAATATTTGGGTATATGGCTGACACCTAAGATAGAAGACATATTTGCATCCAATTTTGTCCCTCTGCTAGGATCAATTGAGGAGGACCTCAGACGGTGGCATACCAAACCCTTTTCCTGGTTTGGCAGAGCAGCTATATGCAAAATGACTATCTTGCCGAAAGTATTATACTTACTACGCAACTTACCCATAAGAATTCCACAAAGCTTCTTTAGAACACTCCAGGCAACCCAAATGAGATTTATATGGGGTCATAAAACACCCCGCATTAAATTCTCACTACTCACAAGGGTTAAGGCACAAGGAGGTCTGGGGGTGCCGGATTACAAAAAATACTATCACGCCACACACATAGCGAGAATACTAGACTGGCACTGTCATACAGACACAAAGGACTGGGTGTCACTCGAAAACGACTCTAGTCCGATCCCCTTGAAATTCTCCCCGTGGATCGCCTCTAACGGGTACCCAAAGGATATGAAAAAACACCCACTAATAGGGACCTCCTTGAACATTTTTCACCTTCTGGCCAAACAAAAGAAAACCTTTTTTTTTTTCAAACGGCCCACTGACCCCATTGTCAAATAACCCCGACTTCCCACCAGGCATGGGAAACAGACAGCTTCAACTAAGCGACAACCACCCACCAATCCTTACCCTACATTGCTTTAATGGTGGAGTCATGAAAGATTTTGTAGACTTTAAGTCGGATAACCAGATACCCTCCCTACCCCTCTGGACTTACTTTCAAATACGCTCATACACTCACAGGACCACACGGAGGGAACAGTTCACTAGAGACCTCACGGTATTAGAGTCGGTGTGCCTAAAGGGAGAACAGGTACCCAGAGCCACCTCCACGGCCTACGAGTGGCTGCAACAGGCAGGCGGCGCCCCGCGGGACAGGTTCAGGGAGAAATGGTCAGAGGCCCTAGACATAGACATAGCAGAGGAGCAGTGGGAGAGAGTTTGCATAATGGCCCACAAATGTTCCATTCGCACAAAAGCACAAGAGACAGCCTATAAACTCCTTACCCACTGGTACGCAACACCAGTAAAGATTCATAGTTGGCACCCGCAGACCAGCGACAAATGCTGGAGGTGTGGTACAGGAAGAGGCACCCTTTTTCACATTTGGTGGCAATGTGAGAAATTGGCACCTTTCTGGGAAGCAGTGATAGAAACGATCTACAAGATCACGGAGACCAGACTTGACCTGAATGCTGCAAACTGCCTATTACACATCTCTAAATTTTCCATGAAAAAATATAAGAATTGCCTTTCTAAACATCTATTGATAGCCGCCAATTCAATCATCCCGACTCACTGGAAGTCCACATCAGTTCCCACGATCCGAGACTGGCTACACAAAATTTCTTTGATATGTGAAATGGAGGACACCAGAGCACAAGCTGAGGAATCAGCTGAGCGTTTTCTCAAGACCTGGTCTCCCTGGTTTAGTTTCAGACTCTCCCCAGACTACTCCACACTTGTCGCGTAAAATCGCATAACAGTATTATTAGGTTCTGACTCCGCAAGACCCTTAGGGTATTCCTTGGACCCGGGCCTATGCTGGCCACCGGGTCACAAGCAGCTATAATAAGAATCTACCTCAGGTTCCGGTCACTGAGACCCCCCAACGTTCATAAACATAGATTTGGGACAACCCCTTTCTCTTAACCCTTTTCTCTTCTCTGCTTATACTTCTCCCCCTTATTCCCTATCCTCTAACTATCCACCACCTGCCTTTTGAGTACAATCCCCACCAACTGGTGGTAAGCGGCTAAAACGCAAGTGCTACACTTTACGGTTCCTGCTCTGTTGGTTTTAGTCAAGTTACTGAAATTTCATCCTGATTTACAACCTGTTAATATCAGTCGATACATTCGGTTGACAACACTATGTTAATTCTGAACAAATTTACGTCACTGTACTCATGTTGATTACTGTACTTTGTTGAATTTTCAATAAACTTTAATGTTTAAAAAAAAAAAAAAAAAAATGTGCCCTACCCTTGTGGAACTCTATCATCTGGTAGAGCAGGGAGGCTTCTCCCTCTCTATCTCTGTTAGCAGCTTTTAGATAACATCCTCCCTTGCTGGATTTATGCCTCTCCATCACTTTTTTCCTCTGCTCAGTCTACCCAGACACAGTCGGGAACCTCATTATTCTCATTTCCCTTTTCATTCCTGGAGCCAGCTTGGCAGTAATCTGTAGATGTGGGAACATCATTGCCAATTGGTACTCTCTGCCTGGTGTACCCTCCCTCTAGGCTTCTGGTACTTTCCTTCTTAACCTTGGAGCTTGCTAATTGCTGTGCATCCTTTTGCAGAAAGTGGCTCCTGCTGTACTCAAATATTCAGCAGAATACTATGTGAAGGTTGGACAATGACAGAAAAAGCTATGAATGAGGAGGCACTGATAGAGCACTTTGGCAGCTGCAGTGAACTGTGAGCTAGTTTTCACCTGGGGGACAGGGGAGGAGGACAATGAAGGGTTGGGCAGCCACTCTACCACCTCTTCTACATACTTTGGCTGTATAGCATGTCCAGGGCCTAAAAAAGATAGCAAACATGCCCTGCCAGCAAATAATGAATCATGTCGATGACCACCACCTTGGTCTTTGGATAAAGGGGCTGCTATCTCTCCCTTTATGGTTGCAGCTTTTGGAAGAGCTGCATGGGAGAAAAAGTAGTGCTTGAGTGTACTGTAAACTATGGTGTTTCGGTGCACTTTAATCTGTGACGCTTCGGTGCACTGTAAACTGTTGAGCTTTGGTGGACTAAACAGCAACCCTATGGGCTGCACTTGTCTGCTGCAAACAAAGGGCAACTGGCGTGGTGACACCAACAGATTCATGATAAAGAATAGAGCTGCGCTCTCTCAACTAATTGTAGCAATGAGTGACAAAGACCAAACCATAGTGCTAATAACATAAAAACCAGTGATAGGAAATACCATAAGTAGTAATGATAAACCACTTAATGCCCATATCATTTAAGCCAGTAATGTCAAATCATATTATGATCTTAATAGTCCACAAGAACCAGTATAGGCTAGAATTTTTTAAACAGGTAGCATGTAATGGCATCACATCACCCATGCAAGCAAATAGTCATTGAGCGGGAATCCTCCTTATGATAATAGAAAATCACACTGACAAAGGAAATGACTATCCACCGCCACATGAATATCGCACTAACTAGCTTACAGAAGCTTAATCGCTTGTGGCTAATACCTAACCAAATGTCAAATCATATGATGATCCTAATAGTTCAGAAGAACCGGTATAGGCTAGAATTTTTTTTTAACAGGTAGCATGTAATGGTATCACAGCACCCAGGTGGTGATTTGTGCAAGATATATAGACGACATCCTCCTCCTATGGGATGGCAGTGAGACAGATCTTCTGGAATTTATGTGTGTACTTAATACTCACAATAGGGGGATTCACCTGAGTCACAAGGCAAATCGTATGGAGATCAATTTTGTAGGTCTTAAGATTTCTGTTGGGGGTGATAAGTTTGTCACCTCTACTTATTTTAAACCCACTGACAGAAATTCTTATATCCCAGTGGATAGCTGCCACAGTGCTCCCTGGCTTAAGTTAGTCTCTAAGAGCCAGTACATGAGACTTAAAGCAGTAGTAAACACGCACTTTTTTTTTTTAAAACAAAAAAACCTGCAAGGCAAAGGCATAATGAGCTAGTATGCAGCGCATACTAGCTCATTATGAAATACTTACCTTAGAACGAGGCGCCGATATCTCACCCGATCCACGCCGAGGGAGCTGACATGTTTCCTCGGCATATCTTCCGGGTATCGTGGCTCTGGTGCTGTGAGTGGCCGAAGCCGCAATACGTCACTCCCACGCATTCGCGCGGGAGTCTTTTTCCTGGCAAGGTCTGGCAGTTCTGCCAGACCTTCAGCCAGGCTTTAACAGCGCATGTGCCACATGATGTCAGTGGCTGCATGAAAAGTAAATATCTCCTAAACTGTACAGGTTTAGGAGATATTAATTGTACCTACAGGTAAGCCTTATTATAGGCTTACCTGTAGGTAAAAGTTCAAAAAAATACTATACAACCACTTTAATCGCAATTGCACTTGTCATGGCTGGGATACATAACATTTTTCATAATTTATGAAACACTCAGCCAAGGAGTCGTCATACCAGGGGAGCACCCCCCCCCCCACACACACACACACACACACACAAATGCACACCAGAAAAGGTTGTTTAAATTATCCTCTCCAGTAGAAGGTTGAGGTCAATATACAAACCTTATGTTGAAACAGAGTAACCTGAACAATGAAGCAACTACTCAAACCCAGTGGACAATGGTCAACTGGTATTTTGAGTTCAAGATATCAAGGCCTTTTGTTTAAGGAAAAGCCAGGGTATATATTCCAATTGTTTCAAAGGGTGAGATTGTCTCCTTTGTAAGAACCCAGTGTTTTTCACAGACAATGGCAAAAGACGCCCGGTTAATTATACACCAGAAGGACACCAGTCACAAATTGAAACAGAACCAAGAGTATGTGTGTGTATGTTTATAGGTATATATATATTATATATCTATATATATATATATGGATATATAATATGTTAAGTTACAATGTTGCAATGCATTTTGCAAGAATTCATGGTACTGTAGTCATCCATGCATTGGACAAGGATTTGACACCAGTCTCTTATGGTTAAAAGGTGGTGTTTGATTTCATAATTCTCTGTCAATCTCAATATATTTGGTTAAGTAGAAATTTCTTATAGCCAGAAAGGTACATGAAATAGGGACAGCAAATGACAGGGCATAAGGCAAGCAATCGCCATATTATATTGCCATGAAACATATTAAAATACATTTCATAATAACACTAGACATCATATTCTGATTACATCTTTACCATGATCACAGATGGGCGGGTGAGAATTAGGGCAGTTACCTCCCATATTTGGAACCAACCAATCACGAGATGGTAAACATGGAGGGAGCTAACCATCCAACAATTTGCACCATACAAAAGGAGAGACACACATGATTCATGGGAGGGAGGACCACAGATCCACACGCTGACATACACTCTCTGGACAAACACAAGTTTGGTAATAAGTGACCACTCCCCATCTCGCTGGACGTTGCTGTTAGGACAAATCAAATATACATCCTTTCCTTTAAACAGTAGTGAGATACTGACCATATAAATATTGATAAAAATGTTCTTCCCAAAATTATAGGAAACATATTTTACTGTTTATATTTTAATCTTATCAAGTACTGTGTGAAGGGTAGTTTAGTATTTAATAATTATCCCACACAACGTCTTGTTGTGTGTTGAAGCCGTGTGTGTGTGAAATTAAGATCAACCTGTATTGCAACTAATTTGGCTATTGTGGTCCCAGGGAAATTATTTATCGCCCAATTCAATCTGGTATCCCTGTTAAATTAAGACTTCTTTCAAATTAATAATATCTATCTGTTGGCTCCGCAAAACATATTTTGACTTCCTTCTGGCTGGGGAAATTCTGAAAGTTTTCTTCCGTGCGACAAGAGATAGTGTGTTTTTTTAATTTAAGGCGTGGTTGCTGCACTTTTTTTAACATAGTTGTTGGGGGCTACCCTTGGGTTATTTGTCAAATATTAAGGATAAAAGTTTTATTGTCGTGTGATGTCTTTGATAATGTGTATGAAATATTAATCACCAGAAATTCCGGTTTTGTATGAAGTTGTATAATTATACTTGTAAATTAATAAAATGTATTTGCTTATTAATTTTATTGGGAGATATTTATACATTGGTAAGAATTCCCCATAGATTAACAAACTCAGGAAATTATTGTGGTATGTTACTGATTGTCTGAACAAAAAATTTCACGAAAGTTCACGAAAAATCCACTGTACTTATAGTCAGACACTACCCCTTTATCTATAATTTACCATTCTCCAAAACACTAAATTGTATTTAATTAAAATTCCCCATATTTATTATCATTAAGATTCCATACCACACTCACAACACACTGAGCCAACTGAATTTCTGATACAGGAAGAAATTTAAACTCATAGATTTGTTAAAAAGGGTTATACATTGGAGTCCTTACAGGATACCTTGATTCAAGTTGCACAGATGAATAGGGCTGAACTGTTAAAAGAGAGACCTCATGATGCAAGGAAGGAGACTCCTTTTCCAGGTCCCTTTTATTACTAATTTTTCCATTCAGCATTGGAATGTTAAACACCTTATTTAAAAACATTAGCACATTTTAGGCAATGATAGGATTTTGAACACTATCTTTACCAATAAACCTCAGGTTGTCTTTAGAGGTGCTCCCTCTCTAAGAGATAAATTGGCTCCCAATGTTCTAGACCCTCCGCAGAAAAAGCCTAGTTTTTTTCATCACCTCACTGGCTATTACCAGCGTAGGAAATGTCAAGTATGTTCCATAAAAAATAGGAGGACGAATAGTTTTGTACCTAATAGTACCTAGGTTGAATTTAAAAAAGTGCCCATTTTGAAGTCATATATGCAAGTAATTGGCCATACAATGGTTATAGGGGTCCAGGTCCTGCCCTGGCGGACATGTATCAATAAAAAAAGGTTTGTGAAAAATGTCATTTTTAAACGAGCAGTGATTTTTTGATTTCTAAAGTAAAAGCATAAAAATGAAAAATTCCTTCCAATATAGTGCCTGGGGGGTCCCCTTAGTCTACCTGTAAAGTAGCAGATCTGTACCATGTCTAGAATCTGCTGCAACAATAATTGCATTTTTTTTTTTTTTGAATTCTTTATTTAAAGATGTGACACAGATATAAACCATAAGACAACTTCACATTACAAATAAACATTGCACATATACTGTGGTAAGCGCGACACGCACATTAACTAAACAAAATAAATGCTCGTAAGTGAAAGGAGCCAATCAATCTGACCCGTTCTACTAATTGAAGTTTAATACAGGGAAAGTATAAGCTTCTGTGCCCATCACTTTTTTGTTTTTTAATTGAAGAGGAGAGTTGGAGATGAGAGAGAAAGAAAATAAAGAGGGGAGGAGTGAGGGAGAGAGAGAGAGCAAGAAGGTAGAGAGAGAGAAAAAAAAAAAAAAAAGGGGGGGGAGGCAAACGGGGGCAGGGGACACCCCCCGAGAGTCGTGATTGATAGTGCGGAATAGGCGGCTGGGATCCTAAACAGTGGATCCCAGTGTGTATTGGTGGAACTCGTCAGAGAAGCGAAAGAGATCCCAATAGAACCATCTGGACTTATGTTCCTCTGACTTATCTCGCAAGGCAGAGGTCAGATCTTCCATTTGCTCAATGTCCTTCACTCTCGCGAACCATTGGGCCACCGTTGGTGCGGACTGTTGCTTCCAAAGGGGTGGGATGCTGGCCCGTGCAGCATTAAGGAGATGTTTGAGAAGAGATTTGTGATAACGTTTCCTTGATAGGGGGGTAAGGTTGAGGAGGACCGCAGCCGGGTTATCATGTAGGGAGATGTCTGTGAATTTCTGTATAAGCTTGAGCACCGGCTGCCAAAAAGTTTGGAGCACAGGGCATTCCCAGAAAATGTGTAGGAGGGTGCCACGGGGTAGGCCGCAGCGCCAACAGCGGTCAGATTGCTGAGGGAATATCTTAGCCAGCACGGAGGGGGTTCTGTACCAGCGCGTTACTATTTTGTATGTGGTCTCTTGGTATTTGCTACATAGAGAAGATTTCTGTGCGAAAAAAAGGATACGGTCCTTTTGGGGTTCTGTGAAGGTGACTTGCAAGTCCCTCTCCCATTTTGCCAGAAATGGGGGGTCTTCAGTGGCGTGAAGGTCTAGCAAGAATTTGTAGGAGGTTGACAAGGACCTCCGGATCGGTCCTTCACCTGAGCATAGTTCCTCAAAAGAGTGGAGCTTTCTGATAAAATGGGCTGGTTTGGGCAATGAGCCAAGGAAGTGAGATAATTGATTAATCCTCCAGCGATCTAGTGGGAGAGGGGCCCGACCACCAAGCAAGTTCTCAGTAGAGAGCCAACCGGAAGAACATAATAACGAAGAGGCTCTCATGAGTCCCTGCTGAGCTTGCGAGAGAAAGAATGGGTCTGTAAGGCCAGGTGTAAAATCCGGGTGGCCAACAAGTGGCGTCATTGGGGATGGGAAGTTTCTTAGTGAGGATAAACGGAAGAACCTTTTCATCTCTGTAAGAGTTGGTCCAATCAGTGGGTGGGTATTCAAGTGGGTGGCAGAAGTTTTCCCTGCCCAGGGTAGACCCGCAAGTGGGGCCCGGGCAGCCTCCTGTTCCAACGACACCCAGAGTTTCAGGTCGCTGTGCCGACACCAGTCCACCACTCTGGTCATATGTGCTGCAGTGCAGTATAGAGCAGGATCTGGAAACCCGAGGCCGCCCCTGATCTTTGGACGTAGTAGTAATGCTCTGCCGAGACGTGGGTGTTTACCGCGCCAGATGAATCTAATAAATATAGAGCGTACAGCGTGAAAGAACGTCTGAGGTATCTTTATAGGCAAAGCCTGCAGTAAGTACAGTAGTCTGGGCATTGTATTCATTTTCAGTACATTACAGCGGCCGAACCAGGAGAGGGCCAGCGAGTCCCACCTTTTAAGATCAGCAGAGAGCGTGGATAAGAGGGGCTGGTAATTGAGGGTAAAAATGTCGTGCAGGTTTGCAGGAATTTTTGTTCCCAGGTATTGAATTGAGCGGGTAGCCCATTTGAACGGGAAGAAGGGGCGTAGGTTAGAGATAGTAGATTCTGATAAAGAAATATTCAGGGCCTCTGATTTTTGTAGATTGACCTTAAAATTAGACAGGGTACCGTAGCGCTTTAGCTCCTGTAACAGGGAGGGTAGGGAGGTAAGGGGCTCGGTAATGTAGAATAGAAGGTCGTCCGCGTAGGCTGCGACTTTGTGTTGGGATTTCCCTGATTGAATGCCTCTAATGGACTGATTGCCTCTGATATGGTGTAAAAATGGTTCCAAGGAAAGGACGAATAGTATTGGGGACAGGGGGCAGCCCTGTCTGGTGCCATTCGAGATGGGAAAAGGGCTGGAGTCATAGCCATTTACCCGTACTGTTGCTGTGGGATTATCATAGATGGCCGATATCCATGACAGGATGGGGTCTGGCATTCCTACGAATTTAAGTGTCTCCTGGAGGAAAGACCAGTCCACCCTGTCGAAGGCCTTCTCGGCATCCGTGGACAATAGCAGCATAGGCACACGGGATTGTTTTGCTTTGTCTATAATGTTTAGTGTCCGAATGGTGTTGTCTCTTGCCTCTCTAGTCTGGACAAAACCGACTTGATCGGTTACAATTAGGCGGGGTAGTAAGGCGTTCATCCTAGAGGCAAGGATTTTTGTGAATAGCTTCACATCACAATTCAGAAGTGAAATGGGCCTGTAACTCGCACATAGTAGTGGGTCCTTGCCCGGTTTAGGGATCACAGATATAGAGGCACGCAGCATGTCTGTAGGAAGGCTGTGTCCTTTGATCACAGCATTGAAGGCCGCAAGGAAGGAAGGTGCCAGAGAGTCCTGATACATTTTGTAATAGGGGAGGGTGAATCCGTCGGGCCCGGGAGCTTTACCGGACTGGGTGTCTGCTATGGCCGCTGTGAATTCCTCTGTAGTAATGGGCTTAGACAGTTCTTCTCGCTCTTCCATCGACAGCTTAGGGAGGTTGGTTTCCTGAAGATAATTGCGGATATCTAGGGCTTTTTGGGGCTTTGACCGGGAGGTGGACAGCGGATCCAAGTTGTATAGGTTGGAGTAGAAGGCGCGGAAAGTCTCCGCGAGTTCTGGGGATGAATGGACTTTGGTGCCCGATGACGAGAGAAGAGTGGGAACGTATGTCTGAGAACGCTTGGCGCGTAAAGCGTTGGCCAATAGCCGGCCACATTTGTCACCGTATTCGTAGAATGAACGACGGGCTTTCAATAGTACGTGTTTTGCTTCGTACATGGAATGACCTCGGATAGCCTCCCGAAGACGGACCAATTCCGTTTCAGTGGCACTATCTGGTTGAGTCTTGTGTTTACGTTCTAAAGTGTGAAGTTGTGCCAAGAGGTCGGACAGGGTTTTTACACGCCGTTGCTTGGTCGCGTGACCGTGTTTGATTAGAATGCCTCTGATAAAACACTTGTGCGCTGACCACACTGAGGCTGGATTGTTCACAGTGTCAACGTTGATAGAGAGGTAGGACTTAAGTTCTTTAAGGATGTCTGCGGCTATCTCTGGGTCTTTTAGGAGCGCCTCGTTAAGTCGCCACGTAGAGGTCCTGGGGGACGCTTGCGAGATTGCCAATTCCAGCAGGATTGGGGCATGGTCGGAGAGTGCAATGTGGCCTATATCTGTCTTGGTGACCAGGGGAATTGCTGAGTGTTTTAGGAGAAAAAGGTCAATTCTGGAGTAAGACGCATGGACGGCGGAGTAAAAGGTGTAGTCCCGCTCTTGTGGATGGACTATTCTCCAGATGTCGACTAGCTGGTGGGAGTGCAAGAGATCTTTGAGGAGAAGTCTGGTTCTCCGTGTAAGAGGAGACAGGTTTGAAGAGGAGTCTCTGTGAGGGTCCAAAGTCAAGTTAAAGTCCCCTCCTATGACAAGGGTTCCTTCAAGGAAAGAGTCGAGGGTGGCCAAAAAAGCCTCGAGGGTGGGAAGGGGGTTGGAATTCGGGAGGTATATGTTCGCTAGAGTGAAGGTCTGAGAATAAATTTTCCCCTTTAGGAGCAGGAATCTGCCCTCTTGGTCGCGGTACTCATCAAGAAATTGCCAGTGGAGGGACTTGGAGATGAGTATGCTTGTCCCTTTAGATTTAGAGGATGGGGACGGACTGTGGTAGACTGTCGGGAAGTGTTTGTTCGTTAGTCTGGGGATCTTGTCTGCCCTAAAGTGAGTCTCTTGGAGAAATGCAATGTGCGCCCTCTGTCTCCATAACTCGGCGAGACAGCTGGTGCGCTTCTCTGGGGAGTTCAACCCTTTAATATTCCAAGAGAGGATCTTGACAGTCATGCTGTCAAACTTTATGTCAACTCACTACGACTCCCGGGATGTGGTGGGGGGGGGGGGAGATGGAGAGGGGAGGGAAGAAGGAAAAAAAGAAGAGAGAAAAAAAGAAAAAAAAAAAAAAAAAAAGGGGGGGGGGGAAAAGAAAAGTAAGAGAGAGTGAAGGTAAAAAAAAAAAGGCAAGAAGAGATCTAATCAAGAATGTAGGCTCCGCAGAGAGAGACTACTGCCACCAGGGCAGAGTGTTCCTAGTGCGAGGAGTGGTAAGGCACAGCTAAGTTCTGGGCCCCGGCCATTGGGGCTCCCACAGCCATCGTAATCACGTGTTTAAAAGGCGCTAAAGTTATCCGGGATGGGAGGAAAACAAAAATTACACGCCTATATACCCACACACATATATATAAGTATATACATATATACACACATACATACACACATACATGTATACACCTATATATACATACATACACATACATACGCATACATGACCATACACCCACACATACAAACATGTATACATATACATATATACACACACATACACATATACATATATATATATACACATACATGCATACACAAACTCGCGTACCCCCACACATGCACATATACACACATACATACACACACCCCTACCTCCCTCTTCTCTCCCCCTCCCCTCTCGAAGTGGTTAAAACGGAACCACGAGCCGAGATCACAAAGTGGTTGCAACAGCAATAAACTGGGGTCTCCCTTGGGTAAGATTGGGATCAACACTGGCTCAGCGCACCGGTCCCGTGGCGGCCCGGCGCCCGAATTAAAATGCCACGGGTCGCCGGGCCCCCCCCGGGCGGCACTACTGCATCCAAGTGGTACCTGAAAAAAAAACTAGATAACACATGGCGTCTACCATTGTTAACTCTAAGGAAAGACAGTAGTTAAGAAATTGTATACACGCATGTACCCACCCACACATGAACGCATACACACATGCGTGCATGCGCATACATATACAAACAGACACCTGCCCCCCAACATACATAATCGTAGGAACATTATGAACACTATAGTAACTTTAGGTGTTTGAGGCCGATAGTCTACTGGTAGGTCGTAGTTGAATGAGCCAACCACTGCTACTCCCTTGCAGGTACAATACCCCGAGCCCGGGGGGAGAACGTCAACAAGATGCCATGGGTGTGGGGTTGCACGGTAGCTAAGCTCAACCCCAGAAATGGCCACTGCTCTTAGGCATAGTCTGGTAGCAATTGCTCCCTCGTGGCGTTCGGAACATGCCAACGTGGAGGTGTCCGTCTAGGAATGAGGATGGCAGGCTTAACACTGAGTCTTGTCAACAGGGGGGAGAGAAAAAAAAAATTAAAAAAATTAAATTAAAAAAAAAAAAAACCCCAGGACATAAACCAACACTCGTGTGGTACATTCACAGCATAAGGAAGGACTTCGTTCTTCGGTGCATACCACCCGTAGATAGCATTCAAGGTTTGACACTAAGATCAACATGGGGAAAAGTAAAATAGAATAAAGTGTAACCGCTGAGCTGGGTGTGGTAGCAGACTACATGTGAAGGATCAGCCAGCCACTTCTTCATTCGGTGGTTGTGGACGGGGGTTGCCCGCTCGCCTAGCTCGTGAGTAATTCCCGCGACCACGGTTGCTATAGCGAGCCCTCTGTGGTCTACCCGGAGGGGCTTGACGTTGCGGGTCCTTGGCGACAACAGTCATCAGCCAGTTAGGTACTGGGATTGGATCCATGTCGGCAAAGGCGAACAGGTCTGGAAGCTCCGAAGGGTGGCGCAGAGGGAAGGTGTCTGAGCCTTTGCGGACAATGAGGTGAAATGGGTGACCCCACTTGTATGTGAGCCCCTTCTCTCCCAGGCCGTCTAGGAGAGGTTTGAGTGATCGTCGCATTAGGAGGGTCTTCCTGGAGACATCCGGTAGGAGGTGGATTGCTGCGCCATCAAATTCCAGTACTCCTACCCGCCAGGCGCGCTGTAAAATGTCCTCCTTAAGGGTGAATGAGTGTAGACAGCAGAGGACGTCTCTGGACCTGTCAGATGGGTTTGATCGTGGGCCCAGGGTTCTATGGACCCTGTCAATGATGATCTCAGAATCCGGCGGGCGGTCTAGGTAACGGTTAAAGACGTTAACCACTGTTTGGCGTAATTCTGATTGTGGGACCGTTTCGGGTATGCCTCTCAAACGGATGTTCTGCCTGCGGCTGCGATTCTCCAAGTCGTCCTGAAGTAGGTGCAGCTGAATAATTTGATCAGTGAGTTCCGAGTGGGAAGATTGCAGGGTTTGCACAGATTGTGACACTATGCTTTGTTCCTGTGCTATTACAGTAATCTGGGAGTCAAGCACTGACACTTCCTGCCTAATAGTGTGTATCTCACTTTTCATGGCTGTTTCCATTCTCTGAACAAGGGATTCCATGTCAGACCTTGTGGGTAACTGCTGCAAAAAAGTCCACAGCCTTTGTTCAGAGGAGGCACTGAGAGGGAGTCCCTGTGTTTGTGGTGGGTTATAGAGGGTACTCACTGTGGTCTGATGGGGAGATGTCATCCTCTGTCCCTCCATTTCTGTCATGCTGAAGCATAGAGCGCTGGATGGGATGGGAGCTGAAGGAGATGCTGAGAGCCCTGGGCTGAGCAAAGTGTCTTCCATGTCTGGGGAGGCTGCCAGCGATCTGGGGAGACAAGGAGAGAGGTCACTTGGGGGGGAAAAGGGCGGCATTGTGTGGTCCTCCGTTGCCTGTGGAGGAAGGTAAGGCGCGCTGGAGACCTCAGCGCTGTGTGTGTGGCGGGCCGGCGCCATCTTGGCGGTTGCTGGAGTGGAGGCCGCCGGCTGAAGTGGCTTTAAAAAGCGATCCATGCTGATCTAAGGAGCGGGTGAGTGGCGATCAGGTTCCTCCAGTGTCCGAGGAGGCTGGTGAGTGCGGGTAATGCGCTGTGCACTGTCCGGTTTAGGCTGTAGGAGAGCCGCTGGCCGGGAGCCCTGTAAAAGTGCGTCTTCACACTGCCATGCCTAGGCCACGCCCCCAATATAATTGCATTTATAAAGCCAAAAAAATAAATTTTCCCTGCAAGCTGCCTTTATTTTGCTACGTGACAGCTGGGGAGCCAGTGTGTATGGGTGACGGTGGGAAGGCACCTATAGAGGTAATCTTCATGAAAGCAAGAATTGGCCTTTCTGTAAAAAATTGCAATTATATACACCTGTCAAACAGGTGCCGAAAAATGACACTTTGGGTGTCGGGGGCACTTTCCCACTGTAACCCTATAGAGGTGCTCTTGATAAAGGCAAAAAAAATTGCAATGATATGCACCTGTCAAACAGGTCTTTGGGTGTTAATTGTGCCCATGAAACCTATACCAAAAACAATCTTCCAGATGAAATTATTGAATACCCTCAAAGCTAGGCAGCCTCGAAGTTCTACAGAGATTCCACATCCCAAAATGATCCACAGAGTCTGTAGACAGATGCGTTCCATTATCAGTAACGAAACCTCCTGCAGCACTGAATACCCGTTCTGAAAGCACTCTGGATGCAGGACAGCCCAACAACTCAATAGCATACTGGGCAAGTTCTGGCCAGTGGTCTATTCTCATGACCCAGTAAGTCAGTGGATAATCAGCTGGAAAGCTTTCCATCTCTGTTTTGGCCCTGAGGTAATAGTCCACCATGTAATACAGACGCTGCCGATGGGATGTGAAAGCTGACAGCCCTGGGTGGCGAGGACTGAAAAAATTCCGTAATGCCTCACTTAGGCGGACGCCTTCTCCAACACTCCTCTCTTGACCAACAGATGATTCAAAACTACATTTTCCATGACACTGTAAAGTTAAGTAAAATCCTCTTTAATGTGTTCTCAAGAGATTTTATCTTTGGCACTCTCTGTGGGGACGGGATGAGTTCTGATACCTTACCATTATAATGGTGGTAAAGGAGGGTTGCCAATCAGTAATCATCCTTCTCCTTTATGCCACATATTCTTTCCTTTCGCAGGCTTTGAAGCATGAGGTTGCCCATGTGCCTCAAATTTTCAGAGGCTTGAGAAGCGGACTCCTCAGGGTCACTCAGGATGACAGCATCTGGAACTTCCTCCTCCCAGCCACTTACTACTCCATCGCTTACAGATTGACGCATGTCTTCCTCTTCTTTGAAGCCTATGAAAGTGCCAGAATCCTCCTCCTCTTCCTCCTCCCCTCTCTCCTCTTTTGTGTTCTGTGACAAAGGAATGATGGTGTCTGGATAAAGTGGGCCTTGAGAGGAAAGGAAGTTCTCTTCTTCCTCCTGCTGCTCTGCCTCCAGTGCCCTGTCCATCGTGGCACTATATGGCGTTTAACTGGCAGTAACGCACAAAGAAGTAAATGGCGTTAAATTGGCAGTAACGCAATCAAATAGATGGTGTTCAACCATCACTACACTGACACTATCTAAACTGTCCCTACTCTAGCTATGCACTAATGGAAAGATTACTGACACGGTCTCACTACACTACACTGAAACTATCTGAGTTGTCCCTACTCTACACTAATGTATGTATGAATGACACAATCTCACTACACTACAGTGAATCTGAGCTGTCCCTACTCTAGCTGCACACTATGCAAAGCTGAATGATGGTCCTCCTCACTACACTCTATCCTTAGACTGACACTAAACTAATATTCTACACTGACAATTAAAGCAAAATAGCACAGTATAGCACATTAACTAATAGCACTGAACAAAGCCCTGTTCCATCTCGCGGTACAGGTGGTGGTGGTACTGATGGCAATACGGGTGGTGGTGGTGCCGGTACAGGTGGTGATGGCGGTATGGGTGGTGGTGGTACTGATGGCGGTACTCCTCGGTACAGGTGGTGGTGGTACCGATGGCGGTACGGGTGGTGGTGGTACCGATGGCGGTACGGGCGGTGGTGGTACTTATGGCGGTACAGGTGGTGGTACCAATGGCGGCACTAGTGGCGATACTGGCAGTATAGATGGTGGGCCTGATGGGCGGTACTAGTGGCGGTAGTGGTAGCCTGTGTGGCAGTACCGATGGCGGTGGGCCTGTGACAGATGGGCTGATTGACAAACATATTGGGGGGGGGGCCGTGTTGTGCACAGTAATACAGTAAAAAAAATAGAAAACACACTTAACTCACAATCGGTGTGTGTGAGGAGAGAGCAGGGATCACATAGTAACTTGTGTTTTGTTTACATTTGTGACCGGCTGTGATTGGACACAGCCGGTCACGTGGTAAACAGCCAATTTCATTGGCTGTTTACCCTGATCGGGGAAGCGCTGTGTCCAAGGGACACACGCTTTCCCCGATCCCCGCACTGCGCGCCCCTGTTCCATCTCTCCCCATGCCGAAATCACACTGAAAATGGCTGCCATTGAAAGAATACTTTTATACTGTGGGGCGGGAATGAGCCATGATTGGATAAAGTTATGATGACAGTGTCCAATCATGACTCTGACAGTGCTTTGTGCCCTGATTGGCTGAAGCTTTGAATGCTTCAGCCAATCAGGGCTTGCAATGCACTGTTCAGTGCCGCAATGCATTGTGGTCGGTTCGGGGTGTGAACAAGCGGTCAAACTACTTGTTTGTTTGGATTTTCGTTGAACAACCGAACAACGAAAGTTCGGCCCGAACTTATGCTCGGGCCAAACCGTTTGTCCATCCCTACTCTTTAGTAAGAGGCATCTCTAAGCTTGAGATAAAGGGTAAAAAACTGCGCTAATCAAAAATTTATTGGATCAATATCACAGCAGCAATTAATGTTGAATAAACACAAGTAAAAAGAAAAAGAAAAAGAAAAAATTGCGCTAATAAAAGTCCAAAATTTATATTAAGAGTATATGAGTATGTTGAATATAAAGTTCCAGGTAATTATATAACTGGGGATTCTTATCATAAATCCGAAGAAAAGTGCTTCATCAATCTATAGAAAACATGCTGCCCAGATTGCAAACCAAAAATCGCATCTGGCTTAAACCCAGCCCAGGTTGATGATTTGTTGCTGGAAGATAATCTGATAAGATGATATGATGTAGATTTTTAGGCTTTTATTTGCAGATTGATGCTTGGCTCATGAGACGTAATCGCATGTCACCCAGAAAAAAAAAGACAAAAATATGCACCATAGCGTAATTCTGCTACACTCTAAAAAAGTGCAATTTGACCAATGACACTTATAAAAACAAAAAACAAAAAATCAAAAAAAAACACCCAGTGGTTGAAAAACTATTTTAAGTGTACCACCACCACACAGAGGGCCTCCTTACCAGATGCCAAAAAGCACATAAGAATAAATATCCCTTTAAGGCTCTCCCACATAGAGCCAAACAGATGTGCAGGAAAAGTATAAACGGACACAAGCCCAGTGATTATACCACAATAAGTGTATGCCGCCGCAACCACATAAAGTGCCTCCTTACAGAAATGCTATACCCAAAAAGCCAACAGCACTTTTAAGGAAATTAATCTTGCACAGTACATAAATATACACTTTATGTTGATTGATGGGGTAAAAGGAACTCTCAGCAGATATCCGTAGATAAGGGATATAATGACCATAGCGTTATACCATATTGACGTTTAATAAAGTAAAAAAAGTTTGCATGTTTTAAAATTTCGTATAAAAATACAGAGCCGGCCTGCTGCAAACAGATACTCCCGTCCTTCTAGCGTGGTGAAGTTGGCACGTGCTTCCTCAGACGCATTTCGTCAAAGCTAACATTTTCAATGGGGAATGGGCAGCGTGCTAAGTCACAAACTTTTATAATACCACACCTCGGTCTGAGTCCCGGATGTAGATCTCCGAGCGCCATCTTGGTTATGGGCAGCCCTTACATTGATTATGTCAGAAAACAACTTTATTAGATACCGCTGACAGCTGATATTGAACTCTAAGCACCATCCTTAATGTGGGTATCCCTTAACCAAATTAAGGGGCATAAGTCCTAGCCTTGTAGATCCATGACATTTCTAATTTAGAGATTGATAAATATAGCCCGAATTGGAGAGGGAGTTCCCTTGTGAAAGAAATCTCTAAATTGGGAATGTCATGGATCTACAAGGCTAGAACTTATGCCCCTTATGGATTAAACATTGAGGTCGATGTGAACGCATTCATTGATAATTCCTAGGATCTTGACATAAGGAAGTAATATGAATGTTCATTGATGATGTATGTATAAGTGATTGTGGATTGTAAACTCGGTCTGAGTCATAGATGTGGGTCATTTATAATAATTCTGTTTTATTTAATTACATTTTATAAAAAATAAATTGTATTATATTATTATATGCATGTGCACGTACGTATACAATATGCATGCATGTGCGTGTGTATGTATACATTATTCACATTCTTTGGTCATATAATGAACCTTTTATTTACACATATTCTTTATTTTATTTTTTTCATAATTAGTTATTCACTATTGGTTATGAACAATTTAATTATTAATTAGTGATTTAATTATCATCAACCTTCATAGTTGAAATAAATGGAATAAATATATATAATTTCACGTGCTATGAATATGCACCAGGGGATTTGCAGGTATGTATTTCTGCATATTTGCATAATCTTTCACTGGTGCATGAATTGTATCCACATGAATTATATTAAATACCTTTATATAATATATTCATATTATCATTTCATATGTTATTAATATGCACTAAGTAGGTTTACACTAAAGATTTCGCTTTTTTGTATTCCTGCATATAGGCACAATCTTTTACCAATATATAAATAATATTCACATGATTAATTGGGTATTATATTTTAATTTTCTTAATACCCATATAGGCACAATTTTTCACTAATATATTAATTGGGTATTATATTTTATTTATTTTAATACCCTTATAAAAATATTTTCTTTTTTTTTTTAATTGTTTAAGTACGTTCATAAAAGTTTTTTCTTTCATTTTTCATCCTCTTTTTCCACAGAGCCCTCCATGGTATGCCCGCTCTAAGTGGGCAACGATGGAGTGTTTGTGAAACATTGGTAGTATTTTTGTCCACACATGCCCATTGAATATGGGTTGTGATGGTACGTTCTTAGGACTTAATAAAGTTATTGATTGCTAATATTAGGTTGAGGGATGCCCACATTGAAGATGGCATCTAGTGTTTAATATTCGCTGTCAGTGATATCTAATAAAGTTGTTCTTTGATTGTTGACAATAGGATTAAATAAAGCTATCCATTGTTAGCATTTGCTTAGAGTTCAATATCCGCTGTCAGCGGTATTTAATAAAGTTGTTTTCTGACATAGTCAATGTAAGGGCTGCCCATAACCAAGATGGCGCTCGGAGATCTACATCCGGGACTCAGACCGAGGTGCGGTATTATAAAAAGTGGTGACTTAGCACGCTGCCTGTTCCCCATTGAAAATGTTAGCTAGGACGAAGCGCGTCTGAGGAAGTACGTGCTAACGTCACCACGCTAGAAGGATGGGAGTGTCTGTTTGCAGCCGGCCGGCTCTGTATTTTTATAAAAAATTTAAATGTCTGTTTGTAAGTGCAAACTTTTTTTTCTTTATTAAACGTCAATACGGTATAACGCTATGGTCATTATATCACTTCTTTTGGGTTTTATTCGACTATTATCTACGGATATCTGCTGAGAGTTCCTTTTACCCCATCAATCAACATAAAGTGTATATTTATGTACTGCGGAAGATTAATTTCCTTAAAAGTGCTGTTGGCTTTTTTGGTATAGCATTTCGGTAAGGAGGCACTTTATGTGGTGGCGGCATACACTTATTGTGGTATAATCACTGGGCTTGTGTCCGTTTATACTTTTACTGCACATCTGTTTGGCCCTATGCTGGAGAGCCTTAAAGAAATATTTATTCTTATGTGCTTTTTGGCATCTGGTAAGGAGGCCCTCTGTGTGGTGGTGGTGGTTCACTTAAAATAGTTTTTCAACCACTGGGTGTTTTTTTGATTTTTTGTTTTTATAAGTGTCATTGGTCAAATTGCACTTTTTTAGAGTGTAGCAGAATTTCGCTATGGTGCATATTTTTGTCTTTTTTTTCCTGGGTGACGTGCGATTACGTCTCATGAGCCAAGCATCAATCTACGAATAAAAGCCTAAAAATCTACATCGTATCATCTTATCAGATTATCTTCCAGAAAAAAATCATCAACTCGGGCTGGGTTAAAGCCATATGCGATTTTTGGTTTGCAATCTGGTGAGCATGTTTTCTAAAGATTGATGAAGCACTTTTCTTCGGATTTATGATAAGAATCCCCAGTTATATAATTACCTGGAACTTTATATTAAACATACTCATACACTCTTTTGGACTTTTATTAGCACATTTTGTTCTTTTTCTAAGCTTGAAATGTCCTTGATTTTTTTAATTAAATTGTACATTCCATTTTGGTTGAACGTTGATGTCGATGATAATGCTTTTATTGATAACTAGTAATGATAATGAAGTTTTATTATTGTTTGTAAACTTGGTCTGGGCCTCGGGTTGTTTGGTAATTTATAGTCATAGCTAACATTGAACTTTATGTTTTAATGTAGCTAATATGAGATAACATTAAGTGGGCCTGTTGTGTATTATTCATAAGAGAGACCATTCTTAATCTGAACATTAGGGGTCATCTTTATTAGAACTGTGTGTTATCCTCTTTTAGGATTTTTTTTTATGAATACAATTTTTTATTTCGGCTATATGTAGTTATCCCACTAGAGGTCACCTTATGGCGTCACTTTGGAATATCCCTTTATAGGGTTTATTTATTATACCTTTTTTTACCAATATAGTTCATTGATGTTCTTAAATTGGTTTATATTAAAATTTTTAATTTTTAGGATACATTTTCCCATAGAGTTTTTAGTGCAATTGGTTGTTATTATAGACCACTCGGTGAGACTCGTAGACTGGATGGTGATTAGCATAGTTTGTCTGCTACTATTGTGGTGCTACCTACTTAAAAATGGTGAGATCCATGGAGTGGATGGAGACTAGGATAGTTTGCCCGTCACTACTATTTTTTGTATATATATTGCGGTGAGTCAGCATGCCGCCCGTGCCCAAGGACAAAATCATCTTGTGATGAAACGCATTGGGAGTGATGGGCTGACATCACCGCGCTGTTTGATATCCCGGAAGGACAGGCGTTTGATATAGCCGACTGGCTTTTTACAATATTTTGCGTGCACATTCTATTTTTATAAGTGCATTACGTTTTATCCATTAAATGTGAAGTTTGGTTTTACACTATGGCAAGTATCTCTTTTTTCGGATTGCCATTAATACGGTGTCTAAGTGAGGATCCTTGAATCCAGGGGAAGGACACGATCATATGCTTTGCCTATGTGTTGTGAAAGCTCATCTGTCTGCTCGCCATCCGTGGAGGAAAGGCCCTGGCTGGGTATTAGCCACAAGCGATTCAGCTTGTGTAAGATAGTAAGTGCGACATTCATGTGGTGGTGGATAGTCACTTAGTTTGTCAGTGTGATTTGCTATTTTGCTATTATCATGAGGAGGATTCCCACTCAATGACTATTTGCACCTTTGCTTGCACAGGTGATGTGATGCCATTACATACTACCTGTTAAATCATATGATTTGACATTACTTGCTTAAATGATATGGGCATTAAGTGGTTTATCATTACTACTTATGGTATTTCCTATCACTAGTTTTTATACTATTAGCACTATGGTTTGGTAGATTTCACTCATTGCTACAATTAGTTGAGAGAGCGCAGCTCTATTCTTTATCATCTACAGTTTTTCTGTTTATATCTCACAGCAGAGTTGCTGCTTTTTAGGTTTAATTAGTTTACAGCGCAGCTATATTTTCTTTATATATACCAACAGATTCATGTTGCTTTTGCTGACCTCATAAAAAAATCATAAATAAAATACCCTATATAAAAAAAAAAGGCACACATAAAGCTCAAACACAAAAGAATGTAAAAAAAAAGATTTTAATCCCAAAAAAAACCCACTTAAAAAAACTACAAGCTATATTTTTTTGCTTTTGCTTAAGGAAAAAATAAAATAAAAAAAAAACTACACCCAATATCACAGTTCTGCCTGCTGCCTGAACCAATCCTTTTCTTGTTTGTTGACCCCATTTCTGCCTGACACCTGCCCTGTCTAGAGTTGAGCGGACACCTGGATGTTCGGGTTCGGGACCGAACTTGACCCCGAACTCCGAACCCCATTGAAGTCAATGGGGACCCGAACTTTTGAACACTAAAATGGCTGTAAAAAAGTAATGGAAAGGGCTAGAGGGCTGCAAATGGCAACAAAATGTTGTTCAGAGCATGGCAAGTGCTCTGCAAACAAATGTGTATAGGGAAATAACTTAAAATAACATAAAAAAAATGTAAAATACAAATAAAATGCTGGAGGCCCCCTTCTCAGCAGAAGAGGTACAGGAAGTCATTAAGAACCTCAGAAACTCAACGGCACGATGCCGCACATATGGTGGGAATACCCCAAAGTACGCACTTTCTGGAAAAAATTATTCAATTTAATTGATAAGATAGTGGGAAAATAAAATACTTGGAAATTAAAAAAAATAAAAAAATAAAATAATTTTGACCTAGGAGGACGAGGTCCATATGGAGTAGGAGGTTGAGGTGGCGGTGGATGTAGCGGTGTAGGTGTAAGCGGCGGTGGAGGAGGACGAGGTAGCCAACACTGGTTCAAAAATACAAAAATGGCTGGGTAAGGCTAGTGGTGAATGATGTGTCGAATTCTGTCCCCCGTCGCATAGTGTCCGCCCTGTACTGCGCTTGCTCAGTATGTAGGACAAGGGGATTTCGAAACTCTCCGAAGACGATGTGCGGTGACTCCAGGTTCAAGCCACATCATCCGAGGTTGAAGCCTAGCCAAGCGAGCCCATGAGGGGCCCTGTTACTATGTGCTACCGTATGTCCACTTGGATGGTGGGGCTTGAACCTGCACTCACTGCCCAGGCGACGTTCATCTTTGGAGATTTTGTGAATCTCCTTGTCCTCCGTACTGCGCAAGCACTGCGCCTGCACAGTAAGTGGCCGGACACTAGCCGATGGCCAGACAGTTTTTGTCAGAACACCGGTATACGTGTCTATTCTGCACAAGGTACGGACAAGTCCTGTGGGATCCATGCCTGGTTCATTTTAATGTGAGCTTGTCCACATTGGCTCTGGACAGGCGGCTGCGCTTGTCTGTGATAACGCCCCCTGCCGTGCTAAATACACGTTCAGATAATACACTGGCTGCAGGGCAGGCCAGCACCTCCAAGGCGTAAAGGGCAAGCTCAGGCCATGTGTCCAATTTGGAGACCCAGAAGTTGAAGGGGGCAGACCCGTCATTCAGTACGTGTAGGCGTGTGCACACATACTGCTCCACCATGTTGGTGAAATGCTGCCTCCTGCTAAGACGTTCCATCTCAGCTGGTGGTGCTGGTTGTTGTGGCGTGCTGACAAAGCTTTTCCACATTTCGGCAATGCTAACCCTGCCTTCCGAGGTGCTGGCGGTGCCCCGGCTGCGTTGGCGACCTCTTCCTCCTCCTCTGCCTTCGCCTTGTGCTTCCACCGTACCCCCGCTTCCAAGTGGGAATGCCACCAGCAGCGCGTCTACCAGCGTGCGCTTGTACTCGCGCATCTTGCGATCACGCTCCAGTGTTGCCTGCTGTCGTTTAGCCCTGGCTGTGCTGAAGTTGGTGGTGAAGGTGTTACGCTGACCGGATGAGGAGGCGGTAGAGGATGAGGAGGCGGAGTAGGAGGAGTTAGCAACAGGAGGCAAACTTAAGTGCCCTGCAATCCTCGGTGGTGGAAGGACATGCGCCAAACTGCTATCCGCCTCAGGCCCAGCCGCCACTACATTTACCCAGTGTGCTGTTAGGGAGATATAACGTCCCTGACCGTGCTTACTGGTCCACGCATCCGTAGTTAGGTGGACCTTGCCACAGATGGCATTGCGCAGTGCACACCTGATTTTGTCCCCCACTTGGTTGTGCAGGGAAGGGATAGCTCGTCTGTAAAAGTAGTGGCGGCTGGGCACGACGTACTGTGGGACAGCCAATGACATCAGCCTTTTAAAACTCTGTGTCTCCACCAGATGGAATGACAGCATTTCAAAGGTGAGGAATTTTGAAATGCTGGCATTCAGGGCCAGGGATCGCGGGTGGCTAGGGGGGTACTTCCTCTTCCACTCCAGTGTTTGGGAAATAGAGAGCTGAAAGCTTCCATGGGACATTGTGGAGATGGTTGGTGACCCAGGTGGTAGTGTTGCTGGCAGATCCTCTGTTTGCGGGTTGGCAGGTATCACTGTCACTACAGAGGTGGATGAAGAGGCCGAGACTGCAGCAGAAGAGGAAGCAGGAGGAGCCAGAGACCTTTCTTGGTTTTTGAGGTGTCTACTCCACGACATCTCATGCTTTGCACTTAGATGCCTGGTCATGCAGGTTGTGCTCAGGTTGAGAACGTTTATGCCTCGCTTCAAGCTCTGATTGCACAGCGTGCAAACCACTCGTGTCTTGTCATCAGCACATTGTCTGAAGAACTGCCACGCTAGGGATCTCCTTGGACCTGGCTTTGGTGTGCTTGGTCCCTTGCTGCGTTGGGCAGTAGCAGACGTACTGTCTAGGGGACGGACGCTCTGCTTTTGCACACTGCTCCCTCTTCTGCTGTGCTGGTGGCTCTGTGCGACCACCGCCTCTTCCTCTGAACTACACTGGTCACCTGCATGACGTTGATTCCATGTGGGGTCAAGGACCTCATCGTCCTCCACATCATCTTCCACCCAGTCTTCACCCCTGCCCTCCTTGTCGGTCTGCACAATGGCGAAAGCAGCAGCAGTTGGCACCTGTGTTTCGTCATCATCCAAGACGTGCTGCGATGGTCCTCCCATGTACTCATCATGAAACATAAGTGGTTGGGCATCGGTGCACACAATCTCTTCCACTTCTGGGGCAGGGCTAGGTGGATGGCCCTGGGAAACCCTGCTAACAAAGTCATCAAAAAGCAGAAGAGACTGCTGCATGATTTGGGGCTCAGACTGATTGGCTGATTTGCAAGGGGGTGAGGTGAAAGACTGATGGACATCGGCTGCACGTGCCAACTATGAACTTTCATCAGGACACTGGGTGGGAGACAATGTGAAGGAACCGGAGGCACTGTCAGCAACCCAATCTACTATCGCCTGTACTTGTCCTGGCCTCAACATTCGTACAGTCTCATTAGGCGCGCCAAAATACCGCTGCAGGCTCTGTCGCCTACTCGCACCTGAGGAAGGTGTTTCACTAGTGCGTGTAGCTGGCACAGATCGACCACGTCCTCTCTCTGCAACAGGAGCACCACCAGCAGCACCACGACCCAGGCCACGTCCCCTTTTTGATGATCTCCTCATATTTTCAAAATTTATGATCTCGCCCTAAATGGGTGTTTTTGTCAATAGCAGTATACACCTAAAGTGTCTAAAGCGTTTATGATCACGCAGAAAATGCTATTGGGGAAAAAAAAAACACCACAAAATTAAATTTTTTTGCAATGTTTTTCCAACATTAGAATACACGGATAGTGTCTAAAGCGTTCATGAACACGCAGAAAATGCTACTGGGAAAAAAAAACACTGCAAAATTAAATTTTTTTGCAATGTTTTGCCAATATCAGAATACACGGATAGTGTCTAAAGTGTTTATGAAAACGCAGAAAATGCTATTGGGAAAAAAAAAACACAGCAAAATTAAATTTTTTTGCAATGTTTTTCCAATATCAGAATACACCTACAGTGTCTAAAGCGTTTATGATCATGCAGAAAATGCTATTGGGAAAAAAAAACACCACAAAATTTAATTTTTTTGCAATGTTTTTCCAATATTAGAATACACGGATAGTGTCTAAAGCGTTTATGAACACGCAGAAAATGCTATTGGGGAAAAAAAACACTGCAAAATTAAATTTTTTTGCAATGTTTTTCCAATATTAGAATACACGGATATTGTCTAAAGCGTTCATGAACACGCAGAAAATGCTACTGGGAAAAAAAAACACTGCAAAATTAAATTTTTTTGCAATGTTTTTCCAATATCAGAATACACGGATATTGTCTAAAGCGTTTATGAAAACGCAGAAAATGCTATTGGGAAAAAAAAAAATACAGCAAAATTAAAATTTTTTGCAATGTTTTTCCAATATCAGAATACACCTACAGTGTCTAAAGCGTTTATGATCACGCAGAAAATGCTATTGGGAAAAAAAAAACACCACAAAATTTAATTTTTTTGCAATGTTTTTCCAATATTAGAATACACGGATAGTGTCTAAAGCGTTTATGAACACGCAGAAAATGCTATTGGGAAAAAAAAACACTGCAAAATTAAATTTTTTTGCAATGTTTTGTTCAATATCAGAATACACGGATAGTGTCTAAAGCGTTTATGAAAACGCAGAAAATGCTATTGGGAAGAAAAAACACTGCAAAATTAAATTTTTTTGCAATGTTTTTCCAATATCAGAATACACGGATAGTGTCTAAAGCGTTTATGAACACGCAGAAAATGCTATTGGGAAAAAAAAACACAGCAAAATTAATTTTTTTTGCAATGTTTTTCCAATATCAGAATACACGGATAGTGTCTAAAGCGTTTATGAACACGCAGAAAATGCTATTGGGAAAAAAAAAAACACAGCATAATTAAATTTTTTTGCAATGTTTTTCCAATATCAGAATACACGGATAGTGTCTAAAGCATTTATGAACACGCAGAAAATGCTATTGGGAAAAAAAAAAACACTGCAAAATTAAAAATTTTTGCAATGTTTTTCCAATATCAGAATACACGGATAGTGTCTAAAGCGTTTATGAACACGCAGAAAATGCTATTGGGGAAAAAAAAACACTGGGAAATTTAATTTTTTGCAATGTTTTTCCAATATCAGAATACACGGATAGTGTCTAAAGCGTTTATGAAAACGCAGAAAATGCTACTGGGAAAAAAAAAAAAAAACACTGCAAAATTAAATTTTTTTGCAATGTTTTTCCAATATCAGAATACATGGATAGTGTCTAAAGCGTTTATGAACACGCAGAAAATGCTATTGGGGAAAAAAAACACTACAAAATTATTTTTTTTTGTAATGTTTTTCCATTATCAGAATACAAGGATAGTGTCTAAAGCGTTTATGAACACGCAGAAAATGCTATTGGAAAAAAAAAAAACACAGCAAAATTAAATTTTTTTGCAATGTTTTTCCAATATCAGAATACACGGATAGTGTCTAAAGTGTTTATGAAAACGCAGAAAATGCTATTGGGAAAAAAAAAACACAGCAAAATTAAATTTTTTTGCAATGTTTTTCCAATATCAGAATACACCTACAGTGTCTAAAGCGTTTATGATCACGCAGAAAATGCTATTGGGAAAAAAAAACACCACAAAATTTAATTTTTTTGCAATGTTTTTCCAATATTAGAATACACGGATAGTGTCTAAAGCGTTTATGAACACGCAGAAAATGCTATTGGGAAAAAAAACACTGCAAAATTTAATTTTTTTGCAATGTTTTTCCAATATTAGAATACACGGATATTGTCTAAAGCGTTCATGAACACGCAGAAAATGCTACTGGGAAAAAAAAACACTGCAAAATTAAATTTTTTTGCAATGTTTTTCCAATATCAGAATACACGGATAGTGTCTAAAGCGTTTATGAAAACGCAGAAAATGCTATTGGGAAAAAAAAAAAAATACAGCAAAATTAAAAATTTTTGCAATGTTTTTCCAATATCAGAATACACCTACAGTGTCTAAAGCGTTTATGATCACGCAGAAAATGCTATTGGGAAAAAAAAACACCACAAAATTTAATTTTTTTGCAACGTTTTTCCAATATTAGAATACACGGATAGTGTCTAAAGCGTTTATGAACACGCAGAAAATGCTATTGGGAAAAAAAAAAAACACTGCAAAATTAAATTTTTTTGCAATGTTTTGTTCAATATCAGAATACACGGATAGTGTCTAAAGCGTTTATGAAAACGCAGAAAATGCTATTGGGAAGAAAAAACACTGCAAAATAAATTTTTTTTGCAATGTTTTTCCAATATCAGAATACACGGATAGTGTCTAAAGCGTTTATGAACACGCAGAAAATGCTATTGGGAAAAAAAAACACAGCAAAATTAATTTTTTTTGCAATGTTTTTCCAATATCAGAATACACGGATAGTGTCTAAAGCGTTTATGAACATGCAGAAAATGCTATTGGGAAAAAAAACACAGCATAATTAAATTTTTTTGCAATGTTTTTCCAATATCAGAATACACGGATAGTGTCTAAAGCGTTTATGAACACGCAGAAAATGCTATTGGGGAAAAAAAAAACACTGGGAAATTTAATTTTTTGCAATGTTTTTCCAATATCAGAATACACGGATAGTGTCTAAAGCGTTTATGAAAATGCAGAAAATGCTACTGGGAAAAAAAAAACACTGCAAAATTAAATTTTTTTGCAATGTTTTTCCAATATCAGAATACATGGATAGTGTCTAAAGCGTTTATGAACACGCAGAAAATGCTATTGGGGAAAAAAAAACACTACAAAATTATTTTTTTTTGTAATGTTTTTCCATTATCAGAATACAAGGATAGTGTCTAAAGCGTTTATGAACACGCAGAAAATGCTATTGGGAAAAAAAACACTGCAAAATTTATTTTTTTTGCAATGTTTTTCCAATATCAGAATACACGGATAGTGTCTAAAGCGTTTATGAACACGCAGAAAATGCTATTGGGAAAAAAAAAACACTGCAAAATTATTTTTTTTTGTAATGTTTTTCCAATATCAGAATACAAGGATAGTGTCTAAAGCGTTTATGAACACGCAGAAAATGCTATTGGGAAAAAAAAAACACTGCAAAATTAAATTTTTTTGCAATGTTTTTCCAATATCAGAATACACGGATAGTGTCTAAAGCGTTTATGAACACACAGAAAATGCTATTGGGAAAATTAAAACACCGCAAAATTTAATTTTTTTGCAATGTTTTTCCAATATCAGAATACAAGGATAGTGTCTAAAGCGTTTATGAACACACAGAATATGCTATTGGGAAAAAAAAAACACTGCAAAATTAAATTTTTTGCAATGTTTTTCCAATATCAGAATACACGGATAGTGTCTAAAGCATTTATGAACACGCAGAAAATGCTATTGGGAAAAAATAAAAACACTGCAAAATTACATTTTTTTGCAATGTTTTTCCAATATCAGAATACACGCATAGTGTCTAAAGCGTTTATGAAAATGCAGAAAATGCTATTGGGAAAAAAAAAACACAGCAAAATTAATTTTTTTTGCAATGTTTTTCCAATATCAGAATACACGGATAGTGTCTAAAGCGTTCATGAACACGCAGAAAATGCTACTGGGAAAAAAAAACACTGCAAAATTAAATTTTTTTGCAATGTTTTTCCAATATCAGAATACACGGATAGTGTCTAAAGCGTTTATGAAAACGCAGAAAATGCTATTGGGAAAAAAAAAATACAGCAAAATTAAAATTTTTTGCAATGTTTTTCCAATATCAGAATACACCTACAGTGTCTAAAGCGTTTATGATCACGCAGAAAATGCTATTGGGAAAAAAAAACACCACAAAATTTAATTTTTTTGCAATGTTTTTCCAATATTAGAATACACGGATAGTGTCTAAAGCGTTTATGAACACGCAGAAAATGCTATTGGGAAAAAAAAAAACACTGCAAAATTAAATTTTTTTGCAATGTTTTGTTCAATATCAGAATACACGGATAGTGTCTAAAGCGTTTATGAAAACGCAGAAAATGCTATTGGGAAGAAAAAACACTGCAAAATTAAATTTCTTTGCAATGTTTTTCCAATATCAGAATACACGGATAGTGTCTAAAGCGTTTATGAACACGCAGAAAATGCTATTGGGAAAAAAAAACACAGCAAAATTAATTTTTTTTGCAATGTTTTTCCAATATCAGAATACACGGATAGTGTCTAAAGCGTTTATGCGATATAATGGCCACGCTTAAAGTCACTTCTTATAATGTCAGGGGATTGAATGTAGCGGCTAAGAGGCACCAGATTACCCGAGAGCTACGAAAGACAGCCACTTCCATAGTATTCCTCCAGGAAACACATCTAACTCACACCACACAGGTTAAATTGACCTCACCCTATTTTCCACAGTGGTACTACAGCCTCTCAGATACAAACAAAGCTAAAGGGGTGGCCATAGGCTTCGGTAGAGACGTACCCTTTAGACTTGCAACTATGCGAGCGGATGACCATGGTCGCTTCCTCTTCCTAAAGGGCTTTCTGGGCAACACCCAATGTACATTAGCAAACATTTACTGCCCGAATCACAACCAACCCTTCTATTTCACCCAGATCCTCACCGAGCTGACTGCTTTCGCAGAGGGCTTAATAATACTAGCAGGGGACATAAATATGCCCTTAGATCCCGCGATGGACACCTCACAGGGGCGCTCCCACATCTCTTTTAAGCGCCTTACCCTAGTTAAAAAAAAACTTACAGAAGGGCAGTTAGTAGACGCTTGGCGTATACTGCACCCTAAGGACAAAGACTTCTCTCATTTCTCAAAAACGCATCAGTCTTATTCCCGCATAGATAACATTTTCATAGACCACCACCACCTCACGCAATTACAATCTGCTAGCATAGGCACTGCAACACTATCAGACCACGCACCCGTCTCGATTAACTTGACCATGCCCTCCTTGGCCCGTCACTCCTACAACTGGAAGCTCAATGACTCTCTCCTCTCCAATGAAGCAGAAGTCGCATTGTTATCTACACAGTTATCACAATATTTTAAAGAAAATAAACCTGCAGATACCTCCCCTGCAACAGTCTGGGAAGCCCACAAGGCCACCATGAGAGGCCGCCTCATTGAGCTGGGAGCTAGGAAAAAAAGAGAACATGGCCAACAACTCGAACGGGTCTTACATGACATAGCAGAGCTCGACAAACAACATAAACTTACTCTACACATATCCCACCTGGAGGCACTTACACTGAAGCGAGAAGAACTGAAAAATCTCCTAGACCTAGACACTACAAGAAAATTCCAACGCTATTCACAAAAGTTATATGAATGGGGGAACAAGCCTAGTAGACACTTAGCGAGATCCCTTAGGGAACAGCAGACTAGGTCATTCATCCCGAAAATAAAACTAGCAGACGGTAACTTGGTACATGCGACTCCGCACATTGCTAAGGCCTTCAGGGAATACTACGCTGACCTGTATAATGTGAAAGGTGATCTGCCGTCACTGACCACAAAAGAAAGGCGGCGTCGCATGCTTACATACTTAAAAGAGGCTAATTTACCAAAACTGCCACCCGTAGCCCTTAGGGAACTGGAAGCTGAACTCACAGTTGATGAATTCCAGACAGCCTTGAAATCATCCCCGACAGGTAAAGCCCCCGGCCCTGATGGTTACACAATCCTGTACTATAAAAAATTTAATGACATCCTCCTGCCCCACCTCACGTCCTATGCCAACTCTATCTCACAGAACTCGGGTCTTCGACCAGAATCCCTTACAGCACACATCACAGTTATCCCCAAGCCTGGAAAGGACCCTACTCAATGTAGCAGCTATCGGCCAATTTCCCTACTAAACGTGGACATCAAATTATATTCAAAAGTCATGGCCAACAGATTACTCCCCTTGATACCCAGCTGGGTCTCCACAGACCAGACGGGATTCATGCCTCACCGAGAAGCCAAAGATAACTCCCTTCGGGCGATATCCCTGATTCAATACGCTCAAAGGTCTGCCCAGTCCACCCTACTTATATCCACGGATGCTGAAAAAGCGTTTGATAGAGTGGACTGGGACTACCTAAAGATGACCTTACGTCACTTCGGGCTGGGGCCTAAAATGTTTCACCGCATTACCTCCCTATACACCTGCCCAACGGCACAAATTCGCATAAACGGAACTCTGAGCGACTCATTCCAATTGTTTAATGGGACCAGACAGGGGTGCCCCCTTTCACCCCTCTTATTTGCCATCACCCTAGAACCCTTCCTGGCAACGGTAAGGCGTAATATAAACATACACGGGATCCGGGTAGGAAACAAAACTCATAAATATGCAGCTTATGCGGATGATATCTTATTTTTTGTCCAGCAGCCACACACCTCTTTGCCCAATTTAATGTCAGCCTTCGCTACATATCAGACAATGTCCAACTTTAAAATTAATCTATCTAAGTCCGAAATACTGAACATTAACCTTCCCAGCAGGGAGGCAGAACGATTAAAACCCCTCTTCCCCTTTAGGTGGGTTAACAGAAGCATGAAGTACTTGGGAATAAACCTCACGCCCAATATTCAATCTCTCTTTAAACACAACTATATCCCTCTGCTGAATAACATCAGAAGTGACCTCAAAAAATGGAACACCTTAGCACATTCCTGGTTGGGAAAGGTGAATATAGTCAAGATGAATATACTACCTAGAGTTCTCTTCTACTTTCAGATGATCCCACTGGGTGTCCCCATAGGGTTCTTTTCCCTTTTACAGACCATGGTCTCCCGCTACATTTGGAGGAACAGTCACCCTAGAGTATCCAAGGACGTGCTTTTTCGGTCCAAGGTGTCTGGGGGACTGGCTCTCCCAAATTTTAAGGCATATTATAACGCGGTGATTTTGTCTAGGATCTCTGAATGGAAGTACGCCGCTAACTCTAAACTGTGGGTGAGCCTAGAGTACGCTTTAAGCAACACAGACCTAGCAGTTACTCCTTGGCTCCCACGCCCCTACAGGCATCTCTCTTCAAATACCTCAGCATTAACCACCTCCACCCTGGATATCTGGGACTCTTTGCATAAGAAACTATCATGGTCATACGCTTCACCCTTACTACCTCTCCTGGGTCATACATATTTCCTTCCGGGTCAATTGGACCCTGGCTTTCAGTCATGGTCTCCAGACAGACCCCTACTACTGCACCATGTTCTGCAAGCCAATACACTCAAACCGCTAAAGGACATCCTTGGTCCCAAACCACCTCTATTCCTGGATATATGGAGGTTCAACCAACTACAACATTTCCTTTGCACTCTCCCGCAGCCACTAAGAGGAGCACAAGACTTAAATGGTATCGAGGAAATACTATACCCTACGGACCCTCCGGAACGCTCTATCTCACTATTCTACAAATCGCTCATTAGGCTCCAGGATGACAAACACCCCCCCTTCCTTGCTAAGTGGGAGGCGGATCTGGGTTCCTGCCTCTCGCATAACCAAAAGGACAAGGTCCTACAGCTAACCCACATCTCCTCAATTGCATCGAAAATGACCGAGGTCAACTACAAACTACTAACTAGATGGCACTATACCCCATCAAAACTCCATCAGATGTTCCCCGCCAATTCCCCGTTGTGTTGGAGGAATTGTGGGAACAAAGCAACTCACGCTCATATATGGTGGTCGTGCCCTCTTGTTCGCCCATATTGGACCAGCGTCATCCAAATTATACAACAGATCTCCAATGTCAACCTCCCCTCCGATCCATGGATCATCCTTTTTCACGCAACCACGGAACCAATCGGTAAATACAAGCGCTCCATAGTCCCTCATCTACTGAACACAGCCAAGGCACTAATACCTGCGTACTGGGGTCAACCTGAGACCCCACCAATGAAAAAGTGGTTCCAAAAAATCGCTGAAGTCCATCTCATGGAAGAGATTACCCATCGAGATAGGAACACCTCCGATCGTCATACTCTAACCTGGACCCAATGGACGGACTTTCAGAACACCACGACATATAAGGAAATAATTGTCCACCAGTCCTGAGCCCGTTCACATACATAAGGACAGGCCATCTACAACATAGGTCGCCTCGGTTAAGGGTATTCCTTGACCTATACCTGACCACTGTAATGTGGAACAATAAGCAAAGTGATTTATGGTATACGATGTAACATACATGTCAGCCCCCTTCCCCCCCCTCCCCTTTTCTTGCTCTTTTTTCCTCCTTCTATCTATACAGTCTTTCTGTGGTTCCTGCTTTCCTGAACCACCTATGCCAAGACTAGACACTTAAAACGCCCTATTTGTACACTTACTGTTATGATTGATGAAAAGCGTAAGTACTTTTTGACGGTTAGCTCAAATGCGTATGGATGTATAATCTGCCCTATAGTAGAGAGTTTGGACTACACCAGCTACTCTGTGTAGTTGCACACCCGCTGAAATTATCCATTACTCTAACATAAACTGTATAGTCTGTATTGAATGTTCATACGCTTTGTATTCTCTGTTTTTCTTTCAATAAACATTTATTAAAAAAAAAATAAAGCGTTTATGAACACGCAGAAAATGCTATTGGGAAAAAAAAACACAGCATAATTAAATTTTTTTGCAATGTTTTTCCAATATCAGAATACACGGATAGTGTCTAAAGCATTTATGAACACGCAGAAAATGCTATTGGGAAAAAAAAAACACTGCAAAATTAAAAATTTTTGCAATGTTTTTCCAATATCAGAATACACGGATAGTGTCTAAAGCGTTTATGAACACGCAGAAAATGCTATTGGGGAAAAAAAAAACACTGGGAAATTTAATTTTTTGCAATGTTTTTCCAATATCAGAATACACGGATAGTGTCTAAAGCGTTTATGAAAACGCAGAAAATGCTACTGGGAAAAAAAAAAACACTGCAAAATTAATTTTTTTTGCAATGTTTTTCCAATATCAGAATACATGGATAGTGTCTAAAGCGTTTATGAACACGCAGAAAATGCTATTGGGGAAAAAAAAACACTACAAAATTATTTTTTTTGTAATGTTTTTTCCATTATCAGAATACAAGGATAGTGTCTAAAGCGTTTATGAACACGCAGAAAATGCTATTGGGAAAAAAAAAAACACAGCAAAATTAAATTTTTTTGCAATGTTTTTCCAATATCAGAATACACGGATAGTGTCTAAAGTGTTTATGAAAACGCAGAAAATGCTATTGGGAAAAAAAAAACACAGCAAAATTAAATTTTTTTGCAATGTTTTTCCAATATCAGAATACACCTACAGTGTCTAAAGCGTTTATGATCACGCAGAAAATGCTGTTGGGAAAAAAAAACACCACAAAATTTAATTTTTTTGCAATGTTTTTCCAATATTAGAATACACGGATAGTGTCTAAAGCGTTTATGAACACGCAGAAAATGCTATTGGGAAAAAAAAAAAACACTGCAAAATTAAATTTTTTTGCAATGTTTTTCCAATATTAGAATACACGGATATTGTCTAAAGCGTTCATGAACACGCAGAAAATGCTACTGGGAAAAAAAAACACTGCAAAATTAAATTTTTTTGCAATGTTTTTCCAATATCAGAATACACGGATAGTGTCTAAAGCGTTTATGAAAACGCAGAAAATGCTATTGGGAAAAAAAAAATACAGCAAAATTAAAATTTTTTGCAATGTTTTTCCAATATCAGAATACACCTACAGTGTCTAAAGCGTTTATGATCACGCAGAAAATGCTATTGGGAAAAAAAAACACCACAAAATTTAATTTTTTTGCAATGTTTTTCCAATATTAGAATACACGGATAGTGTCTAAAGCGTTTATGAACACGCAGAAAATGCTATTGGGAAAAAAAAACACTGCAAATATAAATTTTTTTGCAATGTTTTGTTCAATATCAGAATACACGGATAGTGTCTAAAGCGTTTATGAAAACGCAGAAAATGCTATTGGGAAGAAAAAACACTGCAAAATAAATTTTTTTTGCAATGTTTTTCCAATATCAGAATACACGGATAGTGTCTAAAGCGTTTATGAACACGCAGAAAATGCTATTGGGAAAAAAAAACACAGCAAAATTAATTTTTTTTGCAATGTTTTTCCAATATCAGAATACACGGATAGTGTCTAAAGCGTTTATGAACATGCAGAAAATGCTATTGGGAAAAAAAACACAGCATAATTAAATTTTTTTGCAATGTTTTTCCAATATCAGAATACACGGATAGTGTCTAAAGCGTTTATGAACACGCAGAAAATGCTATTGGGGAAAAAAAAAACACTGGGAAATTTAATTTTTTGCAATGTTTTTCCAATATCAGAATACACGGATAGTGTCTAAAGCGTTTATGAAAATGCAGAAAATGCTACTGGGAAAAAAAAAAACACTGCAAAATTAAATTTTTTTGCAATGTTTTTCCAATATCAGAATACATGGATAGTGTCTAAAGCGTTTATGAACACGCAGAAAATGCTATTGGGGAAAAAAAAAAAACACTACAAAATTATTTTTTTTTGTAATGTTTTTCCATTATCAGAATACAAGGATAGTGTCTAAAGCGTTTATGAACACGCAGAAAATGCTATTGGGAAAAAAAAACACTGCAAAATTTATTTTTTTTGCAATGTTTTTCCAATATCAGAATACACGGATAGTGTCTAAAGCGTTTATGAACACGCAGAAAATGCTATTGGGAAAAAAAAAAAACACTGCAAAATTATTTTTTTTTGTAATGTTTTTCCAATATCAGAATACAAGGATAGTGTCTAAAGCGTTTATGAACACGCAGAAAATGCTATTGGGAAAAAAAAAACACTGCAAAATTAAATTTTTTTGCAATGTTTTTCCAATATCAGAATACACGGATAGTGTCTAAAGCGTTTATGAACACACAGAAAATGCTATTGGGAAAATTAAAACACCGCAAAATTTAATTTTTTTGCAATGTTTTTCCAATATCAGAATACAAGGATAGTGTCTAAAGCGTTTATGAACACACAGAATATGCTATTGGGAAAAAAAAAACACTGCAAAATTAAATTTTTTGCAATGTTTTTCCAATATCAGAATACACGGATAGTGTCTAAAGCATTTATGAACACGCAGAAAATGCTATTGGGAAAAAATAAAAACACTGCAAAATTACATTTTTTTGCAATGTTTTTCCAATATCAGAATACACGCATAGTGTCTAAAGCGTTTATGAAAACGCAGAAAATGCTATTGGGAAAAAAAAAAACACAGCAAAATTAATTTTTTTTGCAATGTTTTTCCAATATCAGAATACACGGATAGTGTCTAAAGCGTGTATGAACACGCAGAAAATGCTATTGGGAAAAAAAACACTGCAAAATTAATTTTTTTTTTGCAATGTTTTTCCAATATCAGAATACACGGATAGTGTCTAAAGCGTTTATGAACATGCAGAAAATGCTATTGGGGAAAAAAAAACACAGCAAAATTATTTTTTTTTGTAATGTTTTTCCATTATCAGAATACAAGGATAGTGTCTAAAGCGTTTATGAACACGCAGAAAATGCTATTGGGAAAAAAAACACTGCAAAATTTATTTTTTTTGCAATGTTTTTCCAATATCAGAATACACGGATAGTGTCTAAAGCGTTTATGAACACGCAGAAAATGCTATTGGGAAAAAAAAAAACACTGCAAAATTATTTTTTTTTGTAATGTTTTTCCAATATCAGAATACAAGGATAGTGTCTAAAGCGTTTATGAACATGCAGAAAATGCTATTGGGAAAAAAAAAAAACACTGCAAAATTAAATTTTTTTGCAATGTTTTTTCCAATATCAGAATACACAGATAGTGTCTAAAGCGTTTATGAACACACAGAAAATGCTATTGGGAAAATTAAAACACCGCAAAATTTAATTTTTTTGCAATGTTTTTCCAATATCAGAATACAAGGATAGTGTCTAAAGCGTTTATGAACACACAGAATATGCTATTGGGAAAAAAAAACCACTGCAAAATTAAATTTTTTGCAATGTTTTTCCAATATCAGAATACACGGATAGTGTCTAAAGCATTTATGAACACGCAGAAAATGCTATTGGGAAAAAATAAAAACACTGCAAAATTACATTTTTTTGCAATGTTTTTCCAATATCAGAATACACGCATAGTGTCTAAAGCGTTTATGAAAACGCAGAAAATGCTATTGGGAAAAAAAAAACACAGCAAAATTAATTTTTTTTGCAATGTTTTTCCAATATCAGAATACACGGATAGTGTCTAAAGCGTGTATGAACACGCAGAAAATGCTATTGGGAAAAAAAACACTGCAAAATTAATTTTTTTTTGCAATGTTTTTCCAATATCAGAATACACGGATAGTGTCTAAAGCGTTTATGAACACGCAGAAAATGCTATTGGGAAAATTAAAACACCGCAAAATTTCATTTTTTTGCAATGTTTTTCCAATATCAGAATACAAGGATAGTGTCTAAAGCGTTTATGAACACACAGAATATGCTATTGGGAAAAAAAAACACTGCAAAATTAATTTTTTTGCAATGTTTTTCCAATATCAGAATACACGGATAGTGTCTAAAGCATTTATGAACACGCAGAAAATGCTATTGGGAAAAAATAAAAACACCGCAAAATTACATTTTTTTGCAATGTTTTTCCAATATCAGAATACACGCATAGTGTCTAAAGCGTTTATGAAAATGCAGAAAATGCTATTGGGAAAAAAAAAAACACAGCAAAATTTAATTTTTTTGCAATGTTTTTCCAATATCAGAATACACACAGAGTATGGTGTATCTCTTAGTAAAATATGCAGTGCAGTGATGGTGCACTGAGCTTGCAGGTAAAACTTATATTTTGTCTGGCACTGGCCTCCATGGCACTGTTAAAAGACTGTGCACTGCACCCCAGCCAGGGTACAATTGATTTAGGAATCTCTTGAATAATTCTCTCTGCCTCTTTCTCTTCCTTACTAAAGAAACTCTGTACTCTACTCTAGCTCTCTACTCTAGCTATGTAGATCGCTCACTGATCTAACTAATTAGAAGAAAAGTTAAGGAATGTGGACTGACTGACTGACTGACTTTATCACACTAACTCCTAAAATCCTCTCAGCAGCACAGGAACCTGTCTATAGCAGAATGACGCTGTGTGCTGTGTGTCTGGACTATATATAGAGGCTGGGTCACATGCTGCCATTAGTAGGCATGGCTGTGATGGCTTCTAAGGGCACACTAGTGAAACTAGCGTCGATTGGCTGCCCTGCAGCTTGTAAAAGGCGCCAATACATCGCCGAACACCGGACCCGAACATACAGCCAATAGTTCGGGTCTCTGGAACCACAGATACCCTTGGTTCACCCTTTGCTCCAGTTCCCTTATTTCCTGACCAGTGAACACTGTCAGGTTTCTCTAGTAGTGAGTCCTTATAAAAGGCCAGCCCAGAGTTCCTCGGGGCACATAGTCTAAGTCCCAGCCTGCTTCTTCACCAGGGCCCCTAATGGTGGAGATGAACTTGCAGCAGACTGGAACCAATTTAAGGCCCCCAAGTAAGCCCAGCTGAAGGTGCAGAGCCCACACTGTTAGGTACCTGGTGGTAAAGCCTGACTTGTAGGAGGAGACCTCTCTTACAACGCTGGTTCAGGAGCCACTGGAATGGGAACAGTGGTCTCGAGAGCACAGTGGGTAGGAGTGCCTGCTGGTGTAGGAGCCGCTGGTATCGATAGCAGAGTGGAGATCCCTCAGGGATGGCTGGACTGCAGGTGATGATGGACAGAGGCTGGCAGTGGACTGAAGAGCTGATGAGTGCAGAGGCAGCGGTCACTGTAGCCTGTGAGGAGAGCCAGGAGTACAGCAGCACACTGAACAGGGCAGCAGACAAGAGCAGGGTCAGACGGTCCCGGTCGGCAGGCAATCAGGCAGGTGAAAACAGCAGGCAAAGGCAGAGTTGGTAAAACAGGCAGAGGTCAGCAACGGATCACAGGCAGAGGCAGTAGCAGGGTCAAGCAGGCCGGATCGGATCGGAAAGAGCAGAGAGGTCAGACAAAGCTGAGTCGGTATAGCAGAAGGCAATCAGATACGGGGAATCAGGAACACAGAAGCTGAGACGAAACAGCACCGCACCAGCGCACCTGAGGATCCTTTATGCACTCAGTGGCGCCAAGCAGTGCTAATGCGCAGACACGTGCGCCTAACGCACGTGCTCGAGCATCTCCCAAGGTGCGCGCTGATGCACAGCAATGTGGGAGCTAAGATGCTCAGTTCGCAGAGGGGTGCGCAGGCGCATGCGCGCGCGCATATGCGCCTGTCTACTGCTGGTAGGTCCCTGACACACACATATGTGCAGAGTACAGATGGAAAGAGACAAAAGAGGATCCCGGAAATGAGCTGAAGTCAGAGCATGCGGCAGGCAGGCAACACATGGTAGGCTTAGTACATGGGAAGTCGGACACATAATACAAGTAATATGCAGAAAAACAGGAGCTGGAGAAACTTGGAAATTGCTTAGGCAATGTGAGCTGCACTGAGCATGTCCTATGTATAAAGAAAAAAAAAAAGGAAGGTGGACCAAGAAGTTATAGAAGGAAGGGGACATAATCCACAGAAGAGCAGGTAAAGCCCATAGGTGAACACAGAAGCCAGCAGCACATGTGAGTAGAACCACAGGTCCAGTAGAACCACTGCAGTAAGGAGTTAAGAATTTACAAGCAGGAACTTGCAGGCTTAACCGTGGCAAAAACAGCATTGACCTGGGGGAACCAAATACCAGTAGTCTGCTTGTTTTAAGGAGATAGGGGCTGCTATAGGTGAAGCTATACTAAGACATTTATATTCCCTAACCACACGTACAGAGGTGAGCATTACAACAGAATCTAACCACACGTACAGAGGTGAGCATTACAACAGAATCAGTGTTATTTGATATGTTTGAATGTAGGTCCCCTCCTGATGATGTCCAGTGTGATGAAACACATTGGGAAGGGCTAGACATTGTATTGCTGAAACACAGGTGGAAAGGATGTGTATGTACCAGATTTGAGATATAGGAGTCTTTCAACTGGTGTAGTGCTTGAGAGACATTTCCTGTAGGCTGTTTTTCCTGAGTGCTGGGTAAGCACTTGTGCCATGAGTACAATTTGTTTTTAACTTACTGTTTTAATAAAGTTAAATTGTTGCAGTATAAGACGTTTTGTCTTTCTGCTTTACCTAATGGATCCATGAGGCACGCCGACACGAATTAGTGCGGGGAAGTGACTGCATTCATGCCGGGCGTGGTAAAGTGACAGAAATGATATGCCATGACAGGGGCAAGAATCAGGAATGCACGCAGCCAGTAATGTGATTCGGCCTTGGCGCATATATCGAAATGAGGCCGGGCAGTCGTGCATCTGGATCGCCCCGATCGGAGCATGCGTGGATGCGACCGGACCAGGATTGAAGCGATGGCATGAACGCCTTGTTTAACTGATGCGGAATGATTTAGCATGACCGACTGGCCTGATACGTTGCCATGTGTGAAATGATGAAATGATTGTCATGCTAATTCGTGAAATGTTTCGACACGGTCGAAGTGATTCGTACAACTAGTATGCCAACAGTGCTTCGGAATGTAAATAGCGATTCGGCACGCTCGCTAGCGCCACCAATTCGGATAACGGCAGGACCTGAACGATACGTGTGAGTGCGAACGGCACCCGTGCGTGAGTTATGTTGAACGATTCGGAGACCGTGTGGCCCGCTCGTGTAAGGGAACCCTTGAGTGCCGGATGCGACATCGGTCGGAATGTCTGTGGCGGGCGGCCCTGAATGTGCGTGCCGCAAGATGGCTCCCGATCGTGTACAACCAAAAACGTGCGAGTAAGTGTTTAGTTTTTTTCGAGACAAGCAGCGCGTGGTTCGTGAGCTACGCAGACCACAGTTTAGTGACATGATAAGCAGTGCATGAGAACGTAAAACATGGGAGCCGAAGCCCTACCTGCGACCGCCGAACCAGACTCTTTGTACGAAACTGCGACTCGGCAACACGAGTGCGACACGAAGGGACAACACGACTTACGAACACGGACGCGGGACTGCAACAAGAGGAGACGGACAGACGAAAACGGAGCTCACGAACCGGCACCAACAGCGCTTGTCTCGAACGAGTCGGTCCTAGATGTCTGACGTATCAGATATCACGCACAGGAAGCCATCCGTCTCCATGCTTATCTAGTATTATTGCACAGCTCTGTTTGACCATTTTGTAATTAGAGGCCAAGCAAATCCGGTGAGTGATAATGAGTTACTAAGAATGCACTTTTAATGGCGTGAAGCACCAGCACATTATAAGAGTGGATTTATGCACATTTCTGTTTCAAATTGACACTAATATTGTTATGGACTTTCTTTGATTTATATGAATTATGTTATGCACTAGAACTTTATACTGTGTGTTATACACACATGATTGAATCTGTTTAATAGTAACTTATTTATCACTATGATGTATGGTATGTATTGATTTGAGGTGTATTTTATTTACATTCAGTGATGAGGTTATGCATTAATTGAACCTTGCTGTGAGCAATATATTTTCTGAGTGTTATTTTTTAGTCTGAATAAGATACTTATACAGCTGCCAATTTTTTCACACACAGCATAGGAATACTTAGAATTAAAACTCAAAATGCATTTTGCTAGTACTCCAGAGTATAGGGATACTACATGTAAAACCATTTTGCAGCTTATCTGTGTATAAGGGACCCAAAAGCCAAGGAGCACCTTCAGGATTTCACATCTAATTTCCTGACTACCTTTTACATTTTCAGAGATTCTAAAAAGCCATAACAGTACCAACACCCACAAAATGACCTATTTTTGTAAAGTAGACATGCCAAGATATTTGCTGAGAGGCATGGTGAATTTTTTGTCCAAAGCTTTTACAATGAAAATACAAAATTACATTTTCTTTTTTTACACAAAGTTGTAATTTTAATGATATATTTTTCACACAAAGCATGGGCATACTTAGAATTACACCCAAAGTACAATCTGCTACTCCCCCTGAGCACTGGGGTTACCACATGTGTGGGATGTTTTTTGCAGCCTACATTTTCAATTTTTTTGTAAAAAAAAAAAAAAACACTCTTTAATATACAAACACATTTCAAGGTAGCACTTCTTAATCAGAGCCAAATATCTCTGATATAGTGAATCTGCCTTGAAATGCATTACCCAATATATTAGAGGTTGAACTTTGATTAAAGCACTAATGGAGGAATGAGTGCATTCCTTAGTCGATGTTCCTTGTGGAATTTATGTGAGAAGTGTGTCCTTATATTATATACAATGATGTTTGACATAAATGATTAGTTCAAATAAATCTCAAAATAAACATATAATCATAATTCATATACAATTATCAAACATGATGCTGTGTGAAAAAAGTCCCAAATAATAAAGTCAATTTTAAAATAAATATTCCCAATACTTCATAATTCATATACATGTATCAAACATTAAGCTATGTATAAAGTCAGGTGATGATCCAAGTACTCGAATAGTGCATGAAGATGAACAAAAATAAACAAAACTGTGTGAAATGATCAAAAAGGTGCAATCCCCACATGATCATCCCTTTTACCAGATGAATATGATCTCAAATTATAGAGATCTAGCTCACTCCTGAAAAATCAGCCACCACTTATATCCACGGGTTTGGTAATCAAGAGATAATCCCATCAAAGGATTCCAACGCTGGTGTTACCACGAGTCATATCCAATGGTTCACACCAAGCAAGCAAAAACTGACTCTCTACATATAACATACCTTTTTCCTGTTAGAAAGAATGAAGGTGCACTAAGGAAGAGGCCCAAATACTTTTTTTGTATGTTTATATACTGCATGTTCTTTTCAGTATGATTGATATTGATAATATATAATAAATAAAATAATAATAATAATAATAAATAATAATATTAAGAGCACCACACCATTTTTTAAATTTACATTGGTATAAGCACATTTGAGAGTGACGGTTGCTGTTCACAAGTGTATTGATAGATTGATAATAGCACATAGATTAATTTTGATTATATTTCCTATACACATCATAACATTTGTAAAATAGTCATAAATAAAAATCTTCTATTATTATTCATTGAAGACAATTATTGGTTCAGTTTTATGCTCTCAATGGCCTCAGACTTAAAATTAGCAAAACAGCAGATGGTAAGCAAGATAGGTAATCATATTTTGGTTGTCTGCTGACATTTGTAAACCACCTGAGCTTCTATCTAACAATTTATAGAGCTCTATTAAAACATTTGATTAAATATCTCACAGTTATAAAATCATAACATTTGTATACCCGCTGGCATTTTTAAAGCTATTATATGAACTCATACATGAAACAATAAACTTTTATATATTTTTATACTTTGAAACATTTTCATAGTTAAACATTAAATAACATATGGCATACATATTTCAATTAAAGGAGAAAGCTGGATAAACACATACTGGTAAACTGACAGGGACAGCTCTATAAAGTAAGTGGGTATGCAAATTAGACTGTATCTGTGTTTATTATCAGATATGCAAGGATATGTAATAAAAAAATGAATAAACTGCTTATATGTTCTCACTTTTCACTTATATATTATTATATAATATATCACTGATCACATTTTGTTATATCTGTTGGATAAGTGCAAAAATATATATTCTGATTCTGACATAAAACTTGTGAGCTCTCTGCTTCAGCTTCACTGTTATCAGATTTTGTTGTATCCAGTTCTCTCTGTGAAGTGCAGAACCACTTCCCCTATACAATGAAAACAAGGAGAGGTTCTGTAGTCCTGTCCTAGGGTGACACCATTGTTCCACCATAGATATAGTACAGTGAGTGAGTGTTGTCATCCAAAGCAGGAAAAGTGTTATCGGCAGGATCACCAGGTAATATTATAATGACAAAAAAGAAAATGAATGCAACCACTACATTCAAGTACTGGAAAGCTGCAAAATAATAAAATTGTGTTATTTGGCTTTAGATACAGTATGCTTTACTAATGCTTCCTCTTTATGCTGCAATCAAAGACAGATTACTCTGTATGCATGTAACAATAAACCTACTTGTACATAGAGATTTGCCAAACTAAAACACTTAGATTTTCAGCAAAGCATGTTCCAATTTGCTACAGCAGGGGAAAAAAATCCTTACTAAAACCCCGAGAGGCAATTGGATTTTCCCTGGATCAACTTTACCTATAAAGTGTAACTGTGTATAAAATATCCATAACTGAAATTCATCTTTAACCACTTCAATACAGGGCGCTTTCCCCCCTTCCTGCCCAGATCAATTTTCAGCTTTCAGCGCTGTTGCATTTTAAATGACAATTGCGCGATCACGCAACACTGTACCCAAACAACATTTTTATCATTTTTGTTTCCACAAATAGAGCTTTTCTTTGGTGGTATTTGATCACCACTGGGATTTTTATTTTTTGCAAAAAAAATAAAAAAAGACCGAAAATTTTGAAAAAAAATTTTTTTCTTTGTTTCTGTTATACAATTTTGTAGATAAAGAAATTTTGTTCTTCACTGATGGGTACTAATGAGGTGGCACGAATTAGGTGGCAGCGAGGGTCACTGATGATGAGTAGGGACGAGTCGAACACCCCCCTGTTCGGTTCGCACCGGAACCTGCAAACAGACCTAAAGTTCGTGTGAACTTTAGAACCCTATTAAAGTCTATGGGACGCGGACGTTCAAAATCAAAAGTGCTAATTTTAAAGGCTAATATGCAAGTTATTGCCATAAAAAGTGTTTGGGGACCTGGGTCCTGCCCCAGGGGACATGTATCAATGCAAAAAAAAAGTTTTAAAAACAGCCGTTTTTTCAGGAGCAGTGATTTTAATAATGCTTAAAGTGAAACAATAAAAGTATAATATTCCTTTAAATTTCGTACCTGGGGGTTGTGTATAGTATGCATGTAAAGGGGCGCATGTTTCCCGTGCTTAGAACTGTCCCTGCACAAAGTGTAATTTTTGCAGGAAAAAAGCTATTTAAATTCACTCACGGCTATAATGAATTGCCGGCTCCCGTGATACAGAGAACAGTCATTGAAAATCATTGATAAAAAAAAAAAAACGTGGGGTTCCCCCCAAATTAAATTACCAGGCCCTTCAGGTCTGGCATGGATTTTAAGGGGAACTTCACACCAAATTTTAACAAAAAAAATGGCGTGGGGGTCCCCCTCAAAATCCATACCAGACCCTTATCTGAGCACGCAACCTGGAAGGCCACAGGAAAAGAGGGGGGACGAGAGAGTGCCCCCCCTCCTGAACCGTACCAGGCCACATGCCCTCAACATTGGGAGGATGCTTTGGGGGTCTGTGACCCCTCAAAGCACCATGTCCCCATGTTGATGAGGAGAAGGGTCTCTTCCCCACAACCCTGGCCGGTGGTTGTGGGGGTCGGCGGGCGGGGTCTTATCAGAATCTGGAAACCCCCTTTAACAAGGGGACACCCAGATCCAACCCCCCCCGTTAGAAATGGTAAGGGGGTACAAAAGTACCCCTACCATTTCACAAATAAATTGTAAAAAATAGTTAAAAAACACACAGACACCGTTGAGGAAATTCCTTTATTAAAAATAAAAAAAATAATAAAAAAATTCCAGCGGTGGTAATCCACTCTTGCTATCCAGCGATGGGTGGTCTCTTCTCCGGGGTCCAGCGGTGGCTGATCTCTTCCGACGACGTCCAGCGCAGCGCATCCTGTCTCCATGGAGAAACTGAGGGAATCCGTCTTAGCAGAGGAGGTCCGGGCCACTCCGTCACCTGACAACGCAAGGGAAAAGCTGGGCTTCCCCAGTGACGTACGGATGACCCCGCCCCCCTCTGATGTAACGGAAACCTGCGTTAAATCAGAGGGGGCGGGGTCACCCTTACATCACTGGGGAAGCCTGGGTTTCCCTAGTGACGTACGACTCAAACTTGAAGCTCATCCATAATGATAAGACACTAATATGCAGCACTGATGGGCATTGATAGGCAGCACTGATAGACACTCATAGGTGGCACTGAAGGGCACTGATAGGCAACACTGATGGGCACTGATTGATGGCTCTGATAGGCAGCACTGATATGGAGGCACTGGCAGGCATTACTGATGGGCCTAATTGGCACCTCTAATAGGCATTGATAGGCACCTCTAATGGGAACTCATTGGAAATACAGGTGGTCATGAGTGGGCATCCCTAGTGGGCAGGGGTGGGTATCCTCAGGGGGCTGCACTGATAATCAATCAGTGCAGACCCCCCTGTGAGGAGTGCAGCCGATCGGCTTTCCTCTACTCACGTCTGTCAGCGTAAGTGGAGGAAAAGCCGATACATGGCTCTTCCTGTTTATGCTATGATCAGCTGTAATTAAACACAGCTGGTTACATGGTAAAGAGCCTACATCATAGGCTCTTTACCATTATCGGTGATCCGGTGTGTCAGACTGACACACCACCCCAATGATCACTGTGCTGCACGCCCCCCGCAGGCGTGCAATTGCAGCTTATCCTGCTGGTTGTTATATGACGTCCAGTCAGGATAACTTAACCACTTTGCGCATTTCATTTTGCTACATGGGGTGCGGGAAGTGGTTAAACTGCATCTACCATTATGCAGCAAGCAATGAGCTTTCTAGGGTATTTTTTTTTCTCAGCTTGCGTTTAGGTTTCAAATTGTATTTTATATTATTTATACAAAATTAATTAGGTAACCTATTTCTAAGAAAAGCTTACATAATTTCATCATAAATCTAACAAAAACCTAATTTTACATGCAAGAAGTTTTAAAACATTTTTTATAAAATGTTCCTACAACATTTGCATATCCATAAATGACAAAACTTTTTCTCTTCTATACACAATCCCTCCACCATCCCTAAAATAACATAATCCACTCCTTTTCTATCCCTCCATGCTTCCCCTCCCCTGGTCCACTCCACTCATCCTAGACATAAAAGAAACATATATTAGTGCAAGAACAAGCCAACGTAATAATTTCAAGAATATTATTAGAGATTGAAACTTGCAACATAAGCAAAAATTAAAAGAACATAACTAAACAGACCAATGTTTCCATCTGCTAAATTTCCAAACAGCCTGCTGTTTATCATGCCCAAGCTTTTTTTTTTGTTTCATAAAGTTTTATTGAGTTCAAAAATTAACAAGATACATGAACATTGATGGATCGTGAACAAAGCATAGACATATGCGATCAATATTGAACATGTCTAATCCTAACTGCCTTATGATTTTAACTCCATAGTAAAAAAGTGTTGCCCCGTACACATGAGCGGATTTTCCGTTGAAAAAAACTTGGATGGTTTTTCTGGCAGAATTCTGCTCAAGCTTGGCTTGCATACACAAAGTCACACAAACGTTCTCTGAACTTTCGACCGTCAAGAATGCAGTGACGTACAACACTACGATGAGCCATGCTTCCGAGCATGCGTCGAATTGTTTCCGAGCATGCATAGGAATTTTGCACCTCGGAATTTGTACAGACGATCAGAATTTCCGATCTGAACTTTTTCCGACCGAAAAATTGAGAACATGCTCTCAATCTTTTGCTGGCCGAAATTCCGCCAGCAAAAGTCCGATGGTCCATACACACAATCACATTTTCTGACCAAAAGCTTTCATCTGACTTTTGCTGGCGGAATTTCCAATCGTGTGTATGGGGCATTTGAATGCTAATTCCTGAGATTTAGTTACCAAATCATAGTCAAGAGAGAACACTGAAAGTAAATTCAGTCTTAAGGACTGTGTTAACCCTACAAATAGGAACTATTTTTAGATATTGTATCAGGGAAAAGTATTTGAGAAATGTATCTGGAAGACAGCACATGGCATTGTCGAAAAGTGTAGTGAGTGACAGTCCATGTCTTTTTATGAGTGGTGTTGTGAGGGGTGGGTAAGGGAGGAGGTTAAAGGGAAAAAAAAAGATAATAAATAAATAAATAAGGGATAAGTGCAATAGTAAGAGGGGGTAATAGATAAGCAGGAAGTTTATTATCCCTCTTTCCCTCCCCCTCTTCTCCCCCTCCTCCACCCCTAACTCCTCACCACCCTCTCTCTCTCTCTCTCTCAATGGGGAGAGGGTCGTAGAAGGAGTAAACATGGGGGATTAGAGGGTAAGGAGACAGTGAGACTGAGGGAAACAGGGATGAGTTATTCTACAGCAACGGAATGGGAGAAGACCAGGGCTGGTAGGGATGTCAAATTGCCTCTGGGCCCCCCTCCTCTCGAGTCAATGAGGAGATTCCAGAGGCAACACCACATAGGTTACCAATTTCTAATAATGAGAGTAGTGTCTCTAAATGTGGATTATGTTTGGTTTAAAGTTACAGAGATTTTCTATTTAACTTATATCTTTGTATATCTTGTTTTGTAGTGTAGCCAAGCGTACCATGTTTTATTGAACTTTGGGATAATCTTTCCTGAGAGATGCTCACAAGTTCCTCTATATCTTCCATTTTATTTAGTCTACAGAACCATTCTCCAATCTTGGGTGTATAGGTTGAGCGCCAGTGTGGGGGAATGCATTTTGCTATCCCAGTATTCATAGAAGTGCAACCTTCCATGTACCATGGCCACACTCCCTCACATCCACCACCTCTATTCTGAAAATTAAAACATTTGTTGCATCCCACAAACTTTCCTTTACACCAAGAACCACAACGCTTTTATTCCTCTTTTCCCATCTTACATGATCCATAGAACACCATTTCATATGTTACTCTATTACTTCTGTCAATACTTCCACCAACTATCCTAGATTCTTCCACTAGTCTCTCGCAAAATCAAACTCCCAAAACAAAAGCACTATACTCTGTCCAATCCATCTAAAGGAAAGGTATGTAGCTGTAGCTGATCATGTAACTTAAACCTGGTTATTATGTGGCTAAAAGTATATTTATACATCTGGTTTCAGGTTGTAACATGCCACATAGGTCCATGGACCCATTCTTAAAGGGCAATCTGTCAAAAAAGCAATATACTGAAAAACAATACTGATATAATAGTGAAACCTTGTGATAAGGGCGGGTCTTTGTCAATTATATCTTCAATTTAAGCTTTATATAGGGATTTTGATAATTACGTGTTACATCATGTAACCAGATACATATAATTTGAAGAGGATGCTCCACCCAAAAGGGGAACTTCCACTTTAACCACTTTCCGACCACGCTATAGCCGAATGAGGGCTATAGCGTGGCAGGCCAGTTATGGGCCACGTATGGGTGGCACGCTCTGTGATCACAATATAAACACAAGCCGGATATCGGCATTCTTTTCTTCAGTGTGAGAAGAGGAAAGCTGATAACCAGCTTGTGGTAAAGGGACATCTACACTGATAATCAGTGTTCTGATTGTCAGTGCAGTCGGAAAACAGTACCCAGAAAGTGCTGCCAATTAGTTACCATCAGTATCTCCTCATCAGTGTCACCAATCAGTGCTGCCTATTAGTGCCCATCAGTACCACCTATCAGTGCAGCCTCATCAGTGCCCACCAGTGCCGCCTCATCAGTGCCCATCAGTGCCGCCTCATTAGTGTCCATCAGTGCAGTCTATCAGTGCCCATCAGTGCACATCAGTGAAGGAGAAAAATTACCTGTTTGCAAAATTTTATAACAAATCTTTTTTTTTTTTTTTGGTAATTTTTCCTTTATACCGTGTACACATAGTCGGACATTCTGACAGAAAAGTCTGATGGGAGCTTTTCATTGTATATTCTGACCGTGTATATGCCCCATCAGACTTTTTCCGTCTAAAATTCAGACGGACTTAGATAGAGAACATGTTCTATATTTTTCAGACGGAAATAATTACTAATTAATCGGATAAACCACTTGTCTGTATGCTGTTCTGATGCACCAAAAACAACGCATGTACGAGACGGAAGCTATTGGCTACTGGCTATTGAACTTCCATTTTCTAGTCCCGTCGTATGTGTTGTACGTCACCGCGTTCTTGACAGTCGGATTTTGGTGTGACCGTGTTTATGCAAGACAGCTTGAATTCCGTTGGAGAAACCTTCAGAGTTTATTCCGATGGCAAAACCAGTCGTGTGTATGCGGCATTAGTTTGCAAAACATAAAAAACCCAGTGGTGAATAAATAACACCAAAAGAAAGCTCTATTTGTGTGAAAAGAAATTATACACATTTATAGGGTATAGTATTCCATTTTAGCTAGACATGTGCACAACAAAACAATTCGTTTATTTTCGTTTCGTTTTTTTCGTTTCCGAAAAAAAATAGTTTTTTTTCGTTTCGTTTTTTTCGTTTCCGTCGATTCGTAACGATTCGTACATTCGTAAGTCGTCGTTGTTGGATTCGTAACGATTCGTACATTCGTAAGTCGTCGGTGTTCGTATTCGTAACGATCCGTACATTCGTAAGAGTTATTTTTTTGTTGATTCGTTTTTTCGTTAGTTTAATTTTCGGACGCATTCGTATTTATTCGTACATTCGTAACATTCGTAACATTTGTAGATTCGTAATCGAAGCATAATTCATAATTTGATGTAATGTGTATGCTATTATTACATTTTAATAATTTACGAATCGAAAAAAAAAGTTACGAATCGAAAAAAAAGTTACGAATCGAAAAAAAAGTTACGAATGTACGAATTTTTTGGTTCAATAGAGACACGGAAAATTACAAATTGAAAAAAAAAAAAAAAAAAAAAGTTACGAATTGAAAAAAAAGTTACGAATCGAAAAAAAAAGTTACGAATCGAAAAAAAAGTTACGAATGTACAAATTTTTTGGTTCAATAGAGACACGGAAAATTACAAATCGAAAAAAAAAAGTACGAATCGGAAAAAAAAAAAAGTTAAGAATCGAAAAAAAAGTTACGAATGTACGAATTTTTTGGTTCAATAGAGACACGGAAAATTACAAATCGAAAAAAAAAAAAAAGTTACGAATTGAAAAAAAAGTTACGAATCAAAAAAAAAAAAAAGTTACGAATCGAAAAAAAAGTTACGAATGTACGAATTTTTTGGTTCAATAGAGACACGGAAAATTACAAATCTAAAAAAAAACAAAAAAAGTTACGAATCGAAAAAAAAAGTTACGAATCTAAAAAAAAGTTACGAATGTACGAATTTTTTTGTTCAATCCATTCGAAGCACGTTTAGCAGCACCATAAGGGACACGGAAAATTACCAATTCAACAAAAAAAAAAGTTACGAATGTACAAATTTTTTTCGTTCGTTTACGTTTTTCGGATTTTCTTCATTAGTACATTCATTGTTTCTAATTAGTTTATTTCGGATTCGTTCGATTCGATTGATTTGTTAATCGGATTCGTACGATTCGAACGATTCGTTACGATTCGTTATTCGGCTTCGAATGATTGGTGTGTTCAGGGTGATGTGCAGTGTTAGTTTTCTGCCACACATATGTCTTTGCTTTTAGGCCAACAAGTTCAATTTAGGGCTCATCTGACCAGAGCACCTTCTTCCACATGTTTGCTGTGTCCCCACATGACTTCTCACAAACTGCAAACAGGACTTCTTATGGCATTCTTTCAACAATAGATTTCTTCTTGCCACTCTTCCATAAAGGCCAAATTTGCGGAGTGCACGACTAATAGTTGTCCTGTGGACAGATTCTCCCACCTGAGCTGTGGATCTCTGCAGCTTCTCCAGAGTTACCATGGGCCTCTTGGCTGCTTCTCTGATTAATGCTCTCCTTGCCCAGCCTGTCAGTTTAGGTGAACGGCCATGTCTTGGTAGGTTTGCAGTTATGCCATACTTTTTTCCATTGGATTGAACAGCGCTCCATGAGATGTTCAAAGTTTGGGATATTTTTTTATAACCTAACCCTGCTTTAAACTTCTCTACAACTTTATCTGCCTGATATGTTCCTTGGCCTTCATGATGTTTGTTCACTATGGGTGTCGAACAAACTTCTGAGGGCTACACAGAACAGCTATATTTATACTGAAATTAAATTACAGGTGGACTCTATTTACTAATTAGGTGACTTCTAAAGGCAATTGGTTCCACTAGATTTTAGTTAGGGGTATCAGAGTAAAGGGGGCAGAATACAAATGCACGCCACACTTTTCACACATTTATTTAAAAAAAAATTGGAAAACAATTTATCATTTTCCTTCAACTTTACAATTATGTGTGACTTTGTGTTGGTCTATTGCGGCGTACACACGCTCGGACCGGCCGGTCAGGAAAGGGGGTGGGGACGAGCGAGCCCCCCCCCCGAGCCGTACCAGGCCGCGTGACCTCAACATGGGGGGTGCCCTGGGGAAAGCACCTTGTCCCCATGTTGATGAGGACAAGGGCCTCTTCCCGACAACCCTGGCCGTTGGTTTCGGGGTCTGCGGGCGGAGGGGCTTATCGGAATCCGGGAGCCCCCTTTAATAAGGGGGCCCCCAGATACCGGCCCCCCACCCTATGTGAATGAGTATAAGGTACGTTGTACCCATACCCATTCACCTAAGGAAAAAAGTGTAAATAAAAAAAGACACAATTTTTTTAAATATTTTATTGCACAGCTCCGGGGGTCTTCTTCCGTCTTGGGATGTCTTCTCGCCGGACTCCTCTGCTATCTTCTGCTCTTTTACCTAGCTCTTTCACGAGCGGAGGAGCCTGGCTTTCTCCTTAGTCGCCGCCATCGTCGTCGTCTGGGGGTCTCGTTCTGCCTTCGGGAGTATTGTCCCGCTCTTCTGTTCTTGCCGCTGTCGCGGCCGCCTTCTGTGCATTCTGCGCCTTCTGCGTTGTCTTCTTCTTCTTCTTCCGATGTTGACTCGACGCTCTCTGGCCGGAATGGCAGAGACACGCGGTGTTGTGACTTATATAGGGACAAGGGGCGGGGCCACCGACTCATGTCACATGGTGACCCCACCCCCATATGATGTCACAGTCCCAGCATCCTCCATATGTGACATCATATGGGGGCGGGTCACTATGTGACATGAGCATGTGACCCACCCTTGTCCCTATATAAGTCACAACACCGCGTGTCTCTGCCATTCCGGCCAAAGAGAGCGACGAGTCAACATTGGAGGAAGAAGAAGAAGACACAGAAGGCACAGAAGGCGGCAGTGGCGACAGCGGCAAGAAGAACAGAAGAGCGGGACAAGACCCCCGAAGGTGGAACAAGACCCCCAGACGACGACGAAGAAGAAAGCCGGGCTCCTCCACTCATGAAAGAGCTAGGTAAAAGAGCAGAAGATAGCGGAGGAGTCCGGCGAGAAGACCCCCCAAGACGGAAGAAGACCCCCGGAGCTGTGCAATAAAATATTTTAAAAAATTGTGTCTTTTTTTTATGTACACTTTTTTCCTTCGGTGAATGGGTAGGGGTACATCGTACCCCATACTCATTCACATAGGGTGGGGGGCCGGTATCTGTTGGCCCCCTTATTAAAGGGGGCTCCCGGATTCCAATAAGCCCCCCGCCCGCAGACCCCGGCAACCAACGGCCAGGGTTGTCGGGAAGAGGCCCTTCTCCTCATCAACATGGGGACAAGGTGCTTTGGGGTGGGGGGCTGCAGGGCCTCCCTTTCCCCAGGGCACCCCCCATGTTGAGGGCACGCCGCCTGGTACGGCTCAGGAGGGGGGGCACTTGCTCATCCCCACCTCCTTTCCTGACAGGCCGGGCTGCATGCTCGAATAAGGGTCTGAGATGGATTTGGGGGGGACCCCCACGCTGTTTTTCCGGCGTAGGGATTCCCCTTTAAATCCATGCAAGGTGACGGGGCTAGCGCGGCAGCATTCACTGCCTTCGCTAGCCCCGTCTACCTGGAGTCACGTTCTAAATGAACAAACTTTCCTCTGTGTGCGAGGCAAGTCCATTCATTTCAAAAGTCCTGCGGACTAGCACACAGACGGCGGGATTGTCCGCCGGACTGCCGAGTCCAGCGGACAATTTTAAGTCTGAACTTAAAACTTAGTCTGCCGGACTTTTGGGAGGAAAAAGTCAGCCGCCGCCCACACACGGGTGGATTGTCCAGCGGACAATCCCGCGGGAAAGTCCGCTCGTGTGTACGCGCCCTATCACATAAAATCCCAATAAAATACATTTACTTTTTTGGTTGTAACATGACAAAATGTGGACATTTCAAGGGGTATGAATACTTTTTAAAGGCACTGTATATTAAATAAATATGGGTCTGCCTGCTAGTTTATTTCTAAGATAAATATAGAGATCTTTGATAGTTTTTTTTTGTTTACCATGGTTTTTATTAAGGTATATAAAACATATACAAGAAAACGAGTCTTTAAATTATCCAAAGTCAACTTCTTGTGAAGTGAACAACAAAGTTATAATTGTAATTTAAAACATTCTAGGAGTATCAAAATACACATAAGTTACCCAGTAATTATTATGCGGCGTACACACGAAGGGACTATCCCGCGGGATTATCCTCTGGACTCAAGTCCAGCGGACAATCCCCTCGTGTGTGGGCGCCGGCGGACTTTTTGGCACCAAAATCCGGCAGACCAAAGTTTTAAGTTAGGTTTTAAAATTATCCGCTGGACTTGGCAGTCCGGCGGACAATCCCGCCGTTAGTAGGCTAGTCCGCCGGACTTTTGAAAATGAACGGACTTGCCGCTCATCGGCAAGTCCGTTCATTTAGCACGTGACTTCAGGTTACGTAGCTAGTGTAGGCAGTAAATGCTGCCGCGCTAGCTCCGTGACCTGGCATGGATTTAAAGGGACTCCCCATGCCGAAAAATGGCGTGGGGGTTCCCCCAAATCCACGTCAGACCCTTATCCGAGCACACAGCCTGGCCGGCCAGGAAAGGGGTGGGGACGAACGAGCGCCCCCCCTCCTGAGCCGTACCAGGCCGCGTGCCCTCAACATGGGGGGTGCCCTGGGGAAAGGGGGTCATGCGGCCCCCCCACCCCAAAGCACCTTGTCCCCATGTTGATGAGGACAAGGGCCTCTTCCCGACAACCCTGGCCGTTGGTTGTCGGGGTCTGCGGGCGGGGGCTTATCGGAATCACCTAAGGTGTAAAATGTAAAGTAAAAAAACACCCACACTTTTGAAAAAATAGTTTATTGCACTGCTCCGGGGGTCTTCTTCCGTCTTGGGGGTCTTCTCGCCGGACTCCTCCGCCATTTACCAAGCTCTTTTACCGAGCGGAGAAGTCCGGCTACCTTCTTCGTCGTCACCGCCGTCGTCTGGGGGTCTCGATCCGCCTTCGGGGGTCTTCCGGGGGTCTTCCGGTGTTCTTGCGGCGGTCGTCGTTTTCCGCGCCGCCGGCGCCGCCTTCTTCTTCTTGTTCTTGTTCTTGTTCTTGTTCTTCTTCCGATGTTGACACGTCGCTCTCTCTGGCCGGAATGGCAGAGCCACGCTGTGCTGGGACTTATATAGGGACAAGGGGACAGGGTCACATGCTCATGTCACATGGTGACCCCGCCCCCTTGTGATGTCACAGTCCCAGTCCCGTTTTTCGGCTTAGGGAGTCCCTTTAAATCCATGCCAGGTTACGGAGCTGGCGCGGCGGCATTTACTGCCTACGCTAGCTACGTAACCTGAAGTTACGTTCTAAATGAACAGACTGCTCCGTGTGTGGGCAAGTCCGTTCATTTTCCAAAGTCCCGCGGACTTTGGCCGGCGGATTGTCCGCCGGAGAAGTCCGCGCGTATGTGGGCAAGTCCACACGCTCGGAAAGTCCGGCGAAGCCAGCTGGAAAGTCCAGCGGATTGTCCGCTGGACTAGGTCCGTCGGGAAAAGTCTGCACGTGTGTACGCGGCATTAGAATGACTAACATTTCCATTTGCGGTCAAAGATATGCATGGTGTCCATGACTGTATGAGATATCCTTTCCATCAATTTTATAGCCTCAATGTGATGGAGCACCTGAGACCAGAACGCTGAGAGAAAACGTCAGTTAAGAGCGATAGCCCAATGAATGGCATTTAATAGAGTATGTGCCAATGTTTAGCAAGGGGGCGACACCTCTAACAGCTCAGCAAAAAATAAACACATTTGATATGTCAAAGTTATTTGTTTGCCAGCAATCTGAGACTCTTTAGTAGATTCCTACTGTCAAAGTGGTTGGCGAGCCCTACAACTTAAAAAAATATGTAGGTGTGGTTCAAACAAAGCAAAATTTAGGTTTTGGAGTGGCCTAGTCAAAGCCCGGACTTAAATCCAATTGAGATGCTGTATCATGACATTACACAGGCCGTTCCTGCTGGAAGACCCTCCAATGTGGCTGAATTAAAACAATTCTGCAAAGAAGAGTGGGCATAAATTGCTCCACAGCAATGTGAAAGACTTATTGCCAGTTATTGCAAACGCTTGATTGCAGTTTTTGCCGTCAAGGGTGGCATAACCAGCTATTAGGTTTAGGGGGCAATTACTTTTTCACATAAAGCCAAGCAGGTTTGGACAGGTTTTTTGCCTTAATAAATGAAATCATCATTTAAAAACTGCATTTTGTATTTACTCCAGTTATCTTTGTGTAATAAAAAAATTTGTTTGACGATCTAAGTCATTTAAGTATGACAAATATGCAAAAAAATTAAAAATCAGAAAGGGGACCAATACTTTTTCACACCATTGTAGGTGGTGTTGGAAGACAGTGAGTCATCAAGGGTTAATGAGACCGAAGCATGGTCCAACCATGTACTGTAATATTGTTAGTTAACAATGACTTTGCTTTCATCAATAGACCACAGTCTATAAGGAAGAGATTAGTTCTGCTGTGGTGTGGTGCTTTCATTTGTGTTTAGGCATCTCCATCCATCATAGAGCTTGTGAGGATTTATCTTCGGAGAGTCAGTATCGGGGTCTGGTGTTAAATTGAAGTCCCACATAATAGCAATGATCCTTTTTGTTCCTTGTGGACTAAACACAGTAATTTATTGAGAATGCATAATTGGTGACGATTGGGTGCATAGACGTTCACTAGGGTATACGTAGTTTAGTTAATTTTTCAAATGAGGATGAGGTAGCGACCTTGTGGGTCTTTGATTTCTTTTATAAGGTTAAAAAAGAGGGGGTCCTTGATAGCTGTTAATACGCCTCTTTTTTGGAGTCAGCATTTGCTGTAAAAACATAGGGAAAGTTTTGTGTGGGTACACTTTGGAGAAGCTTTAGTGCAAAAATGCATCTCCTGAGCACATAGGATATTGCATCTGTACTGCAAAGCTTCTTGCCAGAGGGTTTTACGTTTAACAGGGCGGTTGAGACCCTTGGCATTAATTGATAAGAAGGTTATTCCCATGTTGATGTTCTGAGATGTTTGATTGAGTTGTGAAAGAGCTCAAGTTTACTTACAGTAAGCAGCGGGTGGCCTCTAGTGGTTGGTGCAGGTATATTCTGGCAGATTTCTTTCCATTGTAAAAGTGACCACGTGGAACATCTTCTAGGTTGTCGTCTTTGGTGTAATTTAGGACCGTGACACAAAAAACAATGCATACAAAGAAAAGGAAAACAAAAAAATATAACAAAAAAGGGTGAACAAATTTTCAGTCTCCCATAGCTCACAGGAGAAAGAAAGGTTTTTCAAACCTGGGTGCAGCTTTTATGCGGCTCAAGAAAGGCGAGGGGAAAATAAAAGAACAGTCATACAGAAAAGGAACTTCTGCTACTCGAGGTAAAGTGATCAAGGGTGAGATCTCTTCCAGAGGCTATTTGTGCTTGCGTGAGTTTTTTGCAGTAACCAGATGCCACTCTGGATTTGCATGTTGAGTGCTTCTCCCGGGAGATCTCCCGGCTGATCCTTGCAGTTCTGGAATTATATTTCAAGTTTTTAGTAGGGAGAGGCCTTTTTCTAGGGAATCAACCACATGCGTAGATCCGTCATGTTTGACGGTGATCTAAGTTGGGTGTCCCCATCTGTATTTGATTTGGTAGTCATGAAGAGATTTTGTTATGGTATTGAGATTTCTTTGTTTTTGGAGTATATACTGCAACAGAGCTGCAGAGAATCAAAGATCTGAGTATTGAGAGGGGATCTGAGATTTGTTGCCAGCAGATGACATAATTTTTTTTTTATATGGAAAAAATGTAGACGTAGAATTACATCCCTGGGAATTTTTTCGGGCAGATATGAGGGTTTAGGCAATCAATGTATTCTATCTATTGTCACATCCAAATCTGTGGCATCAGGAAGGATGGATTTGAACAGACTAGTGGTGTATGAGCGGAGGTTGTCCTGTTGAATATTCTCAGGGACCCCTCTAATTTTGAGGTTGTTACGCCTCGATCTGTCCTCTATGTCAGCTAATTTGTCTCTAACCCAGTCCATATCATCGTCCCTGTCCTCATGTGCATCAATCAGGTTGTTTATTGTGGTGGCAAACTCCCCCATTTTTGTTTCCACATGCTCCACTCTGTTTTCAACAACTTGGAGTTCATTGCTGAATCTATTCATGTAGGAGGCTAGGTCTGATTGTAGGGAACATCTGAGGGACATGAGCATGTCCTTTAGGACAGTGTCCATTACTGGCTAGTTGTTAGTGGTAAATTCTTCTATTGTGTGTCTTTGGTGTCCTCCGCTGTGTCCCCATTAGGACTCACCTCCTGCCTTCTATGCCCTCTGTCCAGCCTAAATCTGTCTTTCTCCAGATACTGAAGTGGAGCTGTATGACTGATGGGGTCTGGCTGTAGTGGACATATTGCTCCCTGGTGAGTCTGCTTGGTAATACTGGAGCGTAGAGCGGGCAGCCACCAGTAGAGAGGAGCCTGCTCCATCTTGCTTGGCACCATACGGCTGCTGAACAAGGAAGACCATTAGATTTTGCGGGCCTTTCTCTTCCTAGTCATGCTCCTGATGGCAGCGGGTGGATTGTACCGCTGAAGAGCCGTTTAGTCCCTCGGTGTGGCAGGAGCAAAGCCCCTACACAGCCATCTTGGATCCCGGTCGGCCACACCTCCAATTTTTTTATTTTATTGTTTCACTTTAGGCATCATTAACCACTTCAGCCCCAGAAGATTTTACCCCCTTTCTGACCAGGGCACTTTTTACAATTTGGCACTGCATCGCTTTAACTGACAATTCCGTGGTCCATCGACGCTGTATCCAAACAAAATTTGCGTCCTTTTTTTCCCACAAATAGAGTTTTCTTTTGGTGGTAAAATTAATCTGCGTTTTTATATTTTGCTCTATGAACAAAAAAAAGAACGACAATTTAAAAAAAAATAACAGTATTTTTTTCTAAATATCCCCCACATTTAGAAAAAAAATAGTTTAGACTAATATATATTCTTCTACATATTTTTGGTAAAAAAAAATTCACAATAAGCGTATATTGATTGGTTTGCGCAAAAGTTAAAGCGTCTGCAAACTATGGGAAAGATTTGTGGCATTTTTATGTCATTTTTATTATTTTTTTTTTTTTTTACTAGTAATGGCACTGATCTGTGATTTTTAGCAGTACTGCGACATTGCGACGGACCGAATCGGAGACTTTCACACTTTTTGGGACCATTGGTATTTATACAGAGATCAGTGCTATACAAAATGCACTGATTACTGTGTAAATGTCACTGGGAGGGAAGGGGTTAACACTAGGGGGCGATCAAGGGGTTAATAGTTGTGTTCACTCAGTGTGCTCTAACTGTATGGGGATAGGATTGACTAGGAGAGGCCCCCTACACTTTTATGGCCAATAACTTGCATATAATCCTTCAAAATGGGGACTTTAGATTTTTCATGTTTGGGTCCCATAGACTTTAATAGAGTTCCCAGCTCAGGTCTGAACTTTTTACATGTTCGGGAGTTCTGGTGTGAAGGGAACCGGTGGTGTTCAGCCCATCATTACTCTAGAACTCGTTTTTGCCAGCTCAGTAGACTGTTAAAAAGAAGTTGGATGCATTCCTATGTCCACAAAATATAACTGTATACTAATTTTTAGAAGTAATAACCCTGGAGCAAATTAGACCATGCTTTATTTTTATTTTTTGTCTTCCTCTGGATCAACTATGGGTATAGGATACTGTATATGGAGGGTTTCTCTTTTTGTGTTTTTTTTTTATTTTAACCTCCTCATGCCCACGCTATAGCCAAAAGACAGCTACAGCGTGGGCCTGAATTGCCGGGAGGGCGTCCATGTGTATCCTCATGAGCATGCGCTGCCTGACTCGGCTGATCACAGATCGGAGCAAGGGTCTGATCCTGGCCCCTTACCACGTGATCAGCTGTCAGCCAATGACAACTGATCATGTGATGTAAACAGAAGATCCTAATCGGCTTTTTTCTAATGCTGACAGCGTGAGAAGAACAAAAAAGCTAATTACCAGCTTCTGTCAGAGGGTCATTGGTCCCGCACATGGACCCCCACTGCTGCTAAACAGTGTCCACCAGTGCCACCTGACAGTGCCCACTAGTGCCACCTACCAGTGCATATCAGTGCTGCCTATCAGTACCCATCAGTTTCACCTACCAGTGCCCACCATTGCCATCCATCAATGCCCAATGCCACCTATCAGTGCCCATCAGTGATGCCAATCAGTGCCCATCAGTGCCACCTATCAGTGTCACCTACCAGTGCCTATCAGTGCCCAACAGTGCCACCCATTAGTGCCACCTATCAGTGCCCTTCAGTACCACCTATCAGTGCTACCTCCAGTGCCCCCTATCAGTGCATATCCGTGCCACCTATCAGTTCCCACAGTGCCATCTCATTAGTGCCCATCAGTGTCACCTATCAGTGCCACCTTATCAGTGCCTTTCACTGCCACCTATCAGTGCCCATCAGTACAGCCTCATTAGTGCACACCAATGCAGGAGAAGAATTACCTGTTTGCAATTTTTTTTTTTAATGATGAAACTGATTTTTTTTTTTCAAAATTGTTGGTCTTCCACTGAAAAACAGCAGTGATTACATACCACCAAAAGAAAGCTCTATTTGTGTGACAAAAAATATATAAAAATGTCATTTGTATACAGTGTTGCATGACCGTGAAATTGACATTCAAATGCCCCGTACACACAATCGGACATTGATCGGACATTCCGAAAACAAAATAAATGGATTTTTTCAGACGGATGTTGTCTCAAACTTGTCTTGCATACACACGGTCACACAAAGTTGGTCGGAAATTGCGAATTTTAAGACGGTGACGTACAACACGTACGACGAGCCAAGAAAAATTAAGTTAAATAGCCAGTGCGGCTCTTCTGCTTGATTCCGAGCATGCGTGGAACTTTGTGCGTTGGAATTGTGTACACACGATCGGAATTTCCGACAATGGATTTTGTTGTCGGAAAATTTGAGAACGCTAATAAAAAAATCACTAACAACGCAACAAACAGTTCGTTACATTTACCGCATGATTCTTTTAAAGAAATGAAACATACATTTAAAGATAGGTCTATGCTTACCTTAGCTGTATTTCTTGCAAAAGATATACTGTACAAACCTGCACCATTCACAAATAATAAATTATTCAGCGTATTGCTTGTGTAATACCTATATGCCCATGAATGTATATTACTACTTTGTTAGTAGATCTCTGAGAACTAGCCGGAGACCAATTATATTTTTCAATGTCTGTTCATATATGAAAATAAACTATTTTTTTTTAGTTTTGTTTTAATGAAAGACATTAATCATTAAGTTCCACAAGATATTTTGGTTCTTGGGCCTGGAGACAGATTCCTTTGTTGCCCTACTTTAAATAAATATATATACCTCATTATCTATTACAAACATAACAGTGTAAGCATGCAGATTATTAAAATGGTTAGAGTAGGTAAAGGTTCACCTACACCATGACAACAAAATAAAGGTCAAGAAGGTTGTGCATGGTTTTGCTACTTTCTGCCTACAGGGAAATTTGCTATTATGAGTGATTATGATTTGTTATGAGTAAAACACTCATAACAAATAAAAACTAACAATATAAGCTAATTCTGTTCTCATAATGAGCTATTGGAAGTTATTAATTCAAATACATTTTTTATGTAGTCAATAGAAAAAATAGAGTTTCATTAGCAGATCATTGAAGGCATCGTCACACTTAATTCTAAGAATTTAGAAATTCAGAATACCTAATCAATAGCTGGTTACTAAGGTACAAGTATTATATATAAACAGTTATATAGTAATAGATATTGCACATTTGAGGGACTCCAAAAGAATAGGAATATGGAAGATGTCATCCTTGCCTTATTTTTTTAAAGTGAATTATCTAGGCTGTAGGGTTGAGCGAACCTGAACTGTAAAGTTCAGGTCCGTACCGGACTTTTGGGTGTCTGGGTCCCAGAACCGAACCCGAACAATTGACTGTATGTTCGGGCTCGGGTCCGGTGTTTGGCGATGTAATGGCGCATTTTTAAAAGCTGCAGGGCAGCCTATCAACATTAGTTTCACTGGTGTGCCCTTAGAAGCCATCACAGCCATGCCTACTAATGGCATGGCATGGCTGTGATTGGCCAGTGCAGCATGTGACCCAGCCTCTATATAAGCTAGAGGCACACAGCACAGCACGTCACTCTGCTTTACACAGTGTAGGGAAAGGTACCTGCTGCTGTGAGGGAGAGAATTACATGCTAGGAGTCAGTCCAGATTCATGAAATATCTTCTAATCAGTCAGCAATCTACATAGATATAGAGTGTAGGGCAAGGTTCCTGTGTCTGCTTTGAGGGAGAGAGAATTATATAGTAGTCCAGATTCAGAAATCAATTCTAATAAGCTATTTGGCCAGTGCCGATGACGCCGTTATCATCGTTACTATCCCAGTTCTATGCCTCCTTGAAAAAATGCTTCAGGCGATGATGGGAGAGGATGTGGCACAGGAGGAGGAGGAAGAGGAACTGGGATCATTTCCAAGGCTTTCAGGGCAGTCATTCACAAGTGGCTACGAGGGTGGGTTCCTGCACCAACAAACGCCAGGTACACAATTGTCCGGCAGCAAGGGCACAGTTCTGGAGGATGACGAGGTGGAGGATGAGGAGGAGATGGAGGAGAAGGAACCATGTTTACAGCAGGGTGGCACCCAGACCAGCTCATGTCCATCACTGGTGCGTGGCTGGGGGGATACAGAGAACACAGACGATACACCTCCCACAGAGGACAGTTTTTCGTTGCCTCTGGGCAGCCTGGCACACATGAGCGATTACATGCTGCAGTGTCTCCGCAACGACCGCCGAGTTGCCCACATTTTAACTGGTGCTGATTACTGGGTGGCCACCCTGCTGGATCCCCGTTACAAGGACAATGTGCCGTCCTTAATTTCCTCACTGGTGCGTGATCGTAAGATGCACGAGTACAATCGCACGCTGGTAGACGCGCTGCTGGTGGCATTCCCACCTGACAGCTGGGGTACGGTGGAAGCACAAGGCGAAGGCAGAGGAGGAGGAAGAGGAAGAGGTCGCCAACGCAGCCGGGGCACCGCCAGCACCTCAGAAGGCAGGGTTAGCATGGCCGAAATGTGGAAAAGCTTTGTCAGCACGCCACAACAACCAGTAGAGATGGAACGTCTTAGCAGGAGGCAGCATTTCACCAACATGGTGGAGCAGTATGTGTCCTACACGTACTGAATGACGGGTCTACCCCCTTCAACTTCTGGATCTCCAAATTGGGCACATGGCCTGAGCTTGACCTTTACGCCTTGGAGGTGCTGGCCTGCCCTGCAGCCAGTGTATTATCTGAACGTGTATTTAGCACGGCAGGGGGCGTTATCACAGACAAGCGCAGCCGCCTGTCCAGAGCCAATGTGGACAAGCTCATGTTCATTAAAATGAACCAGGCATGGATCCCACAGGACTTGTCTGTACCTTGTGCAGAATAGACACATATACCGGTGTTCTGACAAAAACTGTCCGGGCCTTTGGATAGTGTCCGGCCACTTACTGCACAGGCGCAGTGCTTGCGCAGTACAGAGGACAAGGAGATTCACAAAATCTCTGAAGATGAATGGCGCCTGCACAGTGAGTGCAGGTTCAAGCCCCACCATCCAAGTGGACATGCGGTAGCACATAGTAACAGGGCCCCTCACGGGCTCACTTCGCTCGCCACGCTTCGCTCGCCACGCTTCTTTTGCCACGCTTGGGGCACGGCCTCACTTGGCTCGGCTTCAACCTCGGATGATGTGGCTTGAACCTGGACTCACCGCGCATCGTCTTTGGAGACTTTCGAAATCCCCTTGTCCTACGTACTGAGCAAGCGCAGTACAGGGCGGACACTATCCGACAGGGGACAGAATTTGACACATCACCAGCCTTACCCAGCCATTGTTGTATTTTTGAAACAGTGTTGGCTACCTCGTCCTACTCCACCGCCGCTTCCACCTACACAGCCACATCCACCGCCACCTCAACCTCCTACTCCATATGGACCTTGTCCTCCTAGGTCAAGATTATAATTTAAAATTTTTTTTAATTTCCAAGTATTTTATTTTCCCACTAGCTCATCTATTAAATTGAATAATTTTTTTCCAGAAAGGGCGTATTCTGGGGCATTCCCACCATGTGTGTGGCATTGTGCTGTTGAGTTTCTTAGGTTCTTAATGACTTTCTGTACCTCTTCTGCTGAGAAGGGGGCCTCCAGCATATTATTTTTATTTTTAATTTTTTTTATGTTTTTTTAAGTTATTTCCCTATCCACATTTGTTTGCAGAGCACTTGCCATGCTCTTAACAACATTTTGTTGCCATTTGAAGCCCTCTAGCCCTTTCCATTACTTTTTTAGAGCCATTTTAGTCTTCAAAAGTTCAGGTCCCCATTTACTTCAATGGGGTTCGGGGTCAAGTTCTGTCCCGAACGTGAACTTTTTTCCGAAGTTCGGTCGAACCCGAACATCCAGGTGTCCGCTCAACTCTACTAGGCTGTCATTGTTTTCTTTGCTTCACTACTTAGAACAGGGGTGCTCAACCCTCTGATGTGGCCCAGGACCTGCTGCTCTGGAATAGTGGGTTAGCAAGCTCAGATTGCAGGTTGCTGATCAGCCATCCCCGAGCATCAGAGTGGATGGAGCTGGAACCGGAGGAGGCAAACAGCTGTGGAGGAAGCAGGTGGTTCATAAGGCAATGCTTCCTCTATAGCGCTGGCTTCTATCTCAGGTGAAGTACATTTGGTATCACATCTGGGACAGGAACCTTTCTATAACCAGCAATGCCAGCAGAAACTGAATAATAATAGATCAGTAGGACATCATATGACATCATTTATTTCGAGTGGAGATATCTGAATGATTCCTGCAGCTACAGGCATCATCCAGATATCTTTTTTTTCAGCCACCGATTCCCTACAGAAGCTGTTTCGCTTAATTGCAGTGTTTCTCCAGTGCTTCTTTAGTCTCTCCTGTGTGATTGGGGAGCTGGAGAATGAATCTGCCAGCGACTGCGGTTTACCATAGAGCTAGCCGTGGACTAAATGGTCCCTGGACATCTCTATGACCCTCGGAGGCCGAAAGCAACATCATGGCATCACTTCCAGCTCTGGCAGATGTAAACACTGCCATTTTTTTTTATCTCAGGCATAGAGGAGAAATATGGGGGCTTATGGACTCCAGATCGCTCTGTAAAGTGGACCTGTCATGCCCTATTCTTATTACAAGGTATGTTTACATTCCTTGTAATAGGAATAAAAGTGATCAAAAAATAAAAAATAACCACTTCAGTATAGGGCACTTTGACCCTTTTCCTGCCCAAGCCAGTTTTCAGCTTTCAGTGCTGTCACATTTTGAATGATAATGCATGGTCATGCAACTCTGTACCCAAAGGACATTTTTATAATTTGTTTCCCCACAAATAGAGCTTTCTTTTGATGGTATTTAATCACCTCTAAGTTTTTTATTTTTTGCTAAATTAAATGAAAATGACCAGAGAAAAAAAGTTGAACATTTTTTTTCTTAGTTTGTCAGTACTTTTGTAAATAAGTAATTTTTCTCCTTCACTGATGTGCGCTGAAGAGGCGGCACTGATGGGCACTGATAGGCTGCACTGATGGGCACTGATGAGGCAGCACTGAAGGGCACTGATTAGGTGGCACTGATGAAGAGGCACTAATATCCCGCACTGATGGGCACTGATAGGTGGCACTGATATGTGACACTGATGAGCACCTGATAGGTGGCACTGATCGGCACTGATAGGCAGCACTTATGGGCAATGATATGTGGCACTGATAGGCGACACTGAAGGGTACTGATGGGCAGCACTGATGAGCAGGCACTGATGGGCACTGAAAGGCAGCACTGACTGGAAGCACTGATGGGCATTGATTGGTGTAACTGATGGGCACTGATTGGTGTCACTGATGGACACTGATTGGTGTGACTGATGGGCACTGCTGGGGCTACATTAATAATCAGGGCACTGATTATCTACTATTCTGCGCCATTCCACTAGGGTGCGCAATTTTAAAGCGTGACATGTTTGGTGTCGTTCACATTATAAAAAAATCGGGGTAAATATTGTGTTTTTTTATTTTTTTTAATTCATTTTTTTCCCCAAAAAATTGTGTTTGAAAAACTGCTGCGCAAATACTGTGTGACATAAAAAAATTGCAGCAACCGCCATTTTATTCCTTAGGGTTTCTGCCCAAAAAATATATAATTATAATGTTTGGGGGTTCTGAGTAATTTTCTAGCAAAAAATTATGATTTTTACATATAGGAGAGGAATGCCAGAACTGACCTGATATGGACCAGCTGTTCTTCACACAGAATTTGAATTGGTCGATCATTTTTTGAACGATCCACATTTGAATCATTACGAAAATTTGTAAGAAAACGAACATACACAACAACATAACAACAAAATTAAATTAATTTCAACAATATTCATTACTATTTCATTTGGAGATTCGGACACATGCGAATATATGAATATCCAAAAATTGGTAATCTACGCAGAACCGGGTAGTACCATCCCACTTTGGCACTAACACTACTGGGGTTGCCCAGGGGCTGTTGGAGGGCTCGATGACTCCTAAATCCTGCCTCATAACCTCTATCACTGACTCAGGTACCCGGTAAGCCGCCTGCCAAATAGGTGGCTGTGTCGGGGGGTTTCCACTCGGTGCACTGTCATGGTAGTTTATCCAGGCTTGGTGGAAAACATTTACTGATGCTGCCTAAGGACCAGCCTGGCCTGGTCCTGCTGCTCCGGACCTAGCTGTCTGTCTAACCTAACTGTCCCTACACCTGCTTTGTCCCCATCTCTCACCAGTAGCTCTGGCAAGGAAAGGATCTCAGAATCTTCCCCGGCTGGAGCACACATGGCAGCTATCTCCTCAGGCCTCTCTTGGTACACTTTGAGCATGTTCACATGGAAGGTCTGCTGGACTCTTTCATCTGAGCACTTAGCTACCAGGTAGGTAGTGTCACATATTTGCTGCACTACCTTGTAGGGTCCCTGCTAAGAGGCCTGTAATTTGTCCGACTTGGTAGGCTTGTGGGCAAGAACTTTCTGCCCTGCAGCCAAGGTGTGATTCCAGGAGGTACGATCTTACCACTGCTTCTGCCACCCCTGTGCAGTCTAAAGGTTCTCTCATATAGTGTCCATGAGTTCCTTCAGCCAGTCCCTGAGCACTAGTACGGCTCTAAGTAGATATAGTGGCCCCCTACCCCATCTCCCATACAATAAATCAAATGGGGATAACCCCGTAGATTTCTGTGGCACTTCCCTGTAAGCGAACAGGAGGTGCAGCAGAAATCTCTCCCAATCCCGGTGAGAAGTTGCGAACATTCGCAGCAATTGCTTTAGCGTTCCATTGAACTACTCACATAGTCCATTAGTCTGGGGGTAATAGGGAGAGCTGTATATAGGCTTAATTGCACAGAGCTTCCACAACTGCTGGGTTAGGTCTGCAGTAAACTGAGTCCCTTGGTCTGAGATAATCTCCTGAGGGAAACCGACCCTGGCAAAGATTCGGAGCAGGGCCTCCACTACTGTCTCTGCATGGATGTTTGTCAGAGGAACTGCCTCCGGGTAACGAGTAGCATAATCCACCACCGTCAAGATATATCTCTTCCCAGAGGGACTGGGTCAGGGTAATGGTCCTACCAGGTCTACGGCTATCCGGCTAAAGGTCTCAGCTATGATCCGTAGGGGGTACAAAGGAGCTTTAGATCAGTCGCCCTTCTTTCCCACACGCTGACATATGTCACAGGTACGGAAATACTGTCTAATATCCCCAGTTATCCCTGGCCAGAAGAATAGCTGAGTCAAACGGTGAACAGTTTTGAACAGCTGAGTCAAACGGTGAGCCGTTTTGGTCACTCCAAAACCAGCTTGGGGAATGTCATGTCCGATGCTAAGCAGGTCGTGCCGATATTTCGATAAAGTAATTCCTGATCCCACTCTATCCGCTCCCTTTCTAATCCCCCGGGGTCCATCCCTGCCCTCTCCATGTAACTAGCTAACGTCAAGTCAGATAGTAGATCCCAGGTAAAATCAGTTGGGTAGCCCAGGTAAAGGGTGGTACAGTCTGGTCGGGGTTAGGGAAGTTAGGCCTCACCTGGGTCCCATCATCATTGGTACTGAACCTCGGACATCCCTATGCTACATTTCTTTGGCTTTAAAGTGGATGTAAACCCGGAAATTTGTATTTATTTTTGTTGTTGTCATAATGTAGAGAATAATATTTCCTTTCATTTGAGCCCAGTCTTGCCACACAGATTTACTCGAGGCCTGAGCAATCCTCTTTTATTGTTCAGTTAGAGAAATCTTGACAAAGTCTTGAAAACTTTGTCAAAAATGCCCCTTTGCTGTGAGTGGTAGGTGATTTACATATCTTGTGCACTAGCCTGAGACAGGCACATCCTGTGTAAAAAGTTCACAATTCACATCCTCTCCCCTCCCGTCCAGCTCTCCCAGGATTGGCTGCCTTTACTGTGTTTTGACTGGATGTTTCTCATCATGGGATGTGATCCACAGACCAGGGTGAAAGGAAATGTATTCTCGAGTGAACAGCAAGAAGAATATAGGGGAGAAGTATGTAGTCAGAGCTGGGTAGAGTAGAACATGCAGTGATCTGATGATTGTTATAGTGCAGTGTGTGTGTCTGAGGTCACCTGATCACAGTTGCAACAATCCTTTCCATCACCAGGATTTGTTATGTGGGGGAGGGATGGATTACTCACTTTTTATAATTACACCCAGTAAGGCTGAATAAGCTTAGGGCCAGATCACACCAGTGCGCTGTACGAGATTGCATGTGATTCCCACCGCACTGCAGTGCAAATCACATGCGATGTCCGTGCAGTGCGATTTCAGCCATACAGATAGTATGTGTGATATCGCATCACCTTCGGACCAAACTCGCACAGGACCCTTTTTTTGATCTGCACCAGAATTGCATGGGTGTTCACACCTATGCGATCCGATTCATGTTCTAACTGTCAGTTCGCAGTGCAATATGCGAGCTGAAATGGGGGTGTTGTTAACATTGTATGACACTCCCCAGAAGTTCGCATATGGCAGTGTGAACTGCCGTGCGAGTTGGATGCGATGTGGGAACCCGCAGTGGATTTGCAGGGTTCTCGAATCGCACCAGTGTGAACCGAGCCTCAAAGCATACAGCCTACAAATGTCACCTGACTGCTCCCACCAAGGCTGCAATTCGGGAACCCTGCAAATCCACTGCGGGTTCCCACATCGCATCTGACTCGCACAGCAGTTCACACTGCCATATGCGAACTGCTGGGGAGTGTCATACAATGTTAACGACACCCCCATTTCAGTTTGCATATTGCACTGCGAACTGACAGTTAGGACATGAATCGGATCGCATAGGTGTGAACACCCATGCTATTCTGGTGCAGACCAAAAAAAGGGTCCTGTGCGAGTTTGGTCCGAAAGTGATGCGATTTCAGCCATACAGTTTGTATGGCTGAAATTGCATCGCACAGACATTGCATGTGTTCTGAACAGCAATGCGGTGCGAATCACAGGAATACGGAGTGTACAGTGGTGGGTAGTACATGCAGGATGGTGTCAGGATAGTGTCACTGATAAACTGATAGAACTCATATGAGGCAGAAAGTTGTTTAATGGTGTCCTCTAATGTCAGTAGTTCATATTCAACAGACACTGTATAAGAATCAGAAACATTCTTCTCCCAAAATAGTTTCAAGCTATCTGGCAATTCAGTTCTTAAAGCTTCATAATTCTCCATTACTTTCCAAGTTGGTTTGACTGAGCATTTGGGTAACTCAGTTGGCTCAGGATCTTGTGCTGGGGTTGCTGTGTGTTCACATTCAGAGTAGTGGTAACTCATGGCAGATAATGACTGAGTGATAATCAGGCAGGATCTGTGTGCTGTAATATGACACCCTGCAGCCTGGACACAGGTTATTCTTTCTTGCAATGAGGGCAGTAAATCTTGTCTGTATCAGTACTGTCATGCAGAAATCTTGTAATTAGGCTGTGAAACTCAATTTTTCTACTGTTCTGACTCAACTACAAAGCCATAAAATTTATCCCCAGCTTCATATAGGGCTTACACGACCTGGTGTTCAATTTATCCCTTGCATAAATTTAGACAGCTTAACGCAATGAATAACTCACTGTTAGAGAGACAGACGATGGATACTTTCAAATGTTCCGTTTAATGATGTATATTCTTAGGTAGAAAAACTTTGGTGTTGTAAGCCACATGGAAAGATGGTACAGTATGGTGGTATACTGAGCAAATGAATAAGACAGGATTACGGTGGGGGAGAGCGTTCAGATAGACAGAGGGAACAGAGCTTAAAGACACCGAGCAATAATAAATCACAAAGTGAAACACAACAATCAGCCCAGACAGAAAACAGAAATATGGTCAATAAACAGGTCAGGGTCAGTACAGGCAGCAGGCAGAGGCAGCATTGCACTGGCATGGCAGTGATCAGGAACACTGTTGCTGGCTGTACTGGCTCTGGTGACACAGGCGATAGTCTGGCTGGCAATCAGGAGCACTGTTGATGGCTTACATTAGACTAGCAACACTAAGATTGGTGTGGCAGTGATCAGCAATATTGTTGATAGCCGCACTGGTCTGGTAACAATGACAATGGTGTGGCAGTGATCAAGAACACTGTTGCTGGATGACACTGGTCTGGTAGCACTGGGACTGTGTTTCCGTTTTAATTGGACTTTTGTTGGCTGGTGGGCATGTCACAAATCAGGTGGTTTATGGGCAGGTGGAATTCACGCTGAATTTAAGCCAACTGAGCACTGACTGTGTATGACCGCTTGAAATGGCTACAGACTCTTCTGGCCTGCTTTAGTACATCTTGCAACCCTGGGTACGTACTTAGGAAACGGTGCACCACCAAATTGAGGACATGTGCCATGCACATTCCCAGAACATTCCCTTGCATGGCACATGTGTCAACTTTCCCTGTCTAAGGGACAGGAGGTTTGAGCCATTATCGAACACCACCATTCCTGGCTCCAGCTGGCGTGGTGTGAACCACCTCTGGGCATGTTCTTGCAGAGCTGCAAGAATCTCAGCTCTGGTGTGGTTCCTGTCCCCTAAACACACCAGCTGAAGCACTGCATGACACCTTTTAGCTTGACTATGGGAAAAGTCCTTTGAACACTTAGGGGGTACCTGATGTTCATAGGACAATTCTGCAGAGGAGGGCATGGAGGTGGAGGAGGAGGGGATAGAGCTCACAGGTCTGGCATCCTCACCACCAGCTTTATGGAGACGTGGGGGCACATTAAGCTGCAACACTGAGCCCTGTCCTGCATCCTTTCGAGTTTCAAGCAGCGTTACCCAGTGTGCTGTCTATGAAATGTATCGTCCCTGCCCATGCTTGCTGGACCACGTGTCAGCAGTAAGGTGGATTTTATGGCTGACTGCCTTGCCCAAAGATGCCAGAACATTCCCTTCCACGTGATGGTAGAGCGATGGAACTGCTTACGTAAAAAGTAGTATCGACTGGGAACCTGCCATTGTGGTACATCACATTGTGCAAATTCATGGAAGGGGGCAGAATCCACCAGGCTGAAAGGCAGAAGTTGGAGAACCAACAGCTTTGATAAGTTTGCATTCAGGCGCTGGGCATGTGGGTGGCAGGGACTGTATTTTTTTTCCGCTGAAGAAGATGGGGCAGAGAAATTTGCCGGCTACAGTCTACAGCTGGTGGTGTGCTGCTGGTAGATGAGCTGCTAGGACCTTGGACACCCTGTGCTATACCATCATCCCTGTCAGTGGAGGCTGCTGAAAGGTAATGACTCAGTATCGCAGGGGCAGACTGAAATGGGTAAGGAGGAGGAGGGACAGATTTGTGCCCCTTTTGTGTGGCTTTTAGGTGCTCTTGGTTGTGGTTGGACGTTAAATGCCTTGTTATGTGGTACCCAAATGGTTGGTGTTTTTTCCACGTTTGATGTGCCTGTGACACAGTTTGCAGATAGCAACAGTCCGATCTGCTTCAGATGTGCTGAAAAAGGCCCAGACAGCTGAGCTGTGGGAGTGGGCCAGGAGATAACAGCTACAGAATGTGATGGAATAGGGTGGCTGCTCCCTACTCTTTCTTGATGTCGACCTGCTTGGGGTTGTGCCGCCTCACCTTCAGTTTCCTCCTCTGCTCTATCTGGCACCCAAGTTGCACCAGTGACATCATCATCGTCATCGTCATCATCCTCCTGTCATCATCCTGTCATCATCATCATCATCATCCTGTCATAATCATCCTATCATCATCATCATAATCATCATCATCATCATCATCCTGTCATCATCATCATCCTGTCATTATCATCATCATCATCCTGTCATTATCATCATCATCATCCTGTCATCATCATCACCATCCTCCTGTCATCATCATCATCATCCTGTCATCCTCAGAACCCACATCTGAATCCAGTAATGGCTGGGCATCATCAAGGTGCAAGTGGCTGACGCTGTGCTAAAATAACTCAGCTGACTCCTCAATGGCTGATTTTAGGGCTATGGCAGGAATAGATGTGGACAAGGAGGCAGGTTTATCCACTCTGGCAACTGCAGGGGACTGCACACTTGTCTCTGCTTGTGTGACAGAGGATGCGGAAGGTTTAGTAAGCCAGTCCACCACCTCTGCTGCATGCTGTGGCTAAATAGCATGGGCAAACTCACAAAACAGAGGAAATGATGCCCTGCCTGAGGACTGACCACCACATCCACATTTGCCTGTGGACACATTTGTTGCTGGCCCCCTTACAGTGCCAAGGGAATGTCTGCCTCTCCTTGTTGTCCTCCCAGACATTATTGGGAGGGAGGGGGCAGTGCTTATAAGCAAATGTAAAGGAGAAATTGAAGCCTGTACGTAGATGCACTTTAATTAAAGAGGTGTTTGGTTCCCTTTAATTTGAGTACTCACACTACACAGACACACTCCATGGATACAATATAATAAACTGCAATATAATGCGCCAAACATAGAGTGATGCACAGAACTATATGGCGTTAAACTGGCAGTAACGCACGCAATACTATGTGGCGTTAAACTGGCAGTAACGCATGCAAAATGATATGGCGTTAAACTGGCAGTAACACACGTAAAACTATATGGCCTTAAACTTGTAGTAACGCACGCAAAACTATATGGCATTAAACTGGCAGTAACGAACACACAACTATATGGCATTTAACTGGCAGTAACGCACGCAATACGATATGACGTTAAACTGGCAGTAATGCAATTAAATAGACAGTGTTCAACCGTCACTACACTGAAGCTGTCTGAACTGTCCCCACTCTAGCTATACACGAATGTCAAGATTACTGACATGGTCTCACTACACTACACTGAAACTATCTGAGCTGTCCCTACTCTAGCTGCACACTATGGGGCCTTGTTAATCATTAGATACAGTAGATTGTTATTACAGTATCTGATAAAATGCACAGAATATGGCCTCAGTTAGTTATAAATATGTATTTTAATGGGAGTTCTGTGCTGGCTATAGCTTTAACCAAGCTTCTACAATGTTTCTGTAGGCATTTAGCACAATTATTCTATTCAGCATTCCTAACCCAAGAATGTTTCCATATGTTCAAATAAGCAGCTTGAAGCTTTTTAATTTCTTTATAAATGCTTGTTAAAGAGGATGTTCATCAAATGGAGCCTACAAGCTCAAATTAAAAATAAAATGCTATCTGCCTGTTTCTTTTTTTGCTAATCCAATGAACTCAATACAGTCAACAAACAAGAACAAGTATGAAAATCAGGAGTCCTGACTTTATTCTAGTTTATCTAGCCACATGCTTCTTCCATGTCAGTGACTCAGTAAGTATTAAAGCAAAAGTCATCCTGGAAACTAGCATTTTCATAAGGAAGTCAGCAACAGAGGATTCTGTATTTCTGTAGCAATAATCTCCCTTTAATTAAGACACTTTTGAGCAGGTCATTTTAGGAACTTGTGCACAGGAACTGGGCACTGATATGTTCAAGAGGAGAAAAAGGGACGTTTATTTATAAACTGGTTTAGAAAGAGTAAATATTAACACTGTGTAAAATAGTAAATGTATATGCTCTATTTTGATTTATCATATATATAGTTGTCACTCTGTCAGTGTGAATGACATAAAGACTTAAAAATGCTAAGATGATTAAAAAATAAGCTACATTTGTGAGCTTTCAAAAAGTTCACATTTTAAAGAACTGCATATATTACATCTCTAAATTGCATTAAATAAATAAATAAATAAATATACAAAACATAAAATCCCTGCTGACAACTGAAACAAGTAAAATCAGCATGAATTGCAATAAATAATTCAGTAACAAATAATAATTGTCTTGTTTTTGTAGCACACCCTGTAATACTTTGCCCATATTTTGTAATGTACGGCAGATGTATTTTCTGGTACATAAATTGTTTTGTATTTCAAGTAGAATAAAAATGATTCTGCAAATAGGCTGGTAAGCCCAGGGAAATTTCAAATGCTATTAAAGAAATTGTTTTTCCTGCAGGGTTCTATTGAGTTTAATGAGCCTAGTGGGCTTGGCAAAGGCTCCTGCTGGCACATGCAGCCGGTGGCAGGCAGGGCCTGTCCTAAACTCATCCATCTAATGCATCACAATTTAAAGATGCTGCTTCACCAGATGTGCTGAAGGAAAATCCCTGCCAACAAGCTTTACTTAGTAATGGTAGTTTATTACTACATTATAAATGATCCACAACTTCTAATTTTTACTACCTTGATTCCTATGTATTCCTTTTAAAAGGAAAAAAATTGGGACATTTATGTTACTTATATTGAAAGTAGAGATGTGCAGCTTTTAGAAATAAATAACATTGTCATTTCAATATAGTTAGCATTACAGCTGAGCTAATATACTACAGGTGTAGAAAATGTTCACTTAGCAAAGTGAATGTTTAGCTTATTGAAAAGTTAAGCCAAGTCATGTTCACGGGAATTAAAAAAAATAAAAACTTGCACATGACTTGCACATGATTGGATTGAAATTAACACTTCTTTATTATTTATAGGGATGGGATAAAGTGCATATAAGCCCAAAAACAAAAATGTTTTATACTCCAGCTTACTAGTCAGGGGCTTTTGGCACTAGTTTTCTTTTATTCCTTTTTTGCTTCATTTTCCCTTGGTAAGCCTGCCAGTTCCTTTCATCTTTTCCATTATATAGAAGGAAGATGTTCTGTAGTCCTCCAGTAACATGACCACAAACAAACACATAATTGACAGCGCTCTCTAGATTGGTATATAGCAAGATGAGCCAGATGTGAAGACAAAAATGTTTATAGTTTATTGTTCTTGTTTAAAAATAAAAGCCATTAAGAACTGTACGAAACCATGCTGATGATAGTAGGTATGGGTGTGCTAAACTCCAATGGGTCCAGTAGCCAGGAGATGAAAGGGGTGCCTTGTGGCGTAGTGTAATGTTCCATTGTAATTGGGACACAACCACTTGGGAGCTGAGCCAGGATCCACTGGTGCTCCCGGATGATGTCACTGTAACCACCTTTCGTGGTGTCCCTATTACAGTGGAACATCGCACCATGCCACGAGGCACCCCTTCCATCCCCAGGCTACCGGACCCAGTGGAGATTAGCCCACCCACACCTATTATCACCAGCATGATATCATACAGTTTTTAATGCCTTTTATTTTTAAACAAGAACAATAAATTATCAACATTTTAGTCTTCACATCTGGCTGATCTTCCTGGTGGTCCTATGAACAAGTATACCGATCTATAGAGTGCTGTCAATTCTATGTTTGTTTGTGATCATGTTACTGCTGTACATTCCCTGACGACTGTATCTGGTTCTTGAGCAATGCACAGGGTATGTTTCTACGGGGTCCAGCGCTTTGCACATATTGTATGTTCTGTATTCCTCATAGATAGCTGGAAACAGTGTTAAGCCCCATACACACGGTCGGATTTTCCGATGGATTCTGTCCTATCAGACAATGTTGTCGGAAATTCCGACTGTGTGTAGGCACCATCGGACAGTTTCCATCGGATTGTCCGATGGACAAAATCCTATCTCCTGCTGGATAGATTTTTTGACAACAAAGTCCGATCACACCAAATCCGATCGTGTGTATCGAATTCCGACGGACAAAGTGCTACGCATGCTCAGATCACATTACAAGACCAAAGCTATTGGCTACTAGCCTCTACGTAGTCCCGTCGTAGGCAACAAACGTCACCACGTTCAGAATGATCGGATTTTCCGACAACTTTGTCCGACCGTGTGTACGCAAAACCAACATCGGACAAAGTATGACAGACATGATCCGACGGACCTGGTCCTCGGATAATCCGCGCGTGTGTATGGGGCTTAAGACTCCTTTCACACCAATGCATTTTTTCATGCTTTTTGCAGAAATACTGGACATTTTTTTTTTTTAACATGGGTTGCTATGGAACACGTTCACATCAATGCATTTTTGTGCCTCTGATTTTTTCAAAAGGGTCAGGGACTTTTTTCCCGCAGCATGCAGTATTTTGTATGTAATAAACTTAACCTGACCCACATCCAAAATGCAAGTACTGCATTTTTACAGAGATTTCACACCGATTTTGCCATGATTTGCATTTTGCATTTTTTTGATTTTTTTTGGTTTACATTCACTGTATATAGCCAGTTGCTAAGGAGCGGCCCCCGCGTCCTTAACAACCGATAAGTTATCAGCTGAATGTAAAAAAAAAAGATTTGCCAGCTAAAGAAAATTCAAGAAAAACACAGAGTGAGGTCCCCCAAAAACCATACCAGACCGAAGTGGTATGAATTTTGAGGGGAAATGCCACGCAATGCCAAAAAAAAAAAAAAAAAAAAAAAAACGCCAAGAGGCCCGCAAAATCCATACCAGACCCTTACCCGAGCATGAACATAATTGTGAAGTGAAAGAAAAATTTTAAATGGATTTTAAACATTTAAAAAAATAAATAAAAAATATGTGAAAAGTGTGGTGTGCATTTGTATTCAGCCCCCTTTACTCTGATACCCCTAACTACAATCTAGTGGAACCAATTGCCTTCAGAAGTCACCTAAGTAGTAAATTGAGTCCACCTGTGTGTAATTTAATATCAGTATAAATACAGCTTTTCTGGGAAACCCTCAGAGGTTTGTTGGAGAACCTTAGTGAACAAACTGCATCATGAAGGCCAAAGAACACACCAGACAGGTTAGGGATAAAGTTGGGGAGAAGTTTACAGCAGGGTTAGGGTATAAAAAAATATCCCAAGTTTTGAACATCTCCCGGAGCACTGTTCAATCTATCATCTAAAAAGAAAGAGTATGGCACAACTACAAACCTACCAAGACAGGGCTGTACACCTAAACTGACAGGCCAGGCAAGGAGAGCATTAATCAGAGAAGCAGCCAAGAGGCCCATGGTAACTCTGGAGGAGCTGCAGAAATCCACAGCTCAAGTGGGAGAATCTGTCCACAGGACAATTATTAGTCATGCACTCCACAACTCTGGCCTTGGTGGAAGAGTGGCAAGAAGAAAGCCATTGTTGAAAGAAAGTCATATGAAGTCCTTTTTGCAGTTTGCGAGAAGCCATGTGGGGGACACAGCAAACATGTGGAAGAAGGTGCTCTGGTCAGATGTGACCAAAATTGAACCTTTTGGCCTAAAATCAAAACACTATGTGTGGAGGAAAACTAACACTGAACATCACCCTGAACACACCATCCCCATTGTAAAACATGGTGGTGGCAGCATGTTGTGGGGATGATTTTTTTCAGCAGGGACAGGGAAGCTGATCAGAGTTGATGGGAAGATCGATGGAGCCAAATACAGGACAATCTTAGAAGAAAACCCCTTAGAGCCTGCAAAAGACTTGAAACTGGGGCAGATGTTAACCTTCCAGCAGGAAAATGACCCTACATATACAGCCAGAGCTAAAATGGAATGGTTTAGATCAAAGCATATTCATGTGTTAGAATGGCCCAGTCAAAGTCTAGACTCAAATCCAATTGAGAATCTGTGGTAAGACTTGAAAATTGCTGTTCACAGATGCTTTTCAACCAATATGACAGAGCTTGAGCTATTTTGACAAGAAGAATTGCCAAAAATGTCACTCTCTAGATGTGCAAAGCTGGTAGAGACATACATAAAAAGACTTGCAGCTGTAATTGTAGCGAAAGGTGGTTCTACAAAGTATTGACTCTGGGGGGCTGTATACAAATGCATGCCACACTTTTCAGATATTTATTTGTAAAAAAAATTGAAAACCATTTATCATTTTCCTTCCACTTCACAATTATGTGCTATTTTGTGTTGAGCTATTACATAAAATCCCAACAAAATACATTTACATTTTATGGTTGTAACATGAAAAAATATGGACTATTTCAAGGGGTATGAATACTTTTTCAAGGCACTGTAGTGTGACAAAAAAAGCAAGAGACAGTCTTTGACACGTCCTTTATTAAAAATGTCTTCTTACTCTGCTTTTTCTTCCAGTCTTATTCTTTCTCTGGTCTTCTTCATCCTCTGCTGTTTCCGTCGACCCACTGAATATAAAAAAAGCCATCTTTCTGCCTCTTGACTTTCTGTCCACTCCGATGTCTAAGAAAGAAAGAAGAAGACTGGAGGAGAAAATGGATGAAGAAGACATTTTTAATAAAGGACTTAGGATCAAAAACTGTCTCTTGCTTTTTGTCACACTACACTACTATTTTTTGGGAGAATTAATAGGGTAGAGTGTACCCCATACTCATTCACATAAAGGGCTTCCAGATTCCAATAAGCCCCCTGCCTGCAGCTCAGAAGAATACCGAAGGAAGAAGACTGGAGAAAGAAGACTGGGGAAAGAAGAAGACCGGAGAAAGAAGCCATTTTTAATAAAGGACTTGTCAAAAACTGTCTCTTGTTTTTTGTCACATTACAATACTTTTTTGGTGGTGAATGGGTAGGGCTACAATGTACTCCATGCTCATGTACAGGGGGCTTCTGGATTCCAAAAAAACCCTGCCCAAACACCCCACAACCACAGCCCAAGGTTGTGGGAAAGAGACCCTTGTGCCCATGTTGAGGGCATGTGGCCTGGTATGGTTGCTTGTCCCCCCCTTTTCCTGACCTACTAGGCTGTGTGCCAGCATAAGGGTCTGGTATGGATAAGGTCATAAGGGTCTGGTATGGATTTCGGGGGGGACCCCATGCCGTTTTTTTTATATTTTGGCATGTGGTTTTCCCTCAAAATCCATACCAGATCAAAGAGTCTGGTATTGTTTTATTTTTATAGCCAGAAGTGTTTTTTAAGTGTTTAAACCCGCTGACAGCTGATGACTCATCCGTTGTTAAGAACACAGCGGCCGGCTTCACGGCCTGCTCCTTAGCAACCAGCTATATACAGTGAATGTAAAGCAAAAGAAAACCAAATTGCAGAAAAATTGTGGTAAAATCGCAGTAAAAAAGTGTAAAGCACAGCAAAAAGTACTGCAGAAACACTCAAAATGAACATGCATAGATTTGAATCAAGCCTAACTGATGACAATTCAGAACAGGAATAGAAAGCAGGGAGTGACCATCTCACAGGATCAATAGTTTTTTTTTTTTAACAAATCAAAGGAACCAAATAAGAGAGTTGTATTGCTAGGGAAAAAAAAACACTGTAACTAAAGGAACAAAGGAACTAAGGGAATAGGCAATGGGGGTTATTTACTAAAGGCGAATTCACTTTGCACTTCAAGTGCAAACTACAAGTGCAAAGTGCACTTGACATCACACTGAAAGTGCACTTGGAAGTGCAGTCACTGTAGATCCGAGGGGGACATGGAAGGAAAATAAAAAACAGCATTTTAGCTTGCACATGATTGGATGAAAAATCAGCAGAGCGTCCCCTCATTTCAGATCTACCCCTCAGATTTACAGTGACTGCACTTCAAAGTGCACTTTCAGTGCAATTTCAAGTTCACTTTACACTTGTAGTTTGCACTTGTAGTGCAAAGTGGATTTGCCTTTCGTAAATAACCCCCATTGTTTAGTTAGAAAAGTGGTCTGTTGAACTATTCCACAACAAACAACCCTGGTATTAGAGAGCAGGTGCAGCCTATCACCATGATAAAGTCATTTGGATAACACACATACAGGCTGCATAGTAAACACTCTGATGTACCTCGCACTAAGGAGAGGAACCATAAGGGAAATCTCTGATCACACTGAGATTTAAATACTAAAACGGTAGAGGATTTTCACTTTGTAAAGAAAATATTTACATTACAAAGAGTATGTTAACTTAGCTTGTAAATAAGGTGAAACTGTATCTTATACAATCAATGCAAAGACAATGTAAAATTTGTAGTTTTGCTTGCACGATTGGGAAATTTAAGTGAACACTATTTTTATCACTGAATAGTGGTGCTGAACAGAAAGTACAGACACTTTATAAAGAAACAAATTATTTATATATTTATAATTTATATTTTGGTATGTAGTTATTTTAATTTCATATATTTTTTTCGGAGGCTGATTATAATATATAATATGATTGAAAAAACATTAAAAGTTGGACAATGTATTTATTTTCTATTATTATATTAAAGTTTTTTTTTTTTTTTTTTAACCAAACCATTTTATTGGATTGAGTAGGGAAGGGCTATAACCCCTGTTTTTGCTGTCTGTGTTCCTGCAGATTTTATTTGTTCCCACTATTTGTGTTGGTGACCTTAATCTCTGGATCAGAAAGGGAATTTTAACATTTTAAAGATGTTGCCATAACAGTAGGTGAGAAGAGATCTTCTTCCAGTAGGGAAAACTGTTCTTGTAACAACTGTCAAAATGCAGTCACAAAAGCCTCCATCCCTTCTAGTATTCCTGTGCTGAGCTATCAGCAAAGCTATTTCATATACACTCTTGTTATAAATGAAGCAATAGAAAGATAATGATATAATATGGCTACAATAATGGAGATTACAGACTTTGACAAAATGGCTATTTTTATTGACAAGTGGCAAATAAATTACCACCAAAGCAATTATGGTCTAATAAAATGAAAGTGTCTGTGACATCTAGGTTATGTCATTCATGTTTTTACTAAAATGGGAAAAATGGATTGGCTGTTGTGACAGAACGTCTTTTTTTCATTTAGAGTCATTTGGTCACAAATCTTATCAGTTTTATCATTTTATTCCAACAAGCAGGGGAAAATGATATACTACAAATACAATAATGGATATCGTTGGTTATGTCAAAGAAACAGCAGGATAAAATTATTTATTACGTTGCAGTCAGTCTGGCCACCTTCTAGCATTTCCACATGTCTGCAGTTCTAGACCAAAATGATGATATAAATTAATAATTCCTACATGGTAATAATAATTTTCAGGGCCAATGAAGGCTAACGACACATATATCATCATATTTTTCATTGTGTCTTGTAAGCCTTATCTAACTTTTTAAACATTTTCACATACAGTTCTCTGTAGTTCTCAATTTATCTCTCCCTCTTCCTAGCTAGTTGGCAAATCCCATGTATAGTAGTCTTTTCAAGCACCAGTAATTACATATAAAAATGTACATTCATTTTAAAATAATAAATTGTTTTCTATCAAATGGTTGTTTTATGTCATTAAATAGCATTGTATATAGAAATCTTGGGATTCTGTCTGAACTAAATATGTACAATATACAATTCTGATCTTTAGAGTGATTTTTTTCCTATGCGGTTCAAAAAGTTGATAACTTATTTTATTTTGCAATAACAAAGAAAGATCAGATTGTATTATTTAACATAAACCTAATTTTTGTAAAAAAAAAATAGGTTAAGTAAAGTCATGGATGTTGTTTCCATCCAACCAAGAAACCAAGAAGGTTAAGCCAGTCAATTATGTTTGGACTTTGACAGCTTGCTTTCTTCAGGCTGAGTATTTGAAGATTTATGGAATTATAATATAGTTAAAGTGATACTAAAGGTCAAAACATTTTTTTACCTTAATTAATTAATTGCATTAAAAAGTAAACATGTTAAAAATGTATCTGCCCCTCCCTGTGTTAAGGAGAAGAGAGGGGGAAATAGATTGAGCACTGTGCATGGCTGCATCTTTTCTCCCCTCTCTTCCTTTTCACACAGCACTTGAGCAGCAGTGAGGAGGAAGTGAGGGGGTGGGGATAAGTCCCGCTGTTTAAGTCTATGGAGCACAGCTCCATAGACACACAGCTTGGGAATGCACAGACACTATGTGCCTCCATAGCAAATGGCTTGCTATGAGGACACATGAGGAGTGCCACCGGGGGACCCCAGAAGAGGAGGATCAGGGCCACTCTGTGCAACACCACTGCACAGAGCAGATAATTATAACATGCTTGTTATTTATTTATTTTTTTACTTTAGTAACACTTTAAAGATGTATTGTATAATAGTTAATAGCATGGATGTAATGTAGCATCATTGTCACTTTTGTCCACCCAGAGACTGTTCTATGGCCCCTGCTGATGTCTATGTGAGCAACATAGTTTTCAGATTTATGAATCTAATATATTATTATTTCAATAAGATGTGTGTATATATATATATATATATAACTACTATGGTCCCGGGGAAGCTACTGTACAAGCAAAATGCCATACAAAAGTGACAAGAATATTTTATAAAAATTATGTTCATCATATATATCTCACTGCATTCTCTCGTTCTATAGAAGGTGGTGAAAACTCTAGTTGTTGTATGTTTGTTTTTTCATGCTTATTAGCATGTTTTATTCACATGTTTTGTACTATGGAATATAGGAAAAGTATTTGATTTGAATTATGATGCTGTATCTCATGCTGTACTGGTAAAGTCCTTTCTTGACTGTACAAGTTTTAACAATACATGACACAGGGTACCTTGTTCTTACAATGATTGCAACTGTTTACAGTGTGTCTAAATAAAAGAACATAATATATTACAGATTATCAGTCCCTAGATGCAGTGACTGTATTCATTTTCTAGTTACATTTTTTTTCACCTTATGATGCTGTTGTTAACACACTTCCTTCCTAGGGTGACAGTGCTTAATCTGTAGCACTGTATCTATGGAGCAACAGCATTGGACTACAAACCCTTCCCTTCATCTCATCCGGTTAAATTTAAAATATTGCTAGATATTTTATTAATTGCACAGGATGTTAAAAGTACACTAGATTTCTGACAGGATTAACAGGCTTGTAAAAAATGTACTTACGATCATAATATTTTTTCTGTTTTAGATATTCATTAACTGGTTGTTGCCCGCCCCGCTATCAAATGACGATGGAGAGGTGCGGCTCCCGTTCTGGGACTGATCATCAGTGCCCTGATTACAGTATAGTAAAGCAGTGTCACCATGCAGTGCCCACCAATGCCAACAATCAGTGCCCACCAGTGGCAACAATCAGTATCCACAAGTGTCACCAATCAGTGCCCATTAGCGATGCCAGTCCGTGCTGACAATCAGTGCCGCCTATCAGTGCTGCCCACCAATGCCCATCACTGCTGTTGATCAATGGCAATCAGTGTCACCCATCAGTGCCACCCATCAATGCCCATCAGTACCACCTATCCATGCCGCCTATCCGTGCCGCCTATCAGTGCCCACCAGTGCTGTCTATCAGTGCCCACCAGTGCCGCCTATTAGTGCCCATCAGTGCCAGCTAACAGTGCCCATCAGTGCCGCCTATCAGTGCTCATCAGTGCCACATATCCTGGTTGATGAAGATTGTTAGTTTAAACAAAAAATATTTATTCTGCAATAACTGTCAATGATTGATTGTACTTTTAGTATCCATAAAAGCATCTTCTTGAGCCCCCTTTTGTTTAGTTTATTTTTGTTACTGGGGCCTGACTTTCAGAGGCATTGCCAACTGCTATCCTTCAAATCACTAATGCCGCGTACACATGAGCGGATTTTCCGTTGGAAAAATCTTGGATGGTTTTTCCGACGGAACTCCGCTCAAGCTTGACTTGCATACACACGGTCACACAAAAGTTCGCTGAACTTTCGACCGTCAAGAACGCGGTGATGTACAACACTATGACGAGCCGAGAAAATTAAGTTTAAAGCTTCTGAGCATGCGTCGATTTGTTTCCGAGCATACCTAGGAATTTTGCACGTCGGAATCGGTACAGACGATCGGAATTTCCGATCAAACCTTTTTCTGACTGAAAACCTGCTCTCAATCTTTTGCTGGCGGGAATTTGGCCAGAGAAGTCTGATGGTGCATACACACGGTCGCATTTTCCGACTCTCATCGGTCTTTTGCTGGCCAAATTTCCGATCGCGTGTACGCGGCATTAGAGTACCTTTACTGGCTTCCAGGGCAGTCTCACTGGACCATTGGAAGAATGTAGATTCAATGAAGATTCCAGTAACAAATTAAATTAAAGAATAGTATTGAAGAAGTATTTTTGACTAATGATATGCATTTTGTAATGTCTAAACTTAGGCAAGACATTTACTATAAAGCTAAGTACACATTTACTTTAAATACCATGTTTAAAGTGGGGGGCCCCCTAAATTTTTTTTTTAAAAGTCAGCTGCTGACTTTTAATAATCAGACACTTACTTGTCCCATGGTCCAGCGATGTGGTGGATCGAAGCCCCCCTTCCCCCACTCCGCTTGACGGAGCCGGCATTCTTACTGTGGGCACCCGGCTGTGGCTTCACACAGCCGGGCACCCACTGCGCATGCGCGCAGATCAATATTGATTGTATAACAAAATGCACCGTGTGCCGTGATACGCCGTGCAGTCATCTGGGACCTGTCACGTGTCCAAGATGACTGACTGCTCCGAGGGGAAGTGATGTCAGTGCCCGGGCACTGAAGGAGGCAGACTACGAGGAACCCCCTAGCAACAGGCATTTAGAGGTGAGTAAAAAAAAAATTTCCAATTATTTTTCTTTTTTTTATGAATTTTACTACTGACCCGTGGCTTATCTATCCAAAAAACTCCCCATTCAGGTACAAGGAATGCCAGCTTGCCTACAAGCTGTTGCTGCCTGTGGCAGTAAACATGACAGTAAAAGAAACATCCAAAATCACTTTAGAAACTGATACTACATTGTACACAACACATACTGTAGCTTTTTTTTTTTTTAGCGACTTTAGCTCAGCAGGCAGAGCTCTATGCTATGACACGTGCCTGTCAGTTATTCAAAGGACAAAAAGTAAACATTTACACTGACAATAGATACACTTTTGGGGTCTTTTGGGCCCACGGGTACAAGACAGCGAATAATAAGCAAATCTCAAATCAAGTTTTGGGTAGAGTATTTTTTATGTACACTTCATTTACCCTCAAAAATCAATGTCATAAAAGTAAAAGGTCATTCCTATGACAAATCTGATGCTACTAAGGGAAACAACTTAACAGACAGAGCAGCCAAAATTGCTGCTGAGGAGGCAACCAACCCTCCAATTGTTTTCTACAGATTTTCCGTCCCCAAGTTTCCCAGCCCGAGCCAGAAGAAAGCTCAATTAACATTACCTGTTGGGAATCACATGGTTTGACACACAACCCGGACGGCTTGTGGTCAAACAAGGAGGGGATTATGGGTATTCCAGAAACAGTAGCCCCTTTGATTATCTCCATGGCCCCGGACACATAGGTAAGAAACCCCTACAGCAAATATATAACCAGAATTTTTGCACCAATTCCACTCACCTATTGGTTGAACAACTAATTAATTCCTGCTTAACTTGTGTCCAGAATAAATGTTACTTACCAGCGCCCTTAGGCCCATTACAAGACTTACAGATTTTACACACATGCCCAAACAGAAAGGTAATATCAAATATCTTTGCGTAATAATAGAAATGGTTTTAAGCTTTTTTTTTTTTTGGTAGTAACACCACTTTAATATGCATTGAAGTGCATTTTTATTTCCTAGTAACATGCTTTTCATTTGTATTGTTTTAAACAGTTCTAAGAAAGTCAGAAATAAGGAGGGTGTTTTTTACTATTGAGTAAAGACCCAAGATAATGCATAAAAATGTGTGTTAATATATTGTACTACTTAAGATTCTTTTGTGTGTATTGTAACAAAAGATAGAGCAAGAATTTTGTCCTCAATGCGCTGCAACATGTCAAAGTTTTCTGGACAGCCTACACATACAAAATACAGTATGTGAAGTATATGCAATATTTAATATTCAAATATTAAAGCTTTTTTTTATTACATTCTTTTTGCTTATCTCGAAACACAGGTATTTTTTTTTTTTTTTTAAAGAACTATTGCTTTCTGCTTAAGCATAAAGACATTGTGCAGCATTAATGCCATATATAGATATTAAAATGTACATTATTTGTAATGGTTTAATACCCCCAACAGTTTTGCAATTATAAGCTTACAACTTAGGACAACAAATACAAAGATTATTAGAATTTCTAAACATATTAGAGAGCAGGATGACAGATGTACAAATAAATAATAGCATTATTTCCAAATCCAGATTAATACATAAGTCTAAGTAAACTTGCATTGGGATTCTGGTCATTTTAGTTTTTCGGACAGTTAGTATGTCACAATCTGTTCTATTTTAGATTTTATATTCTGATAAAATGAAAAAGCACTACTTATGTAAATTTTCACCAATAGCCCAGATTAAGAATGTATTTGTATATTACAGAGCCAATAAATACCTATTTGTCATCTTGCCAACAATTAAAAAAAGCAAATAATAATGGTCTTACCCAAAAGAACTAAGCTGAGTGGCTCAATATTGAATTTGTTTTCTGAAAATCAATCTTCATGTCATACTATATTCATTTTTATCCCATGTCTACACCCAAAAAAGGTATTTGCTGTTAAAGCAGAACTAAATCCTAATCAGATGACATTTAATTTGCTCAATTCCTGTGTATTATAAACAATTGTATTTTAGAAAATACTGTTTTCCCTTAATTAATATATATATATATTTTTGCATTTGAGTACTTCTGATCTCCTCCAATCTTGTTGCAGCCCAGCAACTTCTTGCCTACATGTATGTAGTCCAGTCACAGCTTCCAGGCACTACTCTAGGTAACAATGGAATAATATGCCTGTGGAATGAGCATCACTTATAATTTCCACAAAAGGGTATGTGGAATAAATGACAACCCAGAGAAAGAGAGAGAGAAACAAAGCATTGTCACTGTTATAGGAAGTGCCCGAAGAAGGACCTTCATGGCAGGACTATTAGATAAAATGTTAGGGCTTTTTCAGACATACTCATCGTGGTAACACATTGTAAAACCTCCACAGTGGACCTCCATTGCAATGCACTGCAGTACACCACATGTGATGTGCATTACGGTGTGCTGCACTCCGAAAAAATGTAACATGCACTAAACTTTTGCTCTTTAAAGCATATTGAAGATCATTTATTATGAATGGGTTTGCCTAATGCAGCACACTGAAATACTTCTTATAGCACACAAATGTGTAGACTCAGTGCAGTGGGTCCTGGTGTAAATGGGCCTCTAATGAAAGCTGTAGATTTAAAAAGATTGAAATCAAGAAAAATCCCCACTTACAGGAGGCCCCCACCTCACTGAAATGGTTAAATGCTCATTGAGGTCTAGGGCACTAGTAACAAAGTCTTTTACTTAATTCATCCCTCACTTTCCCAGCAATCAGTGCTCAACTCTTCTTCCTGACACTACAGCTTGTGAGCTGGCCCTCAGCATCTTCATATAGGATTCAGGGCCATTAATGAAGTCAGTGCCTGTGACCTGGAGAACATTACAAGAGATGCAGTGGCAGCTGGCCTTATAGCATACGAGGAGCCTGAAGGAGGCAATAGTTAGGTAAGAAAATGTCCTATTCACAGATACCCTAGGCATACGTAAGCATTTAACCTTTGCAACCCTTCCTTTTGCAAGGAAGGATTTTTGTTGTCCCTGGAGTTCAGCATTAAATAAATTAAGCGTTAAGGAAATATATACTACTTCAAAAGACAACAACAAAAGTTCATTGTACTTTAACTTTATTTTACAAAGTACTGTAGATCCAAAATCACTTTACCAAAACACATTTTTTTTGGGGGGGTTTGTTTTTTTACAAAGCACAGTTTACCACCACCATAAAAACAAAAACCCTGTCATCTAAAGCACAAGCTAAGCTCAGGGTTCCAGCACATTCAACTTTAGAGATCCCCTTTCATATATTTATATCAAACATTACCTGTTCAGTCATCAGAAAATGCCCAAGGGGACATTTAATTACACAGAATCCTTTCACAGGTTCTTGTAGTTGACAATCATAATTTAAGGTTCTACCAGCCCTGATCCTCCAAGCAGGGCCACAGAAAGAAGTCCCTTTTTCCACTGAATCCAGTAGCAGGCATTCATATTGCTCACATTACCTCAGCATAGTAAAGGCATTGTTCAGCAAGTGCAGATGTTCACATTCACATAGTTCATGCAAGCTTCCCCTTAATCCAACCTAAAGAATTCAAACATGCATTACATCAACTCTTTGCCAAAATGTAAGATGATTTTGGATCTATTGTTGCAAAATAAAGGGTTTGCTGAGTGAAATATACTTCTCTTCTTGAAAATAAATATACGAAGAAGGATCACTCACAGGGGTGTGATGATACAACAAGCAAATAATCTACAAAATAAAATAAAAATATATAACCCACGAAGGTTGGTCCCTTTGAAATAAAAAAGAAAGTAGAAATAGGAATATAAGGTTTTTTCAGTCACCACGGCAAAGACTGCAGAACAGTGGTTAAATGACAAATGTTTGTTTAGAAATCTTTAAAAATAGACATGTGTATGGTAAGTTAACTTTTCAAGGGTTACATATTTAAGGATAATAAAGAATATGATTTTACCATACAAAAAGTATTTAATGATGGTAATTAGATTTGAGGGGGTAACTTGTTTACCTGGTAAACACTAGTGATGGGCGAACGGTTGGGCCCGAGCATAAGTTCGGGCCGAACTTTAGCTGTTTGGACGTTTCGTCGAACAGCCGAACAAACGGGTTCGACCCGTTTGTTCGGCCCCCCAAACAGACCACAATGCATTGCGGCGCTGAACAGAGCTTTGCAAGCCCTGATTAGCTGAAGCATGAAAGCAGTGAAAGCTTCAGTCAATCAGGGCACAGAGCACTGTCAGAGTCATGATTGGACACTATCATCATGACTTTATCCAATCATGGCTCATTCCCGCCCCACAGTATAGAAGTATTCTTTCAATGGTAGCCACTTTCAGTGTGATTGGCATTCAGTTTAATGCCATATAGTTTTGTTTGCGTTACTGCCGGTTTAACGCCATATATTGTTGTGTGAGTTACTGACAGTTTAACACCATATAGTTCTGTGTGTGTTACTGCCAGTTTAACGCCATATAGTTTTGTGTGCATACTGCCAATTTAACGCTATATAGTTCTGTGCATCACTGTACGTTTGGCGCATTATATTGCAGTAAATTATAGTGTATCCGTGGAGTGTGTCTGGCGTTACTGCGAGTTTAATGCCATATAGTTTTGTGAGCATTACTGCCAGTTTAACGCCATATAGTTTTGTGTGCATTACTGCCGGTTTAACACCATAAAGTTTTGTGCGTTACTGCCAGTTTAACGCCATATAGTTCTGTGTGCATTACTGTCAGTTTAACGCCATATAGTTTTGTGCGTTACTGCCAGTTTAACGCCATTTACTTATGTGTGCGTTACTGCCAGTTTAAAACCATATAGTTCTGTGCCTCACTGTGCGTTTGGCGCAGTATATTATAGTGTATCCGTGGAGTGTGTCTGTGTAGTGTGAGTACTCAAATTAAAGTTGACTAATCACCTCTTTATATTGATTAAAGCACATCCACGTACAGATTTCAACTTCTTTTTTACTTTATTTGCTTAAAAGCAGCACCCCTCCTTCCCAATAATGTCTGGGAGGACAACAAGGAGAGGCAGACATTCCCATGGCACTGTTAAAAGGCCAGCAATAAATGTGTTCACAGGCAAAGGTGGACGTGGTGGTCAGTCCTCAGGCAGGGCATCATTTCCTCTGTATAGTGAGTTAGCCCATGCTATCCAGCCACAGCATGCAGCGGAGGTGGTGGACTGGCTTACTAAACCTTCCTCATCATCCTCATCCTCTGTCACGCAAGTAGAGACAAGTGTGCAGTCCCCTGCAGTTGCCAGAGTGGATAAACCTGCCTCTGCACCTGTTTGACAGGTGCATATCATTGCAATTTTTTTCAGCCAGGCCAATTCTTGCTTTCATCAAGAGTACCTCTATAGGGTTACGGTGGGAAGGCGCCACCGACACCCAAAGACCAATTTTTACGCACCCGTTATTTCTATACAAAGTCAAAGTGACACCAGAATGTATCCAAAAAATCTCTAATCTAAGCTGTTGCTGAGAAAAATAAATGTAGCTTGCAGGGAAAATGTCATTTTTTTGGGCTTTATAAATGCAATTATTGCTGCAGCAGATTCTAGACATGGTACAGATCTGCCACTTTACAGGTAGACTAAAGCCCCATACACACGGTCGGATTTTCCGATGGATTCTGTCCTATCGGACAATGTTGTCGGAAAATCCGACTGTGTGTAGGCACCATCGGACAGTGTACCTCGGATTGTCCGACGGACAAAGTCCTATCTCCTGCTGGATAGATTTTTCGACAACAAAGTCCGATCACACCAAATCCGATCGTGTGTAGCGTAGTCCGACGGACAAAGTGCTACGCATGCTCAGAAGAAATTCTGTGACGGAAGCGCTCGGTCAGGTAAAACTACCTTTCCTAATCGACACAGCACATTCGTCACGCTGCAATGTTAAAATGTCTTTAATGCAGCGCATTCTCTTTTTCTTTACAATGCAAGAAGAATGACATGTTTTAGCTGCTCCTATTCACCCGCACTTCTCCCAAACTTTGTTCTTTATTACTTTTCAGGATTTCTAGACTACATGTTTATTTTTACTCAGATCGTAAAAGAATCTTTGTTATATTTTTTGGATGATTTGTCATTTTTTTTGTTTTTTTTGGAATACATATTTTAAGGAGTTTTTTGTTTTTTTTTGAGGGGGTTGTGTGTCTCAACTTAGCAAAACCACATTATTAACATTTCTATTTGTTGCTTAAATTTCCTAGGAGTTTTTTGGTTGTTGGTGCCCCTTGTTAATTATACTTTATGATTTGTGAAATGTACCTGCCTACTCACAAATAAACTGTCATTGTAGAAAAGTAAAACACAATAGGCAATGATTATTTCAAATCAAAAATACCTTTATTTAGGTCTCAGCAACAAACCAAAGAGGAACGCAGCGATGAAGAAACTTGGGGAATTTGCAAAGCCTTGGACCCCCACGGCAACCATCATTTTAGAAGCGTCTAAAATTGGGGGCCTGAGGAGTACCTATGTAAATAATAAGGGAGTGCTATCTGGTCCTGAAGTCCAAAACATCCGGAACTGCAGCAGATGCCATCTAGGTCCCCAGGCTCTGGTCCTACGAGAGGCTCCATCTTCTCTCAGACCAGACTGAATCCAGGTCGTCACTCTCAGGTCTTCCTTGTACGCTTCTTTCCACGCTGTGGTGCTGGTGGGGTGGCAGAAGGAGGAGGAGGCGGAGCAAGGTCACTATCGCAAACATGTGTGAGTGGGGTCATCTCCCCAGCCATACCCTCATTTATGACCTTGAGGATGACCCCCTCACACATGCTGCGTTGCCCCACCTCCATACCCTTCATTTTATTGGCAACCAAGGAGCCAAAGGCCTCCTCGTAGGTGGGTGTGGCATATAGGGAGGCTGAAGCATCTCTGATCAGCTGGAGCGCTGACTCTCCCACCTCCCCCATCTTTCTCGCCCTTCTGTAGGGAAGGCGGAGGGGAGGGACTTGGGAGACAGTCAGGCTCCTACGCCTACCCCCCTGTTGGCTGCCACTACCCACCTCTTGGCTGCCACTAACCCCTGCCTCCTCCTGACTGCCACATTCCACAGCCACCTCCTGGCTGAGGTCTTCCTGTGTATGAAAAAGTCACATAGTTTCAGTTATTTGTTCATCAAACACACACAAATTTCATCTAGTGACTGTTGCAAAATGTTGACAAATAGAAAACCATACAATTCTCAGCCCTGCAGTCTATATTCTGGCCGCAACTGTCTCCAACACTACTGTCAGTTGATATGTCAAACACGTTAGGAACTAAGCAATTGGGGATCCTGAATTAAGTGAACATCATTCATTATTCACAAAAATGGTTACAAAACTACTATACCTGCCACAAGCTGGGCTCCTCCACATCTTCCAGACTGGAAGGCCCAGGTTGCTCCTCGGAAGCCTCATCAGGGGTGGCGTGCATGGAAGGACGCGTGCAAGGAAGAGTCGAGAGTGACTTCCTGACATTAGCCTGGTCTTTGAGAAAATGGAGCCTGTCATAGTACCAGAGCGTGGGGACATGGACCTGATCTGCTCCAGCTCCAAATGCTTAGGACTTCAGGACCTTATTGCGCTCCCGGAAATAGGTACTCCTCAGGTTGGCAATTTTTATTCTTAAGGTCTCCACGGTTGCCGTGGGGAACCTTGGCTTTACAAATGCCACAAGTTTCTTCATGGCTGCGTACCTCTTTGGTCTGTTGCTGTAGTCTCGGTGTTTCGCCTGCCATAATAGGGGCATTTCCCTATATTTATCAATGAAGAGGGGGAGAAAACTCACATGGTTGAAGCGGTCCATAATCTCTGCAAGACACAACACCACACAAAACACTATAAATAATGTCAGGCTAAACTCTCCTAATCTTCTCCATAAAGAAGCCTCAAGGTCTAATCAGTCTAGGCTAGTTATGTACCAACGTCAAATTGTACCTTCGTTATAGCGATCGTCTCGTGCGTGAGCTTTCTCTCCCCTAGTCTCACAGATCGTGGCTACGACACAGGCGTGTGACGTTTTATATACAGTGCGCATGCGTCAAACTCCGCCCACCCCTGACGATCTTTCTCGTCTATTCCCCACCCCTTCTCTTTACAGCGCAGTGGGGAGAGCACATGGCGGGGACACAGCAGGTGCGCCCGGAATATTGCAGCAACGAGGAGGAGGACGAGGAAAGGCTGGAGGCAGAAACGTCCCGATCCCGGAGCCTGAAATTCAAGGCCTCCAATATGTCATTTGGAGAAATGTTGGAGATGGTGGACATATTAAAGAGGAGCGACTATGATGGGAAGTATGGGCCTTACCTCAACCCCAATGTCCGCAAGGCCAAGATCATGTCTAAAGTTGTGAGGAGGCTGTACAATCATTTTGGGGTACAACGATCCAAGGAGCAACTGAGAAAACGCTGGTCAGACCTGAAACTGAGGGAGCCCGATCAGTACAGAAAGATCAAGCGAGTTCTTCAAAAAAGTAAGTAGTTGTGTTTTGTGTTGGATTTTTGGCTTGCATACTGCTCCATGTGTTTGTATTTTTACAAAGTTGTACATTAGAAAATGGCCACTTTCATGTTCGTCTGTGCATTCGATCGTACTCAACCTCGATCTTTCTGCCACTGTCATGGTCGTGTGTGTGTCCATTCGATTGTACTCAACCTCGATCGTTCGGCCACTTATAATACGAGGTTTGGTGTTTTTTTTGGGGAAAGGAAGTTTGTTCTCACTAGAAATGTCATCAAGAATGTAAAGCCAATTTATTCAATGTAAAGGAGAGGTCACCCAGTAGTTGTTTACCCATCTGGACTCCCCAAACCCACTTTTTATTATGCTTTTCCACACATGTGCTCCAGTGGATACTAGAGGGGGGTCTCCATCAGACAAACTTCGACCAAAAAGCTAGTAAGTTTAGCACCTTTACAAAGTGACTACATTCATGTTGTTGTCATTTGTAACTGGCCAAACAAAAATATTGTCCCTCACTTTCAAGCAATGTTTGACATTTCCTATTTCTGCCCTCAATAGATTGTGTTGCTAAATCTTCCTTTTGTACCTTCTCATAGGGGAGCGAAAACTCGTGACGTCTGAGGAAACCACAAAACCAACACCTCCCAAAGAAGGGGAAAGACCAGAAGCAGAGGAGGAGGAGGAGGAAGGAGAGATCATAGAAATTGGAGAACTTGTCACCACAACAGGTGAGTGTGGGAGAACACAGCTACTGGTAAGCTAATCAATGTATGCCTGCCTCATTTCCAAAACACATTTGTGTTTTTTTTGGTTGTTTTTAGGTGACATGGATGTTGTGGAAGAAGCATCACACTTTACCACAGAGAGTGCCCACGTACTCATCGGGGAGATAATGGTCTGCAATCGAGATCTAGATGACATAAAGCAAAACATCAATGATGTTCAACAAAAATTGAAGAACATCATTGATGTTTTAGGAAAAATCTGAAAACGCACCAAGTAATTAACACACATTTGTGGCTGTTTCTGAACACATTTGCAACTTAAAAACTGTGTGAAATTTGGAACATGCACACATTGTGTCCACATGTGCTAGCTCCCATCATGGTGGATGAATGACAACGTTTTTTTGGGGGTGCAACCACTTTACGAACTACTAAAGTGGTTGTGGTGAAGGGGTTGCACCCCCAAAAAACGTCCATTCATCCCCATGATGGAAAATGGCACTTTTGAAGATTCTAGGCATGTGTTTTACCATCTAATGACCATTTTCAGACCCAAATTGTGTGCATGTTCTAAATTTCCACTTTCTAGGGGTGAACCCCCCATGTGATGAAGGCAAGATCAAACACACTTTTAACATATAGTCATGTCTGATCTTGTCTTCACTGTTGAACTTTCCTAGTTCCTATGTTCTGTTTTGCTCCATGCCTGGTTTTACCAAATGCAGAATGTTTGTAAACAATGTTGTCAAGAACCAAGATCTTGTCATTTTTGGCAAGAAGTTTGTAAATGTGAAGGTGTTGCAAGTAAACTTTTTTAATTTTCTAAATGTGTCGCTTCCTTATTTAAAAAAAAAAAAGCATTATGTATGTCAAATGTAAAGGGTTTGGGGGGCAATGGGTGTTATTTACTAAAGGCAAGTCCAGTTTGCACTACAAGTTTCTTTTCCAGGGCACTTTTGCACTGCACTTGTAGAGCATAGTAGATTTGACTTATGTAAATGACACCCACAGTGATTTTTTTGAAAACACGTAGCACACCATTTTTGGTAATACACACATTTCTGTGATGGTGATGAAAAGGAGTATTTTGGGTGTCAGTTATGCACTACAAACCTTCTCTAGACCAAATATTAGGTATCAAACACACAACATGAGAAGAATCTTTTTGGGAAGAAGAGACTGTTACCTCCTTTTGCCCAGAAAGTGCATTCCCACTGTTGAAGCTAAAGGGAAAAAAATTCAAGGTCAAATAAGCAATAATACGGAAATGACAAGAAATCATAGGTTGGTTTCAAAAATATATTTATTCAAAAATGCCTCTCACACATCGTCAGGCAGAGCAATGGCCCCCCTACCCACAAAGTAGTCCATATATTGCTCGCGGACCACGCGGGCATTTAGAGGGGGCAAGCCTGGACGTGCCGCTTGAAGGGCTGTGAGGTCAGCATTGGAAGGGCCCTCCACATCTGGGCCAACGGGCACCACATAGTTGCTGTTGTGTCGTTTTAAAAAGTTGTGCAATATGCAACAGGCAAGAACTATGTGGTTGAGTTTGTATTCCGCCAAGTTAATAGCCGTCAAAAACAGGCGGAATCGGCTGGCCAGGATTCCGAAGGTGTTCTCCACCACTCTGCGGGCTCTGGACAGCCTGTAATTGAAGACCCTCTGGTCTGGGGTGAGGGTCCTCATCGGGAAGGGCCTCATCAGATGGGGAGTCAGCGCAAACGCTTCATCTGCGACAAAGACGAAGGGGAGTCCTTCAGCATTCTCCTCTGGAGGTGGCAAGCACAGACTGCCACTTTGGAGACGCCAGTAGAACTCCGTGTGCGCAATGGCACCACCATCCGAGATCCGGCCGTTCATCCCCACGTCCACATACAAAAACTCGTATGTCGCCGACACCACCGCCAACATCACGACACTATTAAACCCCTTGTAATTATAATAGTAGGACCCCGAGTTGGGGGGTGGGACGATGCGGACGTGTTTCCCATCAATTGCACCTCCGCAGTTAGGAAAGTCCCAACGGGTGGCAAAGTGGGAGGCCACAGTCTGCCATTCCTGTGGCGTGGAAGGGAACTGTGGAGTGAAACAAGAAAAGAAAATTAGTCACTTTGCACATAAACATTGCAAGCAGATTAGACACTAAACATCTTGGAACAAGATCAGACTTTTACATTTAAAGCTGGAAAGTATTTGCAACGCAAAGTAGAGGTCCCCCTAGCAGATGACTCACCCCCCATCAATCGCCCCACTTCTGATGGCCATTGACAATAACTAGGGGTTTGGGGGGGGGGGGGGGGTTTGGACAGGTAACCCTCTGCACTTCATTGATTGCCAAATGGCTCAATAATGTGTGCTAGTTTGGCCAGACCCTCCTTACTTAACATTATTGGCAGCCCACAGAAAAGATAAAATAACATTCAAAATCCCCCCCCCCCCCCAAAAAAAAAAAGGAACGCACATTTGGACATTCTGAAATGACCTAGCAAGGTAATAGGAGGGAAAGAACACAAAAAAGAGGAAATGGAAAGTATGGAGCCAGCCCCTTGCACTACATGCTTTGCTGAATTCATCCCTAAAGATGCCCACTATAAAGAGGTAGGTATATAGTGTGTATTGACCTTTGGAAAGACAGCAGATAGAGGATTGGTACCATCTGACAGAGCAGTTGGGGGAGGGGGTTCAGAATGAATTGGGCCCCCCCCCCACCAACAAAAAGGGAAAAAAAAGGGGCTCTACGTGAAGTAAACCACACAGCAAACATTTGTGCATATTTTAGGGGGTGTTTGGGGGAAACAATACTATGCAGCAGACAAAATACATTGCTTAACAACAAATTAAGTGACTAGGCCATAGGTGTCTATTGGGGCAGAAGAGCATGCTGGGGAGGTAAGTGAAGGGAGAAATGCATGAAGGAGAAAAGGGGCACAGCATATTAGAGCATATTGCAATCAAGGTAATTAGGGAAGGAGGTCAAAAATACAAGACATTAGCAAACAGAGCATACATAGAAGGGAATAGTAAAGTAGAAATGTTACCTTAATATAGTCCTCCTGCAGGACCTGGATGATGGCAGAACAGGTCTCTGGAATAATGATTCCCAGGGCCTGGGGAGAGATACCTGAAGAGAACTTCAAATCCTGAAGGCTTCTCCCTGTCGCCAAGTACCTCAACGTAGCAACAAGCCTCTGCTCCGGAGTGATGGCTTGTCTCATGCAGGTATCCTGCCGGCTGATAAAAGGGGTCAGCAAAGCCAAAAGATGGTGAAAAACGGGGTCCGTCATCCGGAGAAAGTTCCTGAAATCATCAGGATTATTCTCCCGGATCTCACGAAGCAAACGAATGTGCGAGAACTGATCACGCTGAAGCAACCAATTCTTGGTCCACATAGTCCTCGTCACTCTGTTAATGGACGGGTCTTGGCTCAAAGCTAAAAGCCCGACACCAATTCCGCGTACAGCATGAACTCGGCGACGAGTACGTACGGGAAACATCGCTCACAAAAGGTCGGCTGGTCAGAACGGACAAACAGAAAGCACCGATAAACAGCAAGGCCTGAAAGAACGAAATGAATACCAGAAACGAGCAGACAATAAGCAGTGCAAATCAAAGCGTCCTATATCAAGATATAGGCCGCAATGACCAACAAATGCGAACTGACTACACGCACTAATAAACAGATACGCACGACAAGCACAAACTGAAGAGCAGTAACGATCTGAGTGACAAAACTGAGAAGCGCGAATCTTAAGTCCCCAAACTTTGACTAATTCGCGATAAACACGGGATCAGCAGAAGGAGCCCAACGGGTGCCTGACGTGGTGCTGAACTTCCCTTTTCTAGTCTCGTGGAAGATGACTTAAGTCACGACGTTCTTGCAGACCGGAAATTCCGACAACGTTGTCCGACCGTGTGTACGCAACACCAACATCGGACAAAGTACGACGGACGTGATCCGACGGACCTGGTCCTCGGATAATCCGCGCGTGTGTATGGGGCTTAACCACTTCAGCCCCGGACCAATTGTCAGCTTAAGGACCAGAGGTCTTTTTTCAATTTCGCACTGCACTACTTTAACTGGTAATTGTGCGGTCATGCAATTTTGTAACGAAACGAAATTTGCGTCCTTTTCTTCCACAAATAGAGCTTTCTTTTGATGGTATTTGATTGCCTCTGTGATTTTTATTTTTTGCGATATAAACGGAAAAAAGAGCGAAAATTTTGAAAAAAAAAAGAGATTTTCTACTTTTTGTTATAAAAAAAATCTAATAAACTCAATTTTAGTCAAACATTTGGGCCAAAATGTATTCAGCCACATGTCTTTAGTAAAAAAAAAATGCCAATAAGCGTATATTTATTGGTTTGCGCAAAAGTTATAGCGTCTACAAACTAGAGTACATTTTCTGGAATTTACACCGCTTTTAATTTATGACTGCCTATTTCATTTCTTGAGGTGCTAAAATGGCAGAGAAGTACAAAACCCCCCCAAATGACCCCATTTTGGAAAGTAGACACCCCAAGCTATTTGCTGAGAGGCATGTTGAGCCCATTGAATATTTTTTTTTTTAGTCCCAAGTGATTGAATAAAGACAAAAATAAAAAATAATTTTTTTTTCTTTTTTTCTTCAAAAAGTTGTCACTAAATGATATATTGCTCACACATGCCATAGTTATATGTGGAATTGCACCCCAAAATACATTTTGCTGCTTCTCCTGAGTATGGGGATACCACATGTGTGGGACTTTTTGGGAGCCTAGCCGCGTACGGGGCCCCGAAACCCAAGCACCGCCTTCAGGATTTCTAAGGGTGCAAATTTTTGATTTCACTCCTCACTACCTATCACAGTTTCGAAGGCCATAAAATGCCAAAATAGCACAAAACCCCCCCAAATGACCCCATTTTGGAAAGTAGACACCCCAAGCTATTTGTTGAGAGGCATGGTGAGTATTTTACAGCTCTCATTTGTTTTTGAAAATGAAGAAAGTAAAGAAAAAAAATTTTTTTTTTTTTCTTTTTTCAATTTTCAAAACTTTGTGACAAAAAGCGACATCTGCAAAATACTCACAATACCTCTCAGCAAATAGCTTGGGGTGTCTACTTTCCAAAATGGGGTCATTTTGGGGGGTTTTATGCCATCTGGGCATTCCATGGCCTCCGAAACTGTGATTGGCAGTGAGAAGTGAAATAAAAAAATTACTCCCTTAGAAAGCCTGAAGGCGGTGCTTGGTTTTTGGGGTTCCGTACGCAGCTAGGCTCCCAAAAAGTCCCACACATGTGGTATCCCCGTACTCAGGAGAAGCAACAGAATGTATTTTGGGGTGTATTTCCACATATGCCCATGACATGTTTGAGCAATATATCATTTAGTGACAACTTTTTGTAAAAAAAAATATATATATATTTTTTTTTTCATTATTCAATCTCTTGGGACAAAAAAAAAAAATATTTAATGGGCTCAACATTGCTCTCAGCAAATAGCTTGGGGTGTCTACTTTCCAAAATGGGGTCATTTGGGGGGGGTTTGAACTGTCCTGGCATTTTATGCACAACATTTAGAAGCCTATGTCACACGTCACCCACTCTTCTAACCACTTGTAGACAAAGCCCTTTCTGACACTTTTTGTTTACATGAAAACATATTTTTTTTTTGCAAGAAAATTACGTTGAACCCCCAAACACTATATATATTGTTAAAGCAAAGGCCCTACAGATTAAAATGGTGGGTGTTGCATTTTTTTTTTTTCCACACAGTATTTGCGCAGCGATTTTTCAAACGCATTTTTTGTGGAAAAAATACACTTTTTTTTATTTTAATGCACTAAAACACACTATATTGCTCAAATTTTTGATGAAATAAAAAATATGATCTTAGGCCGAGTACATGGATACCAAACACGACATGCTTTAAAATTGCGCACAAACACGCAGTGGCGACAAACTACATACATTTTTAAAAGCCTTTAAAAGCCTTTACATGATACCACATTAGATTCACGGAGGAGGTCTACTGCTAAAATTACTGCCCTCGATCTGACCTTCGCGGTGATACCTCACATGCATGCTGCAATTGCTGTTTACATATGACGCCAGACCAACGCTTGTGTACGCCTTTGCGCAAGAGAAGGGGGGGCAGGGGTGCTTTTTTTTTTTTTTTTTTTTTTTTTTTTTATTTATTTAGATTTTTTATTCTATTTTTAAACTGTTCCTTCCATTTTTTTTCTTTGTTATTATTTTTATTGTTATCTAAGGGAATGTAAATATCCCCTATGATAGCAATAGGCAGTGACAGGTACTCTTTTTTTTGAAAAAATTGGGGTCTATTAGACCCTAGATCTTTCCTCTGCCCTCAAAGCATCTGACCACACCAAGATTGGTGTGATAAAATGCTTTCCCAATTTCCCAATGGCGCGGTTTATATCCGGGAGGGGGGACATTCCCTCCTACTGCTTGTAAAAGCAGTCTAGAGGCTAATTACCCGCTAGAATTGCTTTTACATGAAAGCCGATCACTGGCTGAAAAGAATGATACCAAGATGATACCTAAACCTGCAGGCATCATTCTGGTATAACCATTCAAAGTCCAGCAACATACTGGACATATATTGTAATCTTTTTTTTTTTCATGCAGCCTCTTGGCTGAACGAAAAAAAGAGATTGATTGGTGGGTATGCCCACCATTAGAATACCTCCCTTCATCCACCCACTTCTAATGATGGGCATACATGCACCATTTATATATGCCGATGCATGGGGGCATCCTCCCGCAAAAGTTATGCCGTGTACACACGGTCGGAATTTCGACCGTATGTACGTGGCATTAGGAGCCAATCGCTCCTCCCCGCCCCCTGCTGCCCCCATGCTTCGGCATATATGCTCTTTTTTTTTTTAACTGTGGTGGTGAAATCACCTCCTACAGCGTTGGAATCGCGGCTTTATGTATCGTGGGAGCAAACGCTGTTGCTGTCAAGATAAATAAATCCGCGCTGCAACTGAATGGCGCACCTGAAAACAAAAAAATGCTTAACACTAAAACACAGTAAACAAAATTACATACCTGAAAAGCAAGCATGATAAAACATGATAAAACATAATAAAACATTGCAGAATAGAATGGAGTAAAAAAAGAGCAACAATAGAGAGAGAGAGAGAACAATAAAACGACAACTATTTTTGTTTTTTTTATTTTTTTGAGATTCACAGGTAAAAAAGCTCCTGACTGTTAGCGACTGAATCAAAACGCTACCACAAAAAAAATGTTAGCGATCGCAGGGATCAGGCCTGACTCTGCGAACACTGCAGTTATGTGTGCTTAGTGTTTTGTAAGTGACAGTGATCGATCGATACTGCACTTGGGTGGGCTGGGCTGGGCGGAGGGGGAAAACGCAGGTGCTAGCAGGTATCTGGGCTGATCCCGCTAACACTGCGTTTTTTTTTGGAACCCTAAACTGCTGGGACGCTAGTATAGATCTGATCAGATCAGATATTGATCTGTTCAGATACTATACCACTAAGGGAGGTGTATGCTTTGCGCGTGGGTGTTTGCGGTACTGGCACTAACCTGGGGCGACGCAGACCTTATTTGACCCTAAAACCTAATTGATATCACCCGCCGGGCGATCAGGGGGTTAAACCGTTATTGGGTAATAAATGGCGGGTGCCCTGACAGTATAAAAAACAAGCTAACTAACCAGCGTCACCCGTAACAGTAATACAAAAAAAAACTGGTTACCTAGCGACACTAATGCAGGGATCAGAAAAACGATCGCTTAGTGACACTGGCAAAAGGGGGTGAAAGGGTTAACTAGGGGCAATCAGGGGGTTAAACCTTTATTAGGTAATATATGGGGGTACCTGACGCTATATAAAAACCTGACGGGGAACCTAAATAACGAAATAACTAACTGGCTAACCAGCGTCACCAGTGACAGTTATACAGTGATCACTGGTGAAAGGGTTAACTCTAGGGGCAATCAGGGGGTTAAAACCTTTATTTAGGTTGTAATATGGGGGTACCTGACCTATAAACCTATTTATGAACCTATATAAACATGGCGGTTAACCTAAAAAAAAACTGGTTACCTAGCGACACTAATGCAGCGATCAGAAAAAACGATCGCTTAGTGACACTGGCAAAAGGGGGTGAAAGGGTTAACTAGGGGCAATCAGGGGGTTAAACCTTTATTAGGTAATATATGGGGGTACCTGACGCTATATAAAAACCTGACGGGGAACCTAAATAACGAAATAACTAACTGGCTAACCAGCGTCACCAGTGACAGTTATACGGTGATTACTGGTGAAAGGGTTAACTCTAGGGGCAATCAGGGGGTTAAAACCTTTATTTAGGTTGTAATATGGGGGTACCTGACCTATAAAACTATTTATGAACCTATATAAAACATGGCGGTTAAAATAAAAAAAAAATGGTTACCTAGCGACACAATGCAGCGATCAGAAAAACGATCGCTTAGTGACACTGGCAAAAGGGGGTGAAGGGGTTAACTAGGGGCAATCAGGGGGTTAAACCTTTATTAGGGGGGGGTAGGGGGCTACCTAGGACCTAAAACTAACTGCCCTGACAGTTATTACAGTCACACTGACACTAAATGCAGTGATCAGTAAATAAATGATCACTGCAATTAGTGACACTGTGACTGGGGGGGGAGGGGGTGATCTGGGGGGTGATCAGGGGGTGACAGGGGGGTGTTTTGTGTGCCTAACTGTACTGGTGTCAGTGTAGTGTTGTGCACTAACCTTAACATGTTCGCCGCTCGGCGTCTCCGGTCACATAGACCGGCGCACCGAGCGTGACATCACTTCCGCCTTCCTGTCTATACAATAGACAGGAAGGGGAAGCTTTTCATTCGCCAGGAGCGATCGCGAGGGGGTGGCCAGAAACCACTGGCCGTCCCCTCGTCCCGGATCGCTCCTGAAGCGATGCCGACCGTCCCCGCCGGCGGAGGGGGGTCCGATCGGACCCCCCAACCGCCTAAAGAATGGCACGTACAGGTACGTGGTTCTGCCTGTACGTGCCATTCTGCCGACGTATATCTACATGGGGCGGTCGGCAAGTGGTTAAGAAGACACCCAGGCACTATATTTGAAGGAATTTTTAATTTTTAGGTTTTCACTTTAAAAATCAAAAAATCACTTCTCATTTAAAATGAAGTATTTCACAAACTTTTTTTTATTGATACATGTCCCCCAGGGCAGGACCTAGACCCCTATAACCATTGTATGCCCAATTACTTGCATATAAGCCTTCAAAATGGGCACTTTTAATTGTTGACGTTCGGGTCCCATTGAACGTTATTTGGGTCTGAACTTTCACAGTGTTTGGTAGTTCTGGTGCGAACTGAACAGGGGTCTGTTCAGCCCATCCCTAGTAAACACTATAGTGACCTTAATTGTTATTTACAATAATTAGAAGTAGGGTCTTTTTATCTTGATTAACAACAAGATCAAAAGTGTTTGGTCAACCAATCAGAAACCCCTCCAGTTTCAGACACTGGTATATCAGTGAAAGTTTTTAGCTATTAAAGTTCATTCATCATTATTATGGACATACTGGATTGAACATACTGCACATACTGTATGGTGTAGTGTCTCTATGATTGTTATGACAGAAAAGGCCTAAGCTTTTTAAATGGGATTTTGAAGGCTGTTGTTCATTGTATTATTTACAAATACTGTGCTGGATCTGTTGCAAGTATGTTGTGAACTATTCTAGAATCTAATAAATGTCTCTCTCTGGTAAAGAACCTCATTGCTGCAGAGATACTTATTAACCACTTCAGCCCCTGAAAGATTTGCCCCCTTAATGATAAGGCAAGTTTTTGCGATACGGCACTGTGTCGCTTTAACTGACAACTACGCGGCCGTGCGAAACTGTACCCAAACAAAATTTACGTTCTTTTTTTTCCCACAAATAGAGCTTTCTTTTGGTGGTATTTGATCACCTCTGCAGTTTTTTTTGCACTATAAACAAAAAAAGAGTGACAATTTAGAAAAAAAAAAACTATTTTTACTTTTTGCTATAATTAATATCTCCCATATAAAAAAATGTCAGTTTAGGCCGATATATATTCTTCTACATATTTTTGGTATACAGAAGCGCAATAAGCATATATTGATTGGTTTGCGCAAAAGTTATAGCGTCTACAAAATAGGGGATAGATTTATGTCATTTTTATTTATTATTTATTTATTTATTTTTTACTAGTAATGGTGGCGATCTGCGATTTTTAGCATGACTGTGACATTGCGGCAGACAGATCGGACACTTTTTTTTGGGACCATTGACATTTATACAGTGACCAGTGCTATAAAAATGCACGGATTACTGTGTAAATGTCACTGGCAGGGAAGAAGTTAACACTAGGGGGCGATCAAGGGGTTAAATGTGTTCCCTGCTAGGTGTTTCTAACTGTGAGGGGGGGGGGGGTGGGACTCACTGGAGGAGGAGACCGATCAATGTTCCTAATGTTTAGGAGCAGGCGATCTGTCTCTCCTCCCCTTACAGAACCAGGATTTGTGTGTTTACACACACAGATCCTGTTCTGGCTCTCGTGCCTGCGATCGCATCAAGTCCTCCGCCATGCATAAGACACACGCACCTGCTAAGGCTCTTAAAGGTGCCGACGTACATGTACAGCGGTTCGTGCAGGGCTGCCAACCTGCCACAGTATATGTATGTGAGACGGTCTGGAAGTGGTTAATCATCACACATATACATATTTTTTTTTTTTGTTTCACAAATTTTTATTGAAAAAGTATGATTAGATAATACAATGACATGTCAATAGAAAAAATGAGAGCATATTACATTTTATGATGCTTAGAGATGAATAACAGCAGCATGTGATCCAGGTCAACACGCCATGCTGACGTAATACGCCGGCGTAAGGGGAGGAGCTTCGGCTGCGGCGGAGACACAGGCCGCATGGAACGCCGGCGGAAGATGAGATCCGGGAAAGTACAGCGGAGGTGAGAGCCCGCCTGTACAAAACCCAGCCCGCCGGAAAGTCTCCCCCCTGGGGCCACTCTAGTCGCCGGACGCCCCGCGCTGTAGTCACCTTACATCCCAGCCGGCAATTGGTACGCGGATCCCCGCGGATCGGGGAGAGAAGCGACAAGCCGGAGCCCCGACATCCAGACCCCCTACTCCGAGAAGAAATGGTCCGTCTATAGACCCTCCCGCCCCGCTGCCCCTCTACCTCAGGAATGAAGCATACTGCTTAGCAGGAACTCCCCCATCAACCACGGCGCGCTCAGGCGCCTGAAGGCGAGAAGAGGGTCGGTCTCCCCAGCTCAGCTGCCCCCCTGCATGTATTGCACGCATCCAGCCAGCAACAGGTACCGAGAGGGGATCTTAGAAGGGCATCCCTCTCTCAGGTATGGACTTTTCTATTTCTTTTCTATGACCTGTGCATACAACCATAAAGTCAACCTAATCCTTGCTATGCTCTGTTAAACACGGCTACATGGCCTGAATGGCATCCCTCTCACAGGTATGGACCTTTTTTGTTTTTTTTTTGCTGTGCATTTTTTTTTTTTTTTTTTTTTTATACGATCTGTTTGCCTATAATCATAGAGTCAACCTGACCCTTCCAATGCTTTGTTAAACTCGGCTACATGTCCTGATACTCTGATTACAACTATAAGTCAAGTTGCAACACTGTCTGCATTTCACGGTATTATTAAGCATAAAGGCCCACGGTTAAAAGGGGGTGAATTGCAACTATAGCGACTTAGGGACAGGCACCAGAGGACCCAGCATAAGCAGGAGGGGGTGGCAGCGGGAAGACCCATGCAGGGTAGTCTACATCACCCAGATACACGGATACATAAGGTTGATACGGACAACCCGGGGCAAAGCATCTGACTTATAGCGGGGTAACCCCCCGTACGTCTTTACAATATACACATCAATAAAAAGGCATCCCTGGTAAAAACCTTTACATTCCTGGGTAAGAAGCGAAATGCCCTACTCTTAACGGACTGGTTGTCAAATATGAAGGGGAGGCCGCAGAGAAGTACTGATCCCAAAACCCCCAAAGAGAGCCTGAATACTAGCTCCATTCAAAAGTACCTCAAAGATACCAGCATTAAAAGTCCTGAGATGGAAAAAAAACAACAAGGGGCTAAGGAAAAAAAGAAAGAGCAGGAGAAATTAAGGGCAGAACAGGCTGAAATCTCCAGATTAGAACTTGAACAAGATAAATCGGGGGCAGCCGAGGTCACCCCAGCCCAAAGAGACATTACACAAATCCCCACAAAAACAGATATGGCGGAGATGTTCTCCAAACTAGAAAACTCTATTAAATTGGAAATTCTGAACGTTAGAGGAGATATGGGAGCCCTTCTAAAAAGAGTGGAGACAGTAGAGGAATTGACAACTATACAAACCCAAGAGAACGTGGAATTAAGAACGCAGATGGGGCAACTACAAAGGAATCAAAGAGATATGATCTATAAAATAGAGTATATGGAAGACCAAAGTAGAAGGCAAAACTTAAGGATTAGGTCCCTTCCTGAACAGAGAGGGGAAGACCTGAAAGAGAAAATACTAAATCTTTTTAAACCTCTATTGGATAAGGGTGACGACTATGTGCTAAGAATCGATCGGATCCACCGTATCAGGAAACCTGCGGCTCTGGGAGAGGAAGTACCGCGGGACGTTCTCATCAGATTTCACTTTTATGATGATAAAGCTCAAATATGGAGCAAACTCAGAGGAAACCCTATTAAACATGAAGACATTGAATTACAGGTTTTCCCCGATCTCTCAGCAGGAACTCTTGCAAGACGAAGACAGATGAAACCTCTATTAACCAGCCTAAGGGCCTTGAATATGAAATATAGTTGGGGATTCCCCACAGCTTTGATTGTGGTTAACGCTGGGAGAACATTTCGCCTGAAGTATCTGGATGAGTTACAGAATTTCTGTCAAGAACTGGGGATCCCTACCCCTGCAATGCCTGCTAACCGGAACTAAAATAATACAACCCGGCATATGGGGGGGAGAGGGTGCGGGGTGGAGGGGGGGAGAAGGGCCGGTAAGAGGAATAGAGAAAGAAAAGGGGAGAAGAGGGAAGGAAATAGGCGAAGAAAAGGAGAGCGGGGGAGAGAGGGAGCCCCCTCTTTTTTTTTTTTTTTTTTGGGCTCTCCCTTCCTTCCCCTCCTGTGAGAGAGGGGGGAAAGAGAAAAAGAGGGAAAAGGAAAAGGGAAAAAAAGCTGGATCTAAATAAATGAGGGCCTGGGCGGAAGGAGGCGAGGGGTGGTGGGGACCTCGGGGGGGATCGGGCGGACCCGGCGGACTCCCCCCCCCCCTTTTTTTCTTGGGGGGGGGACTCTGCTGTCTGCCGTTGATGCCGGAGCTGCACCCTGAAGGTGCAGTAGACAGGAGGAATCTCTAAGGGATGCCTCGCTGTTTACAAGGGGTCGAAAATAGACCCAGGGATGGGAGGGGGGATCGGTAGGGTGGTGGGAGAGGGGTTAGGGGTTGGGGGGGTGAGGGAGAGGAACAGAAAGGGGGGGTGGTAGGGGGGAGATGGGAGGGAGGGATTAAGGATGTTTCAGTCATACAGGATCGGAGAAATTGGATCAGAATTTACAAGTCCTTTCAAACCAAGGTCTCACATTTCGGAATATGTCCGATAATGATTTGAAGCTTGTCACATATAATGTAAAGGGGCTTAACTCACAGGTCAAGAGGCATAAGATACTGAAGGAATTAAAGTCTTATCATGCACAGGTTGTCTTCCTGCAAGAGACTCATATACCCCAAGAAAGTAGCACTAGAATTCTCTCCTATGAGTATCCGCTGTGGTTCCAAGGAGACACACCAACTAGAGGAGCTAAGGGGGTGGCCATCGGGTTTGCTAGAGGAATAAAATTCGAATACACGGACAGGTTAGTAGACCCCGAAGGAAGGTTCCTGTTCTTAAATGGAAGCATAGGCAATAAAAAATTAACACTAGTGAACATATACAGCCCAAATAAAAATCCGACGGGATTTCTATTACAGATGTTGAGACGTCTAACAACGTTTCGCACTGGCGAAGTTATTCTCGCAGGAGACTTAAATTTCGGCAATGACCCCAGGATGGACTCAACATCAAAAACACGGTCCCTGAATACCCGCCAGCGAAAAACAATAAAACAAAAACTGAGGAATGCGCAGCTAATTGATGTTTGGAGGGTACAGCACCCAGATACCAGAGACTATACTTTCTTTTCTCCGGTCCACGGGACTCACTCTCGACTGGATTATTTTTTTGTTGAACATAAATTCCTAGATCAGGTATTAAAGTCGCAGATTGAGATAATGACCCTGTCAGATCACGCCCCCCTGTCGATGTCTATTAGACTCACTGGTACTCCAAGGTGTTCATCCTCATGGTGCCTCAATGACGGCCTACTGGCAGAGGCCGCCACGGAGGATATCATTAGGAGGGAAATATTATCTTTCTTTGAAATAAACGACAATGGAGAAACCCGTCCGGCATCACTGTGGGAAGCACATAAATCATATATGAGGGGGATCTTTATCTCAATCGGTGCAGGGAAAAAAAAACTTATTAAGGAGCGAAGAGAGAAACTGATAGAAGAGATACGCAACCTAGAAAAAGAGCACAGGGATGAAAAAACAAGAAGCCAAGATACTTTCCATAGACTATTAAATAAAAGAGAAGAAATAAAAACGGAAATGGACATAGACGCTAGGAAATGGTTTCATAAACTAGACACGGATCGCCACAAGTGGGGTAACAAAAGTAGTAAACATCTAGCAAAAATGTTAAAAAACAAGAGAGAGATTAATTATATAGATAAGATACAAAGCAAAACGGGGTCAATGGTTAATGTTACCAAAGATATAGCCACTGAATTTAAACTTTATTATGAATCCCTATATGATGTAAAGACACATGGTCAGAATACACAAACCCAGTTGGAGGATTCCAGGAATTTTGTTAGAAACAGCGCGGTCCCTGCTCTATCACTGGAAGATAGCTCCTATATGGAAAGGCCCATAACCGAACAAGAAATTGCTGAGGCTTTGAAGAGCTCCCCTACTGGCAGAAGTCCAGGTCCAGATGGATTTTCGCTGTCCTATTATAAGAAATTTGAAGACATCTTAATTCCTAGACTCTGCCAGTATTGGAACCAGCTGGGAGGAGAGCACGGAATGGATAAAGAAGCCTTAATGGCTTCAATAACACTAATATTAAAAGAAGGGAAAGATAAAACGTTATGTTCAAGTTATCGCCCCATTGCCCGACTGAATACTGACACGAAGCTCTTCGCAAAAGTTTTAGCCAACAGAATTAAAACCAAGATGCCGGACTTGATACATCCAGACCAAGCCGGATTTGTGATGGGAAGGGAGGGCAGGGACAATGGGATAAGAGCATTGTTGTTGATGAAGGCGAGTAGGAGGGCGGAAGTCCCCAGTCTATTCTTGTCGATGGACGCCGAGAAGGCGTTCGACAGAATAGACTGGGGACATATGTTTACAACATTAGAGGTCATGGGAGTGGGCCCAAGGATGAGGAGCTGGATTGGTATATTATACGATCGCCCCCAGGCAAGGGTAAAGGTGAATGGAGTACTTTCATCGGCCTTCACCATGAAGAATGGTACACGCCAAGGATGCCCCCTGTCCCCTCTCCTATTTGTGTTAGCACTAGAACCCTTACTTTCAACAATAAGGAACATGCCCGATATCGGTGGAATTAAGGTAGGGGAGGAAGAACACAAGCTTGCCGCATTTGCGGACGATGTGCTCTTCTTTCTAACCGCTCCCCGGATTACTCTCCCTAACCTACTCAAAGTTCTGAATACATATGGCCATTTGTCCAATTTTAAAATCAACACCACCAAATCGGAAATTCTGAACATTAACCTAAAAAAAAACAGAGGTGGCCCAACTAAAAGGAGAATTCCAATTCCCATGGAGGGAGAACATCACTTATCTAGGGGTTAGATTGGCAAATACACTAAGAAAAACATATGCGATAAACTATATCCCCTTGTTGGACCAGATAAAAAACGAGACTAAAAAGTGGACAATGAAATCGCTGTCATGGGTCAGGAAAATCAATGCAGTGAAAATGATTATCGCACCAAAAATAAATTATAAGTTCCAAATGCTCCCATTAGCAATTCCTAGAGTATACTTTAGAACCCTAAAAAGTATCGTTTCGAAATTTGTCTGGTCCAACAAGAAGCCGCGGATAGCAGCAGAAACCTTGACAAGGGAAAAAAAACTGGGGGGTCTGGCTTTGCCGGACTTCGAAAAATACTACAACGCTATAGCACTTACACGGGTCACAGAATGGACAAAAGAGGGGGGAAAAAAGAGATGGGTAAACTTAGAAAATACACTTAGCAACACTCATTTAGGATGTGTGATATGGAATCCACCGGAATTTAGGGCAATAAGTACAGAACTACACGAGATTACACGAGTTACACTGAAAGCGTGGGACAACCTTCACAGAAACAATAGATGGAAATATAACTCACCGTTGATCAATTTAAAAAATAATATTTATTTTGAGCCAGGAAGAAGCAAATTATGGGGTAACTGGATTAAAAAAGATGATGCACGACTAAGAGACATTACGAAACACGGTAAAATAATCACTTTTCACGAACTAAGACAAGCGAGGGATTTGCTGTCGATTGACACCTGGAGATATGCCCAATTGAAGCACTTCGTAGAGAGATTACCCCAGCCAATTAGAGGTGGGGAAGACTACACTGAAATGGAGAGGATATGTATGCGATCGTCAACTAAAAATAATATCTCCCTTATATACAAAATCCTCATAAGAGAAGGCTCAGGGGGGGCCCCTCCAGGTGTCAAAAAATGGCAAAAAGAACTAGGATCCCCCTGTAATAAATTTAGATGCGAAAAAAAATTTAAGTTAATGCACGGGGCAGCGTTGGATATAAAAACCATAGAAGTAAACTATAAATGTATCTCCGGTTGGTATATAACCCCAGTCAAGATGAGTAAATATCAGAAGGATAGTTCCCCCGAATGCTGGAGAGGCTGCGGTGATATAGGCACTATGGCACACATATGGTGGTACTGTCCTATAATTAAAAAATTTTGGAGATCAATTCTCGAATTGATCAAAAAGATAACAAATCAGAACATACCCGAAGAGCCTTGGGGGGTACTATTCCACGGGAATGATATTCCCCTGAAGCAGTATCAAGTTTCCCTAGTACCCATTCTCCTAGACGAGGCAAAAAAATTAATTCCGAAAAATTGGAAGAAAGGTGAGAGCCCTCAAATAGGAGAATGGATAGCGCGAGTGAACATACAACAAAGATTAGGAAAAACAGAACCCAAAGGAGTTGAGGGACCGGGAGAAGAGGTAAAGGAGGGCAAGTGGGAGAGTTGGAATAAATTTAAAAACTCGTGGAGATACTATGAAGAGTTAACCCGGTAAGGAGAAAGCCCCTACCGAAAATAGCACTGATTAGCCCCTGTCAGGTGGAGAAAGTGACAAGGCTGCTCAAAAAGAACAGGACGATTCTGATCCAAATAGGTGAAAGATAGAAGTATTTATCTGTTTAGCTGAAATGGGGGGGGGGGGGGGGTGGTAAAATACTTATCAGAATGATATAAGGTGGGGACATGAGATGTCTGAACCTTGATTATATGTATATATACGTGTGTAAAAAAAATTTTTCGAAATAAAAAAACATTTAAAAAAAAAAAAAAAAAAAAAAAAAGAGATGAATAACAGCAATCTCAAAATATATTACCAATGAGTTATTGACGTAATTCTAGGTCTATAGAATTTAAATGTAGATATATTCTGTCATAAAAAAAAAAAAAATGTGGTTCAAATATATTTTCTTATATATTTTTTTGGTGTGGACATACCACACTATACCGTAGGAGTTAAGGTGGGAGGAAGTGGAGAAGAGAGGGGGAGGGGAAAAAAAAAAGATAGATAGATAGGGAGGGGGGGGGATGAGGAGATCAGGGAGTAAGCATTAACGTGAGACACTATTGTTTCATTATTTTCACGGATAGTCTTAAGATAATCTTTTCCGGTTTAAATGTGTCTTTCTTAAGTGATAATATCTTTATATTCTTGCGTGTTTTTAAACTCCAGCCAGTTGTACCATACAGAAGTGAAATTGGTTATTTTCTCTTGGGAGATACTGATAAGTTCTTCTATTTTTTCTATACAGTTTATTCTTCTGAACCATTCCTTTTTTGTAGGGACTATATTTGTGCGCAAGTGACAGGGGATACAGTGTCTTGCTGCGTTTGTCATGATCATGGATAATGATTTCAGATATCTTTGTTTGGGTAAAAAGTTGTGGTGTAGCAAGTATTGCGCAGGGGAATACTCCAGGTCCTCTGAAGTGATTGATGTTATGGTGTCATGCACCGCCCTCCAAAAATCCTGGATTGCAGAGCAGGACCACCATATGTGTATCATCGAGCCTTCCCCATCCCCGCATCTCCAACATCTATCAGATATCTGGGGGTAAAATTTATGTAGGAGCGAGGGGGTTCTATACCACCTTGTGATTATTTTAAAGCCACATTCTTGAGTGGTTACATTTAACGATCCTTTGTGTGCAAAATTGTGTATTTTTTCCCAGTCTTCTTCTGATATGTTTGTTTCAAGATCTTTTTCCCACGCCTGACACGACACACTGGAGAACTCCGTATTATCACCATATAGTGAATAGTATAGGGACGATATAATATGTCTTTGTGGGGATTTTTTTGAGCATAGGGTTTCTAGTGTTGTAGGAAGTCTCGTCCAGTATTGGGCGGTCTCACTTTTTGTCAGGAAGTGTCGGATTTGCATGTAGTTCCATTGCGATATCGTATTTGGGTCAATTTCCGTTTTAATTTCGTCTCTGGATAAGAGATTACCTCTTTTGAAGAAATGTTTCACCAGTATGTCCTCATGAGGCCAGTCGTTGATCAGGAAGTGCTGATCCTGACCAGGGGGAAAGTCAGGATTATCTCTTATCGGAGTGAGGGGGCTAAGCCAAGGGAAAGGACGGGTCTGTTTAAAGGAATTTTGGAAGTTTTCTAAGGTAGGTCCTATGAGGGGATGAGCTTTGAGATTTTTAGAGTGATGCTTTGGGTTTAACCACGGTAATACTTTAATCTGTTCGGGGAATTGAATTTGTTCCAGGGCAACCCAATCTTTAACTGCCTGATGAATGTTCCAATCCACTATTCTGGCTAGGAGGGCTGCTTGATGATATTTTTTTAAGTCGGGCAGGGCTATCCCCCCTTTATTTTTGGTTAAGTTTAATTTGGTAAATTTAACTCTGGGCGGTTTACCTCTCCAGATAAATCCCGAGCACGCTTTGCGGAAGGATGCAAAGAAAGATGATGGGAGGCGGATGGGAATAGTTTGCATAGTATATAGAAATCTAGGTAGTATTGTCATCTTTATTAAGGAAGCTCTACCGAACCAGGAGACATTGAGGGCATTCCATCTTTTTAGGTCTTCTTGGGTTTCCTTTAAAATGGGAAGGAAATTGATTTGGAAAAGTTCTTCTAAGTTTGTGGGGATCTCTATTCCTAGGTATGTTATTTTTTGTTTGGCCCACGCAAAGGGGAAATTTTGTTTGCATAAATCCACTGAGTTTTGGGGTAGAGTGATGTTGAGGGCGTTGGATTTTGAATGGTTGATCTTTAAGTTAGAGAGTAATTGGAAGTGCTCTAAGTCTTGGATTAAGTTGGGTAGGGAGATATGAGGTTCCGCGAGGAAGAGGAGAATATCATCCGCAAAGGCTGCGACTTTATATGTTTTGTTTTGGATTTCTATTCCCTTAATGTCTGGGTTTGATCTTATTTTGTTTAATAGGGGTTCTAATGTAAGTACGAACAATAATGGAGAAAGGGGACAGCCTTGTCTTGTACCATTTCGGAGATTGAAGGCGTTCGACAGGTGGCCGTTGACCCGGACTCTGGCTGTTGGGTTGGAGTATAAGGCTCTAATATATGCTCTCATTTGTGGTAATATACCTACGTGTTTTAGTACTTCATCCATATAGTCCCAGGCCACTCTGTCGAACGCCTTCTCTGCATCTAGGGACAAGAAAAAGCCTGGTTTCTTTTTTGATGTTAGCCAGTGATTTATATTTATTGCTTTGATTGTATTATCACGTCCCTCTCTACCTGAGATAAAACCCACTTGGTCAAGTGATATTAGGGAGGTTAGTAGTGGCAACAGTCTGTTGGCTAGTATTTTTGCGTATATCTTTACGTCTACGTTAATTAAAGATATTGGTCTGTAGTTCGTAACTTGGGATGCATCTTTGCTTTCTTTGGGTATGACTGTTATATGGGCCTCAAGCATTTGTTTTGGGGGGTTTTGATCTAAATGTAGTGATTGATAGGTTTTCAGAAATCTTGGTTTCAGAATATCTGTGAATGATTTATAATATTGTAATGGAAGTCCATCAGGGCCTGGGGCTTTCCCTAACTTCATGTCCTTTATCGCTTTATCAAACTCTGGGCCAGATATAGGTGCTTCAAGCTCTAGTGCTGTGTTTTCTGCTATATGTGGAGGGCTGTATTTCTCGAGGAAGTTCTGAATGAGATTTACCCTCTTGGTTGAGTTAAGGGGGTAATTGGGATTAGACGGGATGTTATATAGGTTCTGGTAGTATAATTCGAATTGTTTGGCAATCTCCCCATTTGAGGAATGAGTTCTCCCCTGGCTGTCTCTTATGTGATGCACTGTTGAGGCAGCTTTTTTACTCTGGACTGCTCTCGCTAGAAGTCTTCCACTTTTGTTTCCCTGCTCATAATAGATCTTATGTCTCAGGATATACTGTCGTTTGGTTTTCATGTTGAGTTTTCAGATAATTGTGTCCTTACGCTAGTCAGTTCCTCAAATGTTGAGATCGCCAAGGTTCGTTTATGTGTTGTCTCTAGTTTGTGGATTTGGTCCAATAGGGATCTAATTTTGGCTTGGTGGTCCTTTTTAATTTTGGCTAACATTTTAATGAATTCCCCTCTTATGACACACTTATGTGCTTCCCATTGTGTAAGTAAAGACGTTTCGTCATTTTCGTTTTGTGTAAAGTATTCTTTTAGGGTGTTTTTGAAGTGTAACAAGTCTATGGGGTCTTTCAAGACTGTGGTGTTGAGTCTCCAGGTCTTAGTAGAGGTATTTTTTTCTGGAAAAGTTAGTGTCATGGTAATCGGGTGATGATCGGAAATAGTCATGGGTTCGATAGAGGTCATTACTAGGAGTTTGAGATCCGTCTGTGAGAGGAAGAAATAATCAATTCTGGAATATTTTTGGTGTCTTGGTGAGAAATATGTATAGTCTTTAGTTTGTGGGTTCAGAGTTCTCCAGGTGTCGTGCAGCGTGAGTTCTTGCAGTTGGGTTTTTATTTGTTTCAGTGCTCTGTAGGGAAGGCTCGATGTACCGCTTGATGTATCTATGAGAGGATCTAGGGGAGCGTTGAAGTCTCCGCCTAGAATTAGGATACCTGCAGAAAAGGTTGTCAGAAGTTCTTTAATTTTGCGAAAAAACGCTACCTGCTTAGAGTTGGGGGCATAGATGTTTGCTATCGTGATAGGGTGGGGGCCTATTTTTCCTTTCAGAAAGAGGTATCTACCCCCAGGGTAAAGGTGTCTGTTTTGAGATTAATATTGAGACACCTTTGGTTTTCCCTTCCGGGTTGGTGGCGTGGTACACTGTTGGAAATCTTTTGTCCTGTAGTTTTGGCGTTTTGTCTGATTTGAAGTGTGTTTCCTGTATGCATACAATACTTGCTTTTTGTTTGTGAAATTCGTTGAGAAATTTAGTTCTTTTTTCTGGGATGTTAAGCCCTTTTGCGTTTATTGAGAACAATTTTATCGAGGTTTGAATGGTTTGATGCTTGTAGGGTGACATCTTGAGTTTGGTCCGTAAAGGTCAAAGGGCTTACTGTCTCAGATATGATGAGAATAGGCTACGTTATTTGGAGTATAAATTTGCGTGTACTATTGAAAAAAGGTGTCTATTAGCTATGCAAATATTGTATATCACACCGAAGGTGGGGGAGAAGGGGGTGAGGAAGAGAAAAAAAAAAGAATAAAAATTGAAAAAGTATATATAAATAATTAAGTAAATAAAAATAAATTAATAAATAAAGATAAATAAAAAAGGTAGGAAGTAAGTATGAGGGGGGGGGGGGAGGGTGGCTAGGGGAAGGGGTAGGGAGTAAAGGGGTTTTCCGGAGATAGGTTAGGACCAGCTAGTCTAACCTATTTTAAAGGTCCGGTAAGGTCAAAGAGCAGGTATATTGCTCTTTGTGTGGGGACGAGGTCCAATTGGAACCAGAAGCTGTCTTGAAATATTTAATAAACTACTGTTAGATATTATCTAACGGGCACTCTGGAGCAGCTAGCTAAATGTTGTACTTAATGTTACAGGCTAAATGGAGTACAATAATATCCGGGGATCGGGGATATTGGGCGTTAAGCGGGTAAGTATCTATCACATTGTGTTTATTGGGATATTGAATGCTGGATTTATGTGTGAAGTCTTTTTAGTTTACCTTTTGTTGTAATAGATGTAGGCCATAAAAAAACATGTGTTGATTATTCAAGCAGGTTTGGTATGCAAAATAATCCTATCTGTAATTCTGTTTTTTGGCCACAAGATGGGGCTAATGTGTTGGAAAGTCCAGATTTCTTATTTACTATAAGATAATGAGAGAGAAGTTTTGGGGCAAAGAACTATTGGATGTGCATAATTTAAAGCATGCTACATATATCTGTCTGCGTTCTTATATATCCTTACCAACAATTAATAAAACGTATTATTTACCCAGTATAACTATTGCCGAGAAGGCTGGTTTGTAAGGCAGCATGGCGGTCAGGGGATATTATATATTCTTATCATGGCCCTGCTTGCTAAATGCATGGGAGCCATATAATCAGCGGAGTTGTCATCAAATAGTGTCACCTTTAGTATGAGGGGTACCGTTCGATGAGGTGGGGAGAAAGATATATTTTGTAGATTATGTTTCAGTTCTAGCGTGATATTTTACATAGATCCGCCATATTGCCTCAACACCGTATTAAGTCGAACTAAGCATAACATTGAAGGTATATTTTTGTCATGAAGTGGTAACCTTTCTATTTGTCCACATTTTATTACTTAATACATAACATAACTGTATCTGCCATATTATTCTGCTTTGCCCTACATCTAGGCTTTATAACAGAGAAGACAGGTTAGTAAACCTATAGAGACCACAAAAAGGCGGAAAAAATAAGACATAAAAATCAAATGTTCAGTTGCGGGTGGAGTTAGCGAGAGTTCAGGTTCCCTGCCCAATCCGCGTAAGTCTTTTTTCCTTTAAAGTTGTGTATCATAAAGATTGATACGGCTTATGGGGCATAATAGTAATGTGAGTAATGCATTCCCCTTTGTTCCTGTGATGTACGCTAATACTAAAGAGAAAAAAATAATAAAAAACATCTGTGTTTTGAGATATAAGTCTCGAGTTTTACCTTTCTTGAGTGTATGGGGAAATTCGTTACAATCTAATTACTCACGTATAGTCATACCAGGCTCGTGTATACCGGTCTGCCGTTCATGTTTTGGGTTCGTTGTTTTCGATTCGGAACATCGGAGTTATGTAGGTGTGTTTGTTGATGGTGGGTCTGGTGTGTCCCAGTTGTGTCAGTTTCCTGTAATGTAAAGGGGAAAAGGAGAAAGGGAAAGAGACAGGAAACTGATCCAAAAGCCATGTCCAGCTTATGGGGCTGTAAAAGTAAATTGACGTCTTGTAGCTGGCGATTTTCTGCTTGTCTACCGTTGGTCAGGTGTATGCTTGGACGAGATGTAGATCAGGAGTTGTACACTGCTGAAATGGTAGATGCATACTGGAACTTTTAGAAGGCGATTTGTGGTTAGGTGTCCATCTGGTCATGATGCTCCATGCGGTCTCTGCGTCTCGGTGGTGAGAAGCCAGGGCTTCCTTGGTTTAGGCCTCTCCTGCATTGTTGGGCCGATGGTGATCGTCTGCGTCGATCTCTGTTTCTTTGGGTTCTGGGAGTGTAGTTGTTGGTCACTTCGATCCAGGTTTCGTTCAGCATGTAAGAATTGTACCAATCTGGGACTTCGATTGGCGGGATATTCAGTGTTTCAAAGAAGGCACGGAGATCCTCTGGTGTGCGAAGTAATGCTGTTTGGCCCCTCCATGTTGCTGAGAGGCAAAATGGAAACTTCCATCTATAGGGTATTCCTCTTGTGCGTAATTGGTCTGTGATCGAGCGTAATGCTCTGCGTTGCTGCAAAGTAATGTTAGAAAGGTCTTGGAATAATTTGATCTCCGCCCCATTAAAGTGCACCCGGCCTTTCTCTCTTGCTTTTTTTAGAATGGCTTCTTTGAGAGGGAAGTTTACCAAGCAACAAATTATGTCTCTGGGTGGGTCTGTGTCTCTTCCTCTCGGTCTGAGTGCCCGATGGATTCTCTCAAAATCTATGGGGGAATCTGGCGGTCTTTCCAGCAGGTCATTGAAGATTGTCGCCACTGTTTGTTCAAGCGGGTTTTGGTCAGCTAGTTCTGGGACCCCCCTGACTCTAATATTATGGCGTCTTCCTCGGTTATCGAGGTCTTCTAAATGGCGCTGTATTTCCACGATATGCGAGAGATGCATGTCTGAAGTCTTTTGGACCTGTTTTATTGCCTCAGCTTGCTTTGCTGTTGTCTGCTCTACTGCCCCCAGCCTTGCTGCTACCCCTTGAATGTCTGCCTTTAGGTCTGTGATGGCGGCCGACAAAGTTGATTTAATGTCAAGTGCCACTGCCTGTAAGTCTGAAAGGCACAGGGTCTGAGAGGGCTGTTTAGGGGTAGATTCCACCCCTGTGTGGTTTTGTGAGCCGATCGCGCCGTCCGGCGCGCCGCTGGAGCCGCCGAGCGGGCCGCATGTTTTAGGCGAGGCCGCGGCTTTTGGGCCTTCACACAGAGATGTCCGGAACATTGCTGGGATGTTGTTTATATTGTTGGGGATTACCTCTGGAGTGTCCCTGGGTGCTGTGGAGTGCTTGTCCCCCTTTCCCATGCTCGGATGGAGAGCGATTCGGCCTGTGTTTGAAGTTAGCTGCTCCTATGTGCCAGAGAGCATGGATTAAGCGTCCATTCCGGTCCGGAGTTAGGCTACGCCCCCCATATACATATATATATAACAACATATTGGTATACAACATATTTATACATACTGTATACAACAATGAGGTATAGAGAGGGAGATGTAGGAAAGACTTGCAAGTTGCTCAGTGGGGACAGAAGGAGTCAAACTCCACCTCACAGGGTCTAGGTGAGTGTGTCCAGTGGAGACCACCATAGAAGAGGGCAGAAGGAGAATCAGAATTAGATGGTTGAACCAGGTATCAGTAATGGCAAGTATGTTAAAGGAATAGAAGATAAAATGGCCATGCACAGAGGTGAGCTTGTTAGAGACAGAGTGGTCATTCCAGGGGGCACATGAAAAGGCAGGGCTGGTTTTTGGAAGCATTGGCATATAAGGTAAACTTAGTGGATTGTAGCTGTTGCTAGAGGGGGAGGGGTGCCAGATGTGGGGGCTGCAGTTAGAAATCAGAGGGCTAGGATTAGGAGGAATGTCTCCAGAGATTAGGATAAGAAGGAGGGTGAAGAGAGTAGGATGGGAGCAGGATGTATATGAGAACAAATACCTCACTGTGCCCCTGCATGTGGGTTTAGTATTTACAGAAGGGCTCGAGTGCACTAATATGGAGAGGGTAGGAGTGAGGGTAGGGTGATATATATAATCTGTGGGGTATAGAGGAGGGGTAAAGTAAGGAGAATGTGAAGACAGAAGACACACGTGAGAAGGAATGGTAGAGGGAGTATATTATAGGGAAAAGAGAGTGGGAATTAGACGTCATAAAAAATGATTTACAAAATGTTGGTTTGCTTGCAGTCTTTCCAAAGTGGAGCATAGTCATCTTACTGCTTTAGTTAGACTGCTGTGTTCAACTGCTTTAATACTTGTTTAAAAAATACTTAGTGAACAAAAATATCTGCCACTTGCTCCCTGGCTGAAACTTTCCCTATAAACAGATCTAAATTTATAGGAAGATGGATCAGGGAAGTACCGTATTTATCGGCGTATAACGCGCACAGGCGTATAACACGCACCCCAAGTTTAGGAGGGCATTTTAAGGAAAAAAAAGTTTTAGGAGGGAAGTTTAGGGAAAAAAACTTACATTTAAGCGTCATTTGCAGCTTGCCCAGCGTCCCACCTCCCTGCTGTCTCGGGAGCGAGCGCAGGGAGGCGGGACTACGAGCAGAGCCGAACAGTCGGCTCTGTCTTTTCCGGCGGCGCTTCGGTCTTTTTTGACGTCGCTTCGGTCTTTTTTGGCGGCGCTCGCTATTTTTTGGCGCCGCTCGCTATTTTTGTCACTTTTTTGGGGGTATCGGCGTATAACACGCACCCACGACTTTCCCCCTTTTTTAAGGAGGAAAAGGTGCGTGTTATACGTCGATAAATACGGTATTTGTCAATTGATTAATTAGGAACTGATAACACTTTAATGGAAGAGGAAATTGTCAAAAAAACTGATCAGCCACAGACATAGGCCAAAGTCATAAAAGTTCAATGATTATTTGATCCCCAAAAAGAAATAAGAGTCAATCACCAAAAATATAGACATGTTTAACCACTTGACCTCTGGAAGATTTACACCCCTTCATGACCAGGCCATTTTTTTAGATACGGCACTGCATTAATTTAAACTGACAATTGCGCGGTCATGCAACGCTGTACATAAATAAAACGTAAGTCTTTTTTTCCCCACCAATATAGCTTTCTTTTGGTGGTTTTTGATCACCACTCTGTTGTTTTTTTATTTTTTGCCTATAAACAAAAAAGACCATTTTGAAAAAAAACAATAAAAAAATGTAAAAAATCAAACGTCTTCATAAATTTAGTCCAATTTGTATTCTGCTACATATTTTTGGATTTTTTTTTTCCCAATAAGTGTATATTGATTGGTTTGCACAAAAATTATAGTGTCTACAAACTATGGGATATATTTGAAAAAAGAGGGGAGAGAAAGTGGACCAAAAGGCCCAGACAGGACTCTTTATAGTAAGCTTTATTGAAAACAATTACACCAAAATATCATTAAGAAAAAATTAGAATGATACCTCCACCACATAATTTTAAAATATGATAACTTTATCAATACACAAGTGGCCACAACAGACAAACATTCATTCATTCAACTCTCATACTGATCAAATACCAGCTGGTAATGAAGGTTTACTTCATTACCAGCTGGTATTTGATCGGTATGAGAGTTGAATGAATGAATGTTTGTCTGTTTAACCTAAAGGAGGAGATTTCCCTTCTGTATATATAGAAGCAAGAAAATGCTATTTGATCATTACTGAGGAGGTGTTTAGGCTTTACAAGGATCTTCAGCTGGAGACATTGATACTGTGTATAGAGACCGATTACTAGACATGTGCATTCGTTTTCGTCCGAATGCATTTTCATCCGAATTTCGAGTATTTTCGTTAGCGTTTTAAGAAACGATAACGAACGTGCAGAATCCGAAAACCGAAAGATCTGACATAAACAAATGCTTTATTTTTGTTTTCGTTGCAACAGTTCGATATAGATAGGAGATTCAACATGACGCTGACAATAGCGATCTGTGTCCATCAAACCTGTGGTCGAATGTGCCTAACCTTAGCTCTATTAGTTCAAGATTATTCTACATAGAGAGAAAATATTCGACATTATAGAGACAATAGCATAAAAGGTTGAATGTACCTAACCTAACTCTATTAGTCCAAGATTATTCAACATAGAAAGAAAAGATTTGACATGAAGATTCCACGAAGCAGTCGCAGCGAGCGGACATTTATGGTCAAATGCTCTGACCATAGGCTATAGAATAATTCTAATGTTGGTTGACTAGTAATAACAATTAATAAATATAATTATTACTAGTGTCATACAACATTAGAATTCTACTATAACTTGTAGGCGGAACGTTCAACCGGGAATGTACGATTGCGGCGTCATACAGTTTAGATGCTCTGTCGAATCTTCTTAGAACATTCGACAGACACCATAAGCCTTCAATGACAGATTCAACCTTAATTATTTTGGATTTTCAGACAAATGCATTTTTTTACGAAACTAAATAGATAAAAACGAATTTCGGGAGTAACTAATTAAATGTATATTTCGGATGAAAACGAAAAATAAAAACATAGATAGAAACAAAATATTTCAGTGTGCACATGTCTACCGATTACAGACAGTCCTGGATGGATAAAGGAGCAAAACCACAGTGGGGGGAGGGGGATAAATTCCCTTCACTTACCCAGACCGGTGTTAGTATACACAGATGAAAACTCACTTCACTCGATTAGGGTCCAGTAGACCGGTAAAATGTCTTTTCAGACTGTTTGCTGTCTGGTAATGTGGGGGAGAAAATTATGTGTCCGTCGTTGTGAGATGTGAATCAGCATGTGAGCCTGTCAGCAAGTCTGCTAGTACCATTGACAATCATGCTGCAGTCTCTGCTTCAATCCAGGGAGCACTTCCGCATTCGAATGGTCCGGCCGACCTTTGTGGATGTCTGAGAGGGAAGTCTGTTGCTTTCACTCTGTGTACAGACTGTAGATTACAGCTAGTGCGGTGATGTCACTCTGACGTATTTCAAACAATGGGATATATACTGTGATTTTTATTTATTTATTTTTTTCCTAGTAATGGTGGCATACAGTGACTTATAGCAGGACTATGATATTTCGATGAACATTCTGACACTAATTTACACTTTTGACACTTTTTGGGAACCAGTGACATTAATACAGTGATCAGTGCTAAAAATACTAATGACATTGGCTGGGGCAATCAAAGGGATACATGTGTGCCTAGCCAGTGTTTTGGTGTACTGTGTGTGCTTCTTTTACTAAGGAAAGTGAAGTATTTTCCAAGCAGCAGTCATTTACCATGGATCATTTTCACAGTGGCAATTATCAATCATACTGTACATAACATGGAGGTGGTTAAGCATGAATATTCCAAGAAGCAGTCATTTACCATAGATATTAATGTACAAGCTGTACACCAATCATTGAGTGTGTTTTCCTCTGCCAGTGAGAGAAGTTCTGAAAGTGTATGCCAAAAATGATGATGAACTCCTGAGAGAGCCCACAAGGAATACAGTAGATCATCTGGGCCAATCTTCTGTGGCCTGGGCATGGATACATGTGGCTGCGGGGTTGGGAATGCCTCAGTTGCTTATGACTGTCTGAGGGATAAATCATATAAGGAGGGTCTACATGAACTTAAAATGTACAGGCTTAAGTAAAGAAGGGAAAGGGGAAACATTATTGAAACATTGAAATACATTAAGGGTGTCAATAAGATTCAGGGGGGCAGTAATTTAAAATATAAAGCAAAGTTTAAAAATACATGAACATAGCCTCAAACTAGCAGAGGAAAGTTAGAAATTAATCTTAAAAAATAGTATTTTACTGAAAGAGCAGTTGGCGTTTAGAATAGACTTCCAGCAGAGGTAGTGAGTCAGTCAACAGTAAGTACTGTAGAATTAAACATGCTTGGAACAAACATAGATGTGTACTCATCATGTAGACAAAAAAAAACTTAAAAATGCAAGAGATTCAATGGACCTCTTGGTCTTTTTTCACAGTTACTCTTCTATCATTTTTTTTAGAGAAGCAAATCAGGACAGCTTTGAAAGCATGGGCTGGATATTTAAATATGAAATTTCCATATGTATTATTTCATATTTAAGTAAAAAATTGTTTATTATATGTTTTAGTTCTGAACATAGCAAATACGAAAATATACAAATGCAATACATTATAAGGGGGTCATCTACAACACAGTGAACTTGATAAGGTACAAAAAAAAATAGCGTTTTTACCTGTGTTAATATAATGCATGTTGCCATGCTATAGATTTGTTTTCAGGTGTAATGCCACTTATTCTTACCTAAAGCACATCCCAATAAACATATTTAAATGTGCTGTGTGTTGTGGTGCAATGCATTGGTAAATATAGTGCATTTTTTTTTTCACAATTTGAAGTACATGTATGTGTTATATGCACCCTTTTGGTGTGAGCAAGCCCTTAAATTGGTTTTAAAAGTAAAGTTTTTTTTTTTACCTTAATGCATTCTATGGATTAAAGAGGAATTTTCAGGGTGACCACTTCTGCGGGTGTAGCTATGTAAAACAATAAATGCCTATACTATTTAAAATCCACTAATACATAGTCTCACCCGGTTCTGCACATGCTCAATTACTCTCCACTTTTGTGCCAAAAATCAGAGCCACTAGAGGCTGCTCTGCTGACAGCCTAAACATTTACTGCTGCTTAGGGCTTCAGTGAAATGGCAGCCTCCGGCAAGAAGAAACAGGAGCAATGCTGGAGGCAATTTATGGCATACACTAATTTGGGTAGCATAATTATTAATATGGAATGTATGTTCCTTGCTAAAGATCAATTTGTTATATCAAGGTGTTATGGGTAAAGTTCTGCTTTAAAGTAGAACTATAGGCAAAACATTTTTTTCATTTTAGATAGAGCAAGGAGGGTTATAGCCCCTGTCAGATTTTTTTCACCACCTGTCCCATTGCAGAAATTTACCTTAACTTCCTGTCCCATAGCCAAACAGGAAGTGACATAAAATACCTGCAAATTAAAGGAATTATTTGGTGACCCCCAGGTCACTGGAACTAGTATCCCCATTGGAAGAGTTCCCCTCTATTACTTTTCAGTGGACAACACAAAATTTGGGGTTTTCTTTTACTTTCACGTTCAATGATATTGGTAAACAGGACAAATAGAGAGGATGAATCTCCTTGATGGGGGGGGGGGGGGGGCAGCAATAACAACAACAAGTGTTCTAATCCCTCTCCACTCTATCCAAAACAAAAAAAAGTTTTGCCTATTTGCCTTTAGTTATACTTTAAGGTAAAAAAAAAACTTCTCTGCACAGCTTCCAAGCCCCCCCCCCCCTTAAACTTACCTGAGCCCAATCTTGATCCAGCACTTTGCTCTCTCTTTCCTCATTAGACAGAGAGGCAGCAGTGGAGGCCACTGGCAATGGACACACAGAGTACAGGAGTACAGCTCGGGAGCAAGTCTGCACCAGTGCCCCCATAACAAGTGGTTTGCTATGGGGACACTCAGCACGGGGAAGGATCTGGACTGCTCTGTGCAAAAATATTGCTCAGAGCAGGTACAGCATGTAAGTATAACTTTTTTGTACACCTCATAACAAAAATCAAAATTAAACGTGTAGCGCTGTCAAGACATTACCTTAATAAATAATAAATAAATAAAGTTCAAAAGTCCATCTATTATATTAAAATAAAGATGAAAGATGAAAAAAGAGGGGGAAAAAAAATTAGTAGTGCAAATACCCAATTCAACATAAAGTGAACTTGAAGAGTGTGTTGATCCAATATTTAATCTGTGAAAACAACCGGTGTTCCCCACAGCATAGATACTGCAAATATATCTGATTACCAGATTTTTAGACCCTCCAGGGTCTATATGCACATTAGTGGGCTTACACCCCTCACTACGGGCTCAACCGCATCAGCTATCCAGCCTGCTTAATTTGATTCCATAGGTGTTTCCCCCACAGCTATCATCAATCAAGGAAACTTCAGAGTCCAGTCACACAATGATCATATGGAAGAGGAAGATAAATGAATAGTGCAACATTCTTTAAAAGCACACAGGAGTTTATTAAAAGTTGTACTTACAGCAAAAATTATAAAAATAGGCTCAAAATCCAGCACCCTCCACGAGTGCTCAGACGTTACGCTCCGTGCCGGGCCTGACATACGTTTCGTCCAATAGGACTACTTCTGTGAGGCAGTAAGGGTCAGCGGTGCTCACATCACTTCCTTATATCCAGAGCAAATTCTGTTGTCAAACACTAGAGAGCAGTGCCACCAGTATCAGAACCAGAGTGAACCACACCGCCGTATTTCCGTAGTCCAAAACTACTCCTATGGCATCCATGTTCCAAGGGATCAACTGTGCTCTATTCAACAATTAACTGAATGTATTGTTGTTGGAAACTGCATATATGGTCAGTCCAGGCACTTATTTAGAATGCACAAATCTTATATTCGGTTGACCATAATGCAATTAGTCCTAAGGTAACCATATCATCACTTCCTAATTTCCAAAAGGCAATATTAATGCCGACCATTAGAGAGCAGTGTATCTGTTAAACAGTGTTGAAACCAATATGGACCGCACAGCCATATTCCCGTAGCCCGAGATTCCTCCCATGGCAGCCATGTTCCAAAGGATCCACTATGCTCTATTTCTGGTCTAACCATATTGTACCTATCAATTAATAATCCCACTCTCAACATGGCGGTAATTAACTTGATCAAACATTCAACTCTATGGCATATCATTATTAATATCATATATGGTGGATGATAAATAATATACAATAAAATAAGTATATTAAAATATTGAATACATGTAGTCCCAACTGATAAAATCTTTAACTATTGTTAATAAAACTATTGATGTCCCACTTGGCATTTAAATCCTCTGGCTGATAGGATCAGAGTTCATATATCCAGCGAGTTTCTTGCCTGGATATATGTCGAACCATATTAATGCCCCTCCAATGTGATATACCCACCTCAATACCCACCACCTTCAATTGCAATGGATCCTTGTTATGTTTTAATGCAAAATGCCTAGAAAGGTTGTGTTTTGGGAAGCTGTTATTTATGTTAGCTAAATGTGCACCCAGTCTAACGTGTTTCGCCCTCTTGGTCCTCCCTACATATTGTTTACTACAACTGCATTCCAGTATATAAACTACATTCTTTGTGTTACAAGATATAAAGATTTCTATCTGATATGATTTACCCATAACTGTAGATGAAAAAGTTGTGGTCCTAATGGCGTTTGGACCCACACATTTGCATACCGGCCACTTTCGACAAGGAAAAAACCTTTCAAATTCATGAAAAAAGTGGACCTACTTGGTGGCTCCACAACATTGGGGGCTATTAAATGTCTCAATTCCAGTGCCTTCCTAAAAATTACTTTTGGTTCCCTGGAGAGCAGGGCCCAGAGTCTCATCACTCTTTAATCCTTAGGGGCCAGGATGATCTCCCTATCTAATGTCGCTACTTGTTGATTGGTAGCTCTGGATAACCTTTTTCCAAAAATCTCTAGCTGATTATCTCAGATTGTTTTAGGAAATCACGCTTATTAGAAAAACAATTTCTTCTGATCCTTAGAAATTGACTTTTCGGGATACCAGCAAGGATGATGGCAACTGGACATTGGTATGTAGCCATTTCTGTCTGTTTTTTAAATAATTCTTAGTACAAAAACTGTTGCCTTTCCTCATAACAACTAGATCCAGGAAATTAACTTCCAATTGACTATATTAATAATTCCATTCAATACCCAACAGATTCGCTTTTAAATCTTCCATAAAAATCAATAGTGTATCCTCTGTACCCTTCCAAATGAACAGTGCGTCATCGATATAACAATGCCAAAATATAAGCTCCATTCTTGGTGTGTTGAAAATAGCCAAAAATTGATCATCATAACAAAAATAATTATGACCCATACAGAAATGGATTTAATAAATCTCCTATGAGATCTTGGTATGCCATGATTATCCTTTAAAAATAACTTCACTGCTTTAAGAGCCTCATCATGTGGGATTATGGTGTATAGTGAAGATACATCCACAGTTACGAGTATGCAATCTTCCTCCACTATCATCTCATTGAGAGCTGTGATTGTATCTTTAGTGTCTTTAAGATATGCTGGTGTGCTAGTCACCAGTGGCTGTATGAAAAAGTCAATGTACATCCCGGCTCTGGAAGTCACAGACTTAATACCACTGACTATGGGGGACCTGGAGGTTTTTCAAGCAACTTTAGAATTTTTGGGAGGTAGTAGATTACTGGGATTCCAGGAGATATTGGGATCAAGTATGATTTCTCATTTTTATTTCAAATATCATCCTCAAAAGCTCCTTTGACTAACCATTCCAAGGCCATTTTGTATGCCCTAGTAGGGTCTCCTTTTAGGATTAGATAAGTATTCTTGTCTGATATCAAATTGTTCATCTCACATTGATAATCCAATTTGTTCAGTAAAATTATCCCCCCTCTTATCTGCCGGGCGTATTATGAGATTCCTATTTTCACAAAGGGTACGTACACTATGCTGAATGGAAGTATCTAATCTATTCCTAATTTTAAAGTCCTCAAGATCCTTTTTCATGAGATCCCTAAATACTGAGATATTCGGGTTGAGGGCACCCGGAGGGTTATAAGTAGAGGCATTGGATAATCCAGTATGTATTATACCCTCGAGATTCCCCACTGATAGGAGGGGTCCTGGATTGTAAGGACAATTTCGTTTAATGCTTAATTTCCTCACATACTTGTTAATGTCAATAAATGTTTCAAATGTATTTCATTTCCTTGGAGGGGCATAACTCCACAAAAAATCCCACTAGTTTCTAATGTCTCCCCCTTTTTTGGCCCTGCTTCTTCTTCTTCCCCTGCTCCCTCTTTTCTTTTTTCTTTTCCTTTTTGTTTGGGACCTTCCACTAAAAAAGATTGAGATGTTGGTTTAGGTGGAGGTTGATATGTATGCTGAGGATAATTAGAATATTGATACAAATTTGGGCCATATTCTCCAGGAGGATTACGATACTCATTCTCATAATTCCTGCTATCCCTAGGGGGAGATCTTGGTCTCCGCTAGGGATGGGCGAACAGTTCGGCCCGAGCATAAGTTTGGGCCGAACTTTGGTTGTTCGGACGTTCGGTGAACAACGAACATTATGCGCTGCTTGTGGCAAATTTGAACACTGTTAAAGTCTATGGGACACCAACATGAAAAAACAAAAGTGATAATTTTAAAGGCTTATATGCAAGTTATTGTCATAAAAAGTGTTTGAGGACCCGGATCCTGCCCCAGGGGACATGTATCAATGAAAAAAAAGTTTTAAAAATGTTTTTTTTTTTTGGGAGCAGTGATTTTAATAATGCTTAAAGTGAAACGATAAAAATGAAATATTCCTTTAAATATTGCGCCTGGGGGTGTCTATAGTATGCCTGTAAACTGGCACAGTTTTTAGAACAGTACCACAGCAAAATGACATTTCTAAAGGAAAAAAAGTAATTTAAAACTGATTAATAATAATAGGTGGTGATTTTGCGCTAATGTGCACCAATAATGCAAAAGTGTAGATGTCAAAAGGAAGTGTATAAGTGTATCAAAGACTGGTGATTCCTAACCAGTGACAAATATGAATCAACCTACACAGAGCAAAATTCAATAAATAAATTAATATGTAAATAATAACAAATACGTGACTGAGAAGTGCAACAAGTGCTAAAAAAGAGTGACAACGCTCTTAAACAATCTCAATAAATAAGTCATAAAACTAATATAAATATAAAATATCTATGAATAAATATATTAAAGTGCATGATGTGAACCACAGATAGGAACGGATGAATCAATATATAAATATATAATAGTAAATCCACTGGTAAAGTTCATATGGATGTATAGAATAATAGTAATGCAGTGCAGGCTCTAGTAGTTTCTTTAAATTTAACCAATGGTGATCTTCTCTCTCCAAAGTGGGGGGTGTTGGGTAGTGAGGACCTGTTCCTAGATAGTGCTCTTTAGCCTCTCACCTCAATAACGGTATAAATAGGCATCCAAAACGGCACAGGCAATCAGCTCCACTCCAACTTTCCCACTTAGGTGGCTCCCAAATCGAACCCGCTTCTGTTGGGCTGGCTCCTTACACGATGTCTCCCCTCCCTGTTAGCCTTAGATACAGATATATCCCTCCAGATTCCTGTATGCCATGAAAGCTGCGATCCCGCAGTGATAGCCCGCTCACGGTGGGGTGGGGGTGGAGGCAAAAACAAAAGGGGGGCCCAATCGTGAAGTATGTCTCAATATAATCAACTTTTAATAGTAAATAGATCCTTACATTAAAAACGGTGTACAGACAGCAAGGCAGATGGCAGTGTGTTCTCCGTTCTCCAGCACTTCCGGTATCTTACGTCCGGCCAATCCCTACGCGTTGCGTCACGTGCTCGTGACTTCATCAGGGGATTCTGATTGGCTGTGCTCGACTGTCTTTTATTTTCGAAAACCGGAAGTCAATTAGCGGCCATTTTGCCGCGGTCCGATTATGTAAACAAAGCGCGGCCATTTTCTAATGGTCTTACAGCGTCCTGTTAAGCAGACATGATTCTTGACTATTAGTGCTTATGAGCGATGTGGTGTTTGATTAATAGGAATATTGCTTTAGATTTTACCAAACACTGATTGCTGAGTATATATAGAGCAATATGTTTTTCACTTCATTATATAAAGCCGGTTGTTTATTATCCAGGCAACGTGGAACCAGTACGTCTGTAGCCATTCACAAGTGGCCCATGGTAGTGGTTGCTGGCAGCCAGTTTCTCTCTAGGTGATGGAAGCCATTGGGATCCATATTAGCAGACCAGTGGGACATTCATTGCTGACAGTTAGCTGGTTGTCAGAATGATACCTTTATCTAGAGTATAAATGAAAATAATTGCCTAAAACTCCTGGATATATATAGGATGATCGGCATGTGTGATCCCTATAGACCATATAATAATCGATCAATTATTACCTTCCAGTTAACTATAGATATAGCCACCTATATAAGGTGACAATATAATAACAAACAGCAATTTGAGACAAAAAATATGTGTATAAAATGATTAAAAAACGATTAAAAAACGATAGACAATATACTATATATTAGTTAAAAAGCACTGGAGGTATCTTTAGAACACGACTGGTGTCGTCAGTTCTCCAGTTGAATCTAAGAGTTCCTTTAATAGTATGCTGAATAAAAAACCTTTATTTTAATGGATAAGAATTCCTAGAAAAAATATATTAAGAGGGATAAGGGATGGGTTTAAAGGAATACTCGAACCACCACCCCCCTACTGGTGAATCTTATGCAATACAACCTATTGTGGTTTAAGTTTTGTTAGAAATAAATCAAGTATGATATTCAGGGTGTACAGATAAAAGTACTATTAAAAATATATTTAAAATATCACTAAATCTATATATAAATAAGAGATTAAAAGGTTTAAAACAGCCGGTTGTTGGGGGTGGTATGTGTAAGATATAGTGAATATCTCATGCCCAAACCCTCCTCCCTCAGCAGGGACTTGTTACCGGAAGTGCTGTGCCGGACTGTTATAGCGTAGACACAATATAGGAATAAAGTTACATGATTAGCAAAATATTTTTATACAAGATATTAAGATGCCACTAATGGTGTATGACCACACTTTTGGTGAAATAAGAATAAAATAGTATGAGTTATCCATAGATACCATAGTACCAAGGCGAAGTGTCGTGAGACATTGTGTTTGGGAAAACCACTGATAATCTTTTGAATGTGTTCCTTAATGCACACTTTCAACTCCCTTCTGGTTCTCCCTATATATTGTAGTTTACAGCTACATTGCAAACAGTAGACAACCCCCTCAGTGTGACAACTAATAAAGTCTTTGATAGTGTACGTTTCTCCTGTTGTAGTGGCCGTAAATTCAGTTCTCTTTCCCTGAAATTTCTGAGCCTTACGGCAAGCAAAACAATTTCTGCAGGGATAGAAACCCTTTCCAGAAAAAAAGGAAAAACCCTTTTTCGGGGGTGGTTCCACTACGGATTTGACTACCAAATCTCTCACTGTGGGGGCCCGCTTATATATGATCTTTGGTTTCACTGGGAGAATGTTTTTCAAGTCTTTATCACTCGTCAATACATGCCAATGTTTCTGGATAATTTTGGCAACCTCTTTGTGTTGTGCGTTAAAATCTAATATCAGACATGGGGCCTCATTCCGGGTGATAGACATATTTTTGGGTTTGTCTTCCAACATCTTAATTCTATTCATGTTTTCTACTTGCATGATTTCTTTTCTTATCCAAGATTCCTCATAGCCTTTCTCCATGAACCTGGCACCAATTAGTTTCGCTTTCTCTTTAAAATCTTCATCTCTGGTACAATTTCGTCGAATGCGAAATTGTTGCCCTTTAGGAATGTTGAATAACCAGGGTTTAAAGTGACAACTGTGCATTGATATATAACTGTTCTTATCAACGTTTTTGAAATGCGTTTTTGTGATGATCTTATCCGCCACTATGGAAATGTTGAGATCCAGGAAGTCTATAGTATTTGCATGGATATTCCACACCAGGTTAATGTTTTTGTTATTCATACTAAGGTTGTTTAAAAACTCTTCTAATGATTCTCTGCTTCCGTTCCATATTATAATAAGATCATCAATATATCTTTTGTACAAGACTAGTTCTGCTGGCATATTGGCATAGACAGACTCTTCCTCCCAGTGTGCCATAAATGCGTTGGCTACACTCGGGGCAAATTTTGCCCCCATGGCGATTCCTATGGCTTGCTTGTAATAGGATTGGTTATGCCAGAAGTAACTGCATTTTAAACAGAAATCCAGACACTTAATTAAAAACTTCCTGTGCTTACATATTAAAGTGCTGTGTGCTCTAAGTAACCATTTCGTAGCTGTGCAAGCTTCGTGGTGGGGTACTATAGTGTATAATGACGACACATCTGCCGTGGCCATGATTGTGCGTCCTTCTAACACTTGCACGGTATTCAGAAGTTGTAGCACATGCTTTGTGTCTTTTAGATACGCTCTAGTTTTCTGCACTGCCGGTTGTATAAAGAAGTCTATGTATTCACCCATTCGGGCGGTGAGTGATTCTATCCCATTCACGATCGGTCTACCTGGTGGAGATTCTTTATTTTTATGTATCTTGGGAATAGTGTATATAATTGGTATCCTGCAGGCCTCGGGGACAAGATATTTAGATTCTCTCTTGTTTAGTATGTCTTTTTTGATGCCCAAATTCACGACCAGTTCCAATTCCTTCTTATACTGTTGCGTTGGATTGCCTGACAGTTTGATGTAGGTCTTTTCATCTTGTAATTGCCTATCCAATTCCTGCATGTATTGCTCTTTTGACTGTACAACTACTGCTCCCTCTTTGTCGGCAGGTCTGACGACTATATCTTTGCGTTGCTGTAGTAATTTAATTCCTTTACGGATATGTATGGGATCAGAGATTTTCTTGATATCCATTACTTGTAATTCTCCCACTACCAGTTTTTTCATCTTCAAAGGCAAAGCACACCACAATTTAAAACTGATTGCCGCTGTAATGAATTGATGGGTCTTGGCAATATGGATAAAACTCATTGAAAAAAATGTCATGGGTTCCCCCCCCAGTCCATTACCAGGCCCTTTGGGTCTTAAAAAAAAGGGTCTGGTATGGATTTCAAGGTGAACCCTGTGCCAAAAATTTGAAAAAATTATTTCAGGGTCCCCCCAAAATCCATACCAGACCCTTATCCGAGCATGCAACCTGGCAGGCCGCAGGAAAAGAGGGGGGGGCGTGAGAGCACCCCCCTCCTGAACCATACCAGGCCACATGCCCTCAACATGGGGAGGGTGCTTTGGAGTAGCCCCAAAGCACCTTGTCCCCATGTTGATGGGGACAATGGCCTCATCCCCACAACTCTTGCCCGGTGGTTGTAGGGGTCTGCAGGTAGGGGGCTTATCGGAATCTGGAAACCCCCTTTAACAAGGGGACCCCCAGATCCCGGCCCCCCGATGGGTATGGGGTACATCGTAAAAAGTGTAAAAATTTGTAAAAGAGACAGAAGTGCATGCGCGGCGGCTCCTGACATGGACCCTTAGTCTGGGAGCTCCGACCCACTCCAGCCAACCTAGGCCCTTCAGTGCCCCAAGCCCCCATGATACCTGCCTGGATCCACCCCACACGGAAGGCGCATACCCTGCGAAACCTCAGCACCGTTTTTGGAGCCAAAAAGTTGCAGGCCGCGATCCCCAAGATGGCGGCTATGCCACCCCGACCGGCTCCAGGCCACCTCACCAGCGCCCAGGCCGCCTCTCCATTTACCACACAGCAGCTGGGCTTCTCCGTGAGTATCCCCCGGGTCCTGCATCCCCTGCCTCCACAGAGTCCCTAATTGATCAAACACTGGACGATCTGGACCTCTCCCCCATGGTGGCCGGCCCTCCTCAGCCCTAACAGCCACTACAGCCCGGAGATTTGGGCCTAGTCCAGCCAGTGAATGTAGCTGACTTATTTGCTAAATTTGCTGATCTCTTTGACAGGGGATTACACAACACTGCTAACAAGAGCACAAGAGATATTAAAGAAGACCTCCAAACCATAGGGTCCTGCATGGAGATCATAGAAACAACTTAGAAGCCACCATTGCCAGAACAAACCAAAATACTGACTGCATCCAACTTCTACATAATCAACTCGAGACAGCCAAATTGACCACCTCAAGAACAGGAATAGGAGATATAACTTTAGGGTTTGAGGACTCCCAAAATCCTATAAAGATATCCCTGACACAATTCATGCTTTCATTAAGGAACTGCTCCCTGACATCCCGCAGCATAGATTGAAGCTAGACCGGGCTCACAGGGCTCTATGGCCACGAGATCTGACGGCCTCCCGAGGGACATAGTGGTAAAGCCACATTTCTATACCGTCAAGGAGGAGGTGATGCGCAAATCACGAACCCTGTCTAAGCTCTTGTTCCAGGGACATGAGCTCCAAATCTTTGTGGACCTGTCCCCCTCAACCATCCAAAAACGAAGAGCTTTAAAACAACTGCTCAAGATTTTGGCAGAAAAATAAATCAAGTATTGGTGACTCTTTCCTTTCCAACTCAAGCTCATCTTCAAAGGCAAAGCATACACATTTGCCTCTCTCCAGGAGGGGGAAAAAACATTTGCTACACTTAGGCCTTTTCCGTCACGATCCAAACCTTCTTCTCCTGGGACCGTTTCCTAACTCTGCAAAAAGGCAACTCCCTACTAGCCCACTGCCTCCGGTTTGGGAGACCACCAGATCCAAAAAGTCCAAGGATGCCCTCCCTCCCTGAGATGAACCGGACAGTTGATCTTCATTCCATCCCTGGTTGCAGGGAATAATCTGACTTCCCTATCGGAGCTCAAGGAGCTAACTTTACTCCGTACACCCTTTCTTGCCTTAGTTGAGGCGAATTTCCGAGGTTCCTGTCCTTAGTGGCCCATTATTTTGGTTGTCTCGCATTTGATATGATTGATATCCAGGATGGAGAAGAGGGCTCCACTGTCCTCTCTATCCTAGCCACCTCATCTTCACTTGCCTTAAAGCCCGTGGAGATGAGGCGGTAAGTGCCTTTGTTTTGCTAGTGTAGGCCAACCTTCTGCTCAATGGCTGACAACTCTCCAGTGCTGTACCCCCTACGGGTAGTTTCCCACAATGTTCAGGGTTTGAACTCCCCAGCTAAAAGGTGAAAAGTCCTGCAATACCTATACTCTCAAAAAATAGACATTGCCCTCCTACAAGAAACGCATTTCCCTAAATGCTACTGCCCAACATTTATTCACTCTAAATTCCCTTCCTTCTATCTGGCCAATGCAGATGACAAAACCAAGAGAGTGGGCATTCTCTTCTCCCACAAGTGCAAATTTTCCCTACAAGTCTGAACTTAAAGACTCGGAGGGCAGGTATATTTTGATCGTAGGGGAGCTAGATGGCCAGCCTTACTCTTTAATTTCCTATTATGCCCCCAACAAGGGACAACTCTCCTTTTTCCAAGCCATGCTAAAAACCCTGACCCCCATGTTGGAGGGTACAGTAATATTTGGGGGAGACTCCAATACCGCATTTGACCAGGGCTTAGATAAATCACGCCCCCTGGGCAGACGCCTCACTAGACCCACTAAACAGAGCCTGTGCATCGCTAAAATCCTTTTCCAACGCGGTTTGGTCAAAATCTGGAGTGAAATTAACCTGAGCTTGCGAGACTACACTCACTACTCCAGCCCTCACAGCTCCTTTACAAGGATAGAGCACATTTTCATTGCCACCACTACAGTACCGTTGGCCACTAGGTCTTAAATTAGAAACTCTGTCTATGGTTTTTCTGACCCTACAATGTCCTTCGGGACATAGACCTCACAGATACTGGAGACTCAACAAGTCCATTCTGAGTGATCCAATCAGGGTAAAGGAGATTGAAGGCACAACGGAGAACTACTTTCAAACAAACAACACCTCATCATGTCTCTGGGTGGCCCATAAAGCCTTGATCAGAGGAAAGCTCATTCAAATAGTTTCCCAGATCCATAGGGCTAGAAGGACCAAAATAGCAAAACTGGAACAGAAGTTTTTCACTTTATCGAGAAAACACAAAGCCAATCATAGATCTGTGCCCACAGAAATTCTTGACAGCCCTGAACTTGGCTTTGACTACAAAGACTGAGAAATGGCTGCGATGGAGTAGATCTCTATTCCATTGCCATGGTGATTAAATCGGTTCTATGCTCGCAGGTAGGCTTACATCAAAAATCAGATCCTTTGCTCTCCCAAAAATTTAAATTAGTGGCAGCACCCTGTCCCAGAATCCCCAAAGCATTATGGGGGAATTCCAAAACTTTTACAAATCACTATACAGTGGGGGCAACCACCCGTCTCAGCACACGGTGGACCAGTTTCTTGACAACATACAGATCCCCCGCTTGGAAGACAGACACTGCCTGAAATTAGAAGCCCCTATCTCATCGGAGGAAGTATGTGCAGTTATTAAAAACTTAAAGTCGCAATCTGCCCCTGGCCTGGACGGGTTTTTTGTCCCTTATTACAAATCCTTTTCCACATCACTTGCTCCCTATATGGACTGTTTCTTTAATGCTCTGTGTCAGGGAGACCCTCTAGATAATTTGATTTACGCGGCTTATATTACAGTTCTCCTTAAACCAGGCAAGGATCCCAGCTCGGTAAGCAATTTTATAGTCCGATTTCACTCATAAAAAATTATTTGAAGAATCTGACTAAAATTCTTGCAGACTGCTTAGCTTCCTTTATCAGATTATAGATCAACAAGGATCAACTGGGCTTCATTCCTGGGAGACAGGGCCAAGATCAAATCCGCCACGCGATTGACATCATTTTCCTTCTCAGCTCAAACTGGGACAATGATTCTCCTCTGCAGGGATGTCTCCTCTCCCTAGACCTCCAAAAAGCCTTCGACTCTGTCCACTGGCCATATATTTTCTCCACCCTGAAACACTGGGGATTTGGAGAATCCTTCATCAATATCATGCATGCTTTGTATTCCACCCTATCCGCTCAGGTGCGCATGCAGGGATTTTACTCAGAATCTTTTCACATATCAAGGGGCACCAGGCAAGGATGCCTGCTCTCGCCTCTGATCTTTGCCATAGCAATTGAGATGCTAGCAGTAGCCATTAGAAATATCCAAGACATTCACGGGATTCAATGTAAACATCACTTCCGGTTAGCGCAGGAGGCTTGGAACGCTGCTGGGACGCAAGCTGCCAAGCTGCCACTGTGCACTGCCTGTATTGGCGTGTAATACTAGGCATTAAGCTTTATGTAGGCTTGCCGGGATCCTGTTATTATTATTATTATTTTTTCCTTTTGCTTTTACTGAAATAAAAGTCAGTTTGATTTTACAAATTGCGCTATGAGATCCCTATTTTTCTTCTTCTTTTTTTGCCGTGGAGGGCCATTTTTTCTGAATGTTTTGGATGGTGGAGTGCTGACGCTGAACAGCAGCATGCAGATCCTGAGGACACTGAGGGTCCCCTCCCTGTGGGAACATAGGAGCCAGATATCGTCCCTGGGACCTAATTCAGTGCCAGTTTATGGACCACAGACGGATCTCCATTTGTGCCTGTTATCCCTGCAGGGGTGGTATTATCCGGTGAGTGTGGGACCATATGGGGCAGCACGAAGTCACCTGATCTGCAGCAGCGAAGTCACCACAGTCACTAAATATTGAACTTTGCACATATATATATATTTTTTCCTTATCTTTTTATATTTTTTTTTTGCTTTTTTTTTTTATCTTTTTATATTTTTTTATGTCCATTCTATCGGATCACGTACCCCTGGAGGACTTTTTTACAGGGGTTTTTTCACGTATTATTTATATATACATTTTTTTCACTAAATTTTCTCCATACGCAAGTTGATGGACTCGCTGAATAATATATATTTTCACTATTGATATATTTATTGTATGTCTGAATGCACAAATTCTATAGAGTTTGGTCCAAATAGGTTTTCACACAGATTGTACTGTTGACCACATAGGCTTTTGGGTGTTGTTTGGTGGTACACCTATTATTGGGTGTTCCCATATTGGTTGGCCATGTATGGCTTGGAGTGTTCAACCATCTGAGTAGCCAATTCTGACAACCTATTACTGTGTTTTACATATTTTTATATATTTTCAAATTATTTGCACTAGGTGTGTTGGGTTTCAGTGCATCTATACACTTTTTCCTTTATCAGGGAGCGCCATTATCCCTTATACTATTTTCACTTACCTACCGGCTCCTTAGGGGCTCCATTCATCTCTGTCCTAAGCGTGGATTGCCTACTCTTTCTATGTTCAATGATAGCGGTGGATGTTACATGTTCATGTTCCTAATTTTATGTGCCTTCCATTTTACCTTACTCCTGCTGTTATTAAGGCCATGTTGGCCAATGCAGGACAAAATACAAAATTTGTATTTTACATTGAATAAAAAATGATTGAAATCTAAAAATAGTAAAAAAGACAGGAGACACTTTGGGACAAGTCCTTTATTAAAAAATAAAAACATAACAATGTCCTATGATCTAGATCCATCTCACACCGCCGACAAGCCGAAAAAAGAAAGCACAACAGGCTCCCACCGAGTGACGCTTCTTCTAAGTGACAGCTGTTATATAGTTGAGGGCGGGGCTGTTGCGACTTTTTTTTTTTCTTTTTTCGGCTTGTCCAGCAATGTGAGATGGATTTACATCGTGGGACATTTTATTTATTATTTTTTTTTATAAAGAACTTGTCCCAAAGTGTCTCCTGTATTTTTTACTATTATTGACACTTTTTTGTGAAAATGGTAGGGGTACAATGTACCCGTTACCAATTCACATAGGGGGAGGCTAGGATCTAGGGGTCCCCTTGCTAAAGGGGGCTTCCAGATTCTGATAAGCCCCCGCCCACATACCTCCACAACCATCGGGCAAGGGGGCATGAGGCCCTTGTCTCCATCAACATGGGGACAAGGTGCTTTGGGGGGCTACTCCAAAGCACCATCCCCATGTTTAGGGCATGTGGCCTAGTACAGTTCAGGAGGGGGGGGGGTGCTCTCTCGTCCCCCCTCTTTTCCTGTGGCCTGCCAGGTTGCGTTCTCCGATAAGGGCCTGGTATGGATTTTGGGGGGACCCCCACACAATTTTATGTTTTATTTTTGGTTCAGGGTTCCCATTGATATTCATACCAGACCCAAAGTGCCTGGTAATGGACTGGGGGGAGGCATGCCATTTTTTTTCATTGAGTTTTATCTATATTGCAGAGACCCGACAATGCATTACAGCCGCAGTTTTAAATTACTTTTTTCCTATAGAAATTTCATTTTGCTGTGGTACTGTTCTAAACATGGGAAAACTGCACCACTTTACAGGCTTTCTATAGACACCCCCCAGGCACAATATATAAAGGAATATTTCATTTTTATTGTTTCACTTTAAGCATTATCAAAATCACTGCTCCTAAAAAAACAGCCATTTTTAAAAACGTTTTTTTTGCATTGAAACATGTCCCCGGGGCAGGACCCAGGTCACCAAACACTTTTTATGACAATAACTTGCATATAAGCCTTTAAAATGAGCACTTTTGATTTTTCATATTCGTGTCCCATAGACTTTAACTGTGTTTGCGTGTTCTTTCAAATTATTTGCCTGTTCGCATGTTCATCCTCAGTCTCCACCTCGGGGTATAAACATCTGAAGTCAATAGGGTATATCTGTTATGCAAAGGTAATGAGCTTCTATATCCAGGCGACTCATCTCGAAGTCTAAACTTACCATCAGAATTGGGCCGTTTAGGGGTATGGGTCCAACCTTTTTCTTTTTTTTGTTTTGTTTGCGAGAAGTTTTCCCTTTCTGAGTGAGGGATACATATACTGAAGTGTTGGAATCAGCTTCCACCCCTCTTTGATTGATTACAGTTGGTACCAAAGGTCCCACCTGCATATCCTCCTCGGGGACTACATTTAAATCATCCTGTCATTTAAAAACTTTCTTCAGCCTATAGTCTTCACAAACTCGTAAATATTTTTTCCTCTTTTTATTTCTTTGTTCTCCCTCTTCCTTCACTAGGATTTCTTGCAATTTCTTTGAATACTTAAAATAGACCCCCTCCTTAGAATGAGGTAACAGTATTTCATGTAGGGTTTCAGTTTCCAACCACTTTAACTTCCTATTCTTTTTACCAATAAGCCTAGAAACTTGATTCCAGCATCATTAAAATACTGGAACCAATCCTTTAATTCGTTATCGCTATCATATTTTTCAGGGAATACATTCCATCTGAGGCTTCTGGGTATCATGGCTTCCTTGACATATTGTTCTAAAAAGACAATATCCCACTGAGTGTGTATCAAGGTGACCATGTGGTTCTTTAAGTGCATAAAGGTGCCTCTTAACTCTAATTGGTCCTCAGATTTATGATCAAAAACCCCAGAGTGATTCGTCTATCTCTCCAAAACTTAAAAATATCCATTTTGATATATCAAACACAAGCTGCAAAAAATCTGTGTAAATTCAAAAAATGTATGTAAGCGATAATGCGCTATGTGCATATAGAGCAAATTAAATAAGTGACACAGATGATCCGTGACAGACAGCAGCTCTCACAAAAATGTACACCTCACAACAAAAAATCTAAATCAAACATGTAGCGCTAAAACTTAACCTTAATGAATAAAGTGCAAAAGTCCATCTATTATATTAAAAAAGATGAAAAATGAAAAAGAGGGGAAAAACTTAGTAGACCAAATATTTCAATTCAACATTGATAAAGTGAACTTGAAGAGTGTGTTGATTCAATATTCAATCTGTGAAAACACCCGGTGCTCCCCACAGGATAGATAGGGAAAATATATTTGCTTACCAGATTTTTAGACCCTCCAGGGTCTATATGCACGTTAGTGAGCCTTTTCCCCCCACTACAGGCTCAACAGCATCAGCTATCCAGCCTGCTTAGCTGGATTCCACAGGTGTATCCCCCACAGCTATCATCATTCAAGGAAACTTCAGAGTCCAGTCACACAATGATCAGAAGAGGAGATGGAAAAGGAAGATAAATTCACTGCGCAACATTATTTAAAAGCACACAGGAGTTTATTAAAAGTTGTACTTACAGCAAAAATTATAAAAATAGGCTCAAGATGGAAAAACTTGCTTGTCCAGCACCCTCCATGAGTGCTCAGACATCACTGCTGCTCCGTGCCTGGCCTGAAGTACGTTTTGTCCAATAGGGCTTCTTCTGTGAGGCAGTAAGGGTCAGCGGTGCTCACATCACTGACTTTGATATAATATATTTCAACCGGACACATTGTTTATTGCAGCGGCTGCATCCGCTGTGATGTAAACGGCTGTACCCATCACATCGGTGAGCAGTGGAGACCTCAGTGCCTGTGGAGATAGGATGAGTTTGACTCCCCACCAATGACATCTTGGGATTTCCTTCATACAGATGTGCCTGTTTATTTCCACATACATGTGAGTTGCCAACCGGATGTTGTTCCAATAAATTGTTTTTAATCCTACACTTAGAGTCGCCTCTTCCCTTGTTTATGTGTAAAAATATATAGCTATGGCATGATTAAGATAATGTACTGTTATGTCCAAGGAATACAATTGTTTTGAAAATTTTGAGTAATATGCATGATCTTGCAAAAGGGAACACATTAAAAAACTATGCAGAATCTTCAGGGAAGAACATTCGTTTTTCAAGTGAATGCTCAACTAGTGTTGAAACATTTCATGCTGTGCTTGCTTACCACCTGCATTTGTTGGCTGAAGGCTATGGTTAAATCATACATGGCTGGTCATGCTTCTTACTGTCACCAAGATTTTCAGAATAAGTAATGCTTTATGAATAAATGTATGGTAAATGCATTTGGACAAAAGTAAATATTGTTTATGCAGTTAACAAGGTTTTACAAATTATGACAAAACACAAGGAATAAAATAAAGGCTATAATAATAAAAGCTGCAAAATAGACTACCTGTGTGATTATATTAATTGTATCCTTTGTCAGAAGCATGATACATAACATGTGCTTGTCTGTTAATGTTTAATGAGTTATTTAAAAGATTTAGAAAAATACATGATGTTTGATGTGGTGTTTGATGACAAGAGGTGGGTTTGAGCATCATCAAGATATTAGAGTTGTTGTTTGTTTTTGTTTTTAAGGTGGTAGAAGATCTTGAAGGTATACAATGAGTGTACCAAAACATAACACCACAAAAATGAATAAACATTATCCCTAACAGCTAATCTTAATTCTATTTTGCAAGAATTAAAAATATAATACAGATATTGGAGTTAATGACAATATATGAAAGCACATATTGTTATACTATATCTTTTATAATATATAACAGAAACCTGTGCTATTAGTTTTCTGTCCTAAACAAAATTATTTCTGGAAAACTTTTGCAGTGGGATAGGCTTGGTTCACATCTGCGCTTGATGCATTTTCCAGGCATGTTTTGCAGTGGGTATTGCATTTTTTTTAAACCCTCTTTTTTATGCGTTTTTGCATGCAGTTTTCATGCATTTTGAGTTTTCCTTTTTTTTTCTCTTTAAACACGCCGCAAAAAAAATCATGGCAAAAACATCATGGCCCCCCCCAGGTCCATACCAGGGCCTTCGGGTCTATTATGAATTAAGAGTGGATCACCCTAAGACAATTTTTTTTTTAAAATGGAGTGGGGTCCCCCATAAAATCCATACCAGACCTTTATCCAAGCATGCAGCCCAGCAGGTTAGGAAAGGTAGGGGACGATCAAGCACCCCCCCCCCCCCCGAATCATACCAGGATGCATGCCCTCAACATGGGTTGATGTTGATGGGGACAAGGGCCTCTTCCTGACAACCCTGGGCTGTGGTTGTCAGGGTCTGAGGGCGGGGGGTTTATCTGAACCTGGAAGCCCCCTTTAACAAGGGGCCCCCAGATCCCACTGTGTGCATGGGTATCGAGTACATCAAACCCCTACCCATTCACCCGAAAAAGCAGTGAAATGTTAAAAAAAACAAGAGATGGTTTTTGACAAGTCTTTTATTAAAAAAGAAGCCCTGGGCTTCTCTCCAATCTGTCTTCTCCTTGTGCTGTCTTCTCCCCAAGCTGTCTTCTCCTTCTCATAAGGAGAAGACAGAATGGGGAGAAGACAGCACAAGGAGAGGACAGCTCTGGGAGAAGACATCACAAGGAGAAGACAGCATGGGGAGAAAACAGCTCAGGGAGAAGACAGCTTGGGGCTTCTTTCTTAATAAAGGACTTGTCAAAAAACAGCTCTTGTTTTTTTAATATTTTAGTGCTTTTTTGGGTGAATGGGTATGGGTATGATGTATCGACAACCAGAGTCCAGGGTTGTTGGGAAGAGACCCTTGTCCACATTAACTGTTGAGGGCATGAGGCCTGGTATGGTTCAGGAGGGGGGGGAAGCTCGCTCGTCCTCTCCCTTTCCTGACCGGCCTGGGCATGAGGCCTGGATAAGGGTCTTGTGTGGATTTTGAGGGGGGCCCGGAACCATTTTAAAAAAAAATAGGTGTGGGGTCCCCTCCAAATCCATATTAGACCTGAAGGGCCTGGAATGGACCCATGTCGTTTTTTTCACAATCTTGTTTTTGACGGCAATTTTTTTTTCAACATTTAGCTGTCAGCAGGGAACCCCGCTGACAGCTAATGACTCATTGGTTGTTAAGGACGCTGCGGCCGGGTTTTACAGCCCTTTCCTGAGCAGCCAGCTATATACAGTATTTAAACAGAAAGATAAAAAATGCAAAACACATCATAAATCGCATCACAAAAACAGCACTTGTGTTTCTGGTGTGATTCCATTGAAGTCTATTACACGCAAAACATGCAAAAAAAGACACTTTCCAAAAACGCACGACCTCAAAATGCATAAATGTGAACATGTACCATAGAAAACTATGTTAAATGGACTGTAGTGCATTTCTGCAAACAGCACATAAAAATGCATAACCTAGGGTTAATGACCGTCTGACAAAAATTACAAAAATTCTGGTCCAGTGAATTTCTGTACCTGCTGTGCCAGCACAAATGTACATTTTGGATGCCTACCTTTAGTATAAACTCACATTGAACATTTATATAAAGTCTTATTCAAATATCAACCTCAAACAGCTAAAATCTGTGTGGTCAGCTTTAACAACAGTTTTTTGTGCCAAAAAGGAAACCTATCAGATAAAACAAGCTAGCACTGCTAAGTATTTCCACTACTGTACATCTTAACTGTGAATATAAATAAACCAACAGTGCCATGTTAATATGTGACATTATGACTTCCATAACTGCTGCAAAATTGTCACATATTACCACAGCACTGTTGGGGTGTTTATATTTAGCTTTAACAGGACAATATAGGACCTTTTTCGACTTATTGCTATGGCAAAGCATATGTAGGGAGCCCAGAGATGGTTTTATTTTTTCCGGCAATTGAGTATATATAGATATGTATATATGCTGGTGTTAACATTCTTTTATAACACTATAGCGTTCATGAATAAACATTTTAATAACTTCATAAAATTACGTGAATTATTGCATAATAAAGGACAGCATGAATTTACATATACAGTATGTGTATCTTGATATATTGTCATCTTCTTGAATTGCATTACTCAACATTAAGACATTTGTTGTATAATGACCTCTTTTTAGCAAAAAGTAACCAATTACTACAGTGGAATACTGTAAACATAATGACTAAACAAGACTAACATGGTTCAGTGGGAAGAGGGCCTACATTTTATGCAAATTTGAGGGTGACATTGGAAAAACAACAATTCTTCAAATTACACACTTCAGAGATGCCTTGAACCACCTCCAGAAGCTTTTACCCCCTTTATCACCAGGCCATTTTTTGCTATTAAGCACTGTGTTGTTTTAACTGGTAATTGCTTGGTAATGCAACTATGTACGCAAATTAAATGCACCAAGCAAATACCGCTTTCTTTTGGTTGTATTTGATCACCACCGTTTTTTTGTGTTTTTTTTTATTTATTATTTTTTTTTAAATACATTTAAACCAAACATTTAAAAAAATACAATATATCCTGTTGTACTGATGGTCTATCTCATTTCTTGAGGCCCTTAAAATGCCAGAATAGTACCAATATCCCCCAAATTAACCCTTTTTGGAAAGTAGACAGTTTGAGGTATTTAGTAAGAGGCATAGTGAGTTGTACTTTTTGTCACAATTTTTTGGAAAATAAAAAATGTAATTAAATTTGTTTTTCTTCACAATTTTTTCTTACATACTGTAACCAGTACAACATCATCATATGACTTGTGTGGCAGTGATTAGGAATACTGACTGGTGACAGTATGTTAAAAAATAAATAATACATATTTTTTTTTTTACATTTTTTAAACATTTTCTTCTTTTTTTTGTACAAATTTTTTTTTACACTTTTATTATTGTTACAGTGATGATCACTGTAGCTGCAATTTTTTGAACTATCATGTATGGGATAAATGAATGATGTTGCGTTAAGAACAGCTGTGATTACTATTGTGTGCTGTGATTGGCCCACAGCTACCATGTGCTAAAAGTATGTTCTGAGATTGGCCCAGTTATCATGTGATAGCTGTGGTCCAATCACAGCATCACAATACTAAGCACAGCTGTTAGTAATGAGACCCAGTTGTGTTTACATTGTGATTATGTGATCATGTGATACCCCAGCAGCTTAAAGCGACACAGTGGTTGCGAGGCACACCCCTTAGCTGGCGACATTCAGGCACGTTATTGTGCCTGGCTGTGCCATCCGTCCACAGAATAATTGCTGCAAGTGGTTAAGCTTTATGTGTGTTTACAACACAGTACAGTTCTCTGGGACAGCATTAATGGTATTCTGACATTACATAATTTTGATGTGTGATGCTTTTTTAAATTGTACATTATTCTTTGGTTTACAAAAAACACTAGCACCCCTATCTGATTTATTGTAACTTGATGACAAGTCTCTTCTTAGGTAGTTTTTGCATCTGTACTTTTTATCTAGCAGTAATAGCTGGAATTTAATGGCTGAAGTAGTAATAGAAAAGATTAAAACAAATCTAATTGTTTTATACTTAAAACATAAATAAAACTAAAACCCCCAAATTCATAAAAATTGTCAAATAGTAGCCAAATATGTTTCATAGCATAGCATGTGATCTTCTTTTAGGACAGTATCACACTGTATGTAGTCAGATATATAGCACAGTGGCTGGAGCTTGATTGATAAGCAATATGAGAGGGAGAGACAAGACAGGCTTTAAAAAAACTAAAATAAAAATGATGTTGTATTAGTTTAGAGACAAGAGGCCGAAATATACCACAGCCACACTACACATCATAGAGAAAAAGGGAGGAAAAAGGTCCAAAAGGGGATTCTTCAATAAGGAACAATCGGTATATATCAAACATTCTAATTTTTATTTGAAAATTCCACATACAACATAAAAATGTATCCTCCACCACAATGAAGAGTTAAAAAAATTACAACTTTGTCATGACACATAGCTACCACAGACATGCAACTCTCACACTGAATGGTAATTATATAATGAGCTGGCTGGAATATTTCATCTAGGTAGAAACTGTAATCACATAACTGGGTTGGCCGAGCGACAGATAAGCTCAGTATGGAAGGTCCACTCAATGATATTCTCAACTGCACAGCTATATATAGGAGATAGATGGAAACAGTGTGATACAGTTGTAGGCAATCCAAGGTGAAAAAATATATGAACCTCCTGAAGACTCTCACTGTGGAGACAGTATCTGATCCTGGTAGTTAATTGAAGAGCGGGGGGGGAGTCAGTGTGAAAGTTCACAATAGTGAACGGGGGAACTGGCTGAGGGTCAGACCGACATCATATGTTTGAATCACAGTTCGGTATTTAGCCTGATATCAGTACTGCACCTTCCACTCACACAATATCACATAGGAGAGGAGGGTGTAGAAAAGTGAAAGTCAATTACCCAGCCTGGTATCAAAAAGATGCTAGTCAGACAAGGCACCAAACGGACCTTTGACTACCACTGGAAGCTATGGATGTCTTGGACAAAGCATAATAATAATATAAGGACATAACTCCTAGAGATATGCATACTCGGATTACATCATTATTATCATATTGCATATAGAGGCGCTGACTCACCTGGTGCCGGATGGGGTTCCTAAGGTTCCTAATTACCGGAGCAATCTTTCACTCATTGAACAATGTTTCATTCATTGAACAATTTACAGCTTTACACCGTACTGTAATAGCGATATTATCTTTCTTTTTTAGTTCCATACTACACGACTTTGTTTTGTTTCTTTTCTCATTTATTTTATTTTCTTTTTCTACAATACCTACTTTCCTATTGAGGTTCGCCGCAAGCAAGACTTTGAAGTTTATACTTTTCGTTTTTTGAGAACATTAACACTATGTTTTGACAATGTGTATTGTAAACTTGACAATGCAATCTCTATACAGAACCTCTCTGATTTTTGTTCTATCTCATTGTATGTTTTTTTATTTTAAAATTGTTTTCACTAAAAACAAATAAAAAATTAAAAAAAGATGCTAGTCTAGCTCACCGCTCTCCAGATTCCAAGCAGTAGTGCTGTACTGGAGATCATATGATCCTCGGTTGAGTAGAGAGGGAAGGAGCATGCAGCTCTGTAGGCATCACTTAGCGTCTGGCGTCTCACTCAGCAAACCTCGATAGTGTCGGAAGGTTAATTCCATTGCTTCCACATTCCACATCCCACTGAGCATCTGGGGGGTGTCACAGAGAGGAATGTCTGTGGCAGAAAACCGGTGTCATCAATAAACACAATGTGGTGGCGACTGACGTGTTTCACTTGGAATTTGAGTTTCTTCCGAGCATGTATGGGCATGGGTCCTCTTATATTGCAAATAAATTGATGTATTCAGACATCACTAAGCACACGCCCACTTCCTTCTGACAAACCAACAACACACAAACGGACAAAGGAAAACCAAGTCTCTGCATGCAGTGCTCATATATACATACAAAAAAAATCTCTATACTGGAATTAATTAAAAACCATCAGAAAAAATATTTAGAAATAAATAATAATATTAAATAACTATATGTAGAAATCATCCAAAAAAGGTAATTAAACAAAAAAGGAAAACAAAGATATTGTATAAATATATACATTTTGCATTTAATACTATATAAACATACAGATAGTGAAGGTAAACCCCTAGGGAAATGGGTCCCTTTTTTAAAGAGACAATATATTTGATATAACTGCACAGAGAGGTAGGAGCCATTTCCAAAGGGGAAGAGGGAGACCCCCAACATCTATCCCCACTCATCAACAGATAGTAAAGGTGAACCTCTAGAGCAGGGGTCTTAAACTGGCGGCCCTCCAGCTGTTGCAAAACTACAAGTCCCATCATGCCTCTGCCTTTGGGAGTCATGCTTGTAACTGTGAGCCTTACAATGCCTCATGGGGATTGTAGTTTTGCAACAGCTGGAGGGCGGCCAGTTTGAGACCCCTGCTCTAGAGAAATAGGTCACTTTTTAGAGATATTGAAAGCAGCGTTGGACTTTTAGAACCATACAAACAGGACCCTGATTTTGAGAAACATAATGAACTTTTAAAGAAAGAAGTAGAAAGAACCCAGAGAAATCTGAGAACTTATAAACAAGAAAAGTTCAAACGAAACAGCCTAGATTGGAAAAGAGACAATATATTTGATATTACTGTACAGAGAGGAATGAACCGTTCCCAAAGGGGAACAGGGAGGACACAGACCCCCAACACCTATCCCCACTCATCAACAGTAAGTGAAGGTGAACCCCTATAGAAATCGGTCACTTTTTTAGAGAAAACGGAAGGACGGGGCAACACCCCTGGCACTTCCAAAGGCCAACTACAAAATATACGAAGAAGCAAACGCAATACCCAAACACATATGATAAACCAGGAAAGCTTAAAAGACACAGGAAAAATCCAAAGAGAACTCAGGGTCAGAAAACGCAGGAAATAGTTGAAGCCCATCATCAGCCACCTGGGGATCGACGGGTGCGCGCGCGGCAAGCTCCGTCAGTCGGGTCGCGGGTCCCGTGGACTCGTTTGCCACAAAGATTCCCGCGATCGTCTCACAGAGGAAAAACAGGGAGATGCTAATGTAAACAAGCCTCTCCCCATTCTGCCTAGTGACAGTGTCACTGATCTCTGCTCCCTGTGATCGGTAGCAGAGATCAGTGACGTGTCACACATAGCCACACCCCCCGCAGTTAGAAACACTCCCCAGGACACACTTAACCCCTACACTGCCCCCTAGTGGTTAACCTATTCACTGCCAGTGTCATTTACACAGGAATCAGTGCATTTGTATAGCACTGATTGCTGTATAAATGACAATGGTCCCAAAAATGTGTCAAAAATTTCCGATGTCCCCGATATAATGTCGCAGTCCTGATAAAAATCGCAGATCGCAGCCATTACTAGTAAAAAGAAATTATTAATAAAAATGCCATAAAACTATCCCCTATTTTGTAAACGCTATAAATTTTGCGCAAACCAATCAATAATCGCTTATTGCAATTTTTTTACCAAAAATATGTAGAAGAATACGTATCAGCCTAAACTGAGGAAAAATATATATTTTTATATATTTTTGGGGGATATTTATTATTACAAAATTTAAAAAATAGTGCTCTTTTTTTGTTTAAAAACCGCAGGTGTGAACAAATACCACCAAAAGAAAGCTCTATTTGTGGGAAAGAAAGGACATCAATTTTGTTTGTGAGCCACGTCGCACAACCGCGCAATTGTCAGTTAAAGCAACGGGGTGCAGAATAAAAGGTATAGCCTTTCTCGGAGGGGTGCATCGTGCGCCAGGCGTCGTGAAGTGTCAGGTTTTGGAGCTGTAGTTTGATTTGTCTGAGGGCCCGGTATGGCAGGGTGGAGGTTCCCGACGAGGTATCTAGTACAGGGTTCAGTGGGGCGATGAAGACTCCTCCTAATAGAAACAGTCCTGATTGAAACAATGAGAGAAGGTCGCCTATTTTCCTGAAGAAAGAGACATGGCGTTCGTTGGGGCAGTAGATGTTGGCTAATGTTATGGGTTTTGAAGCGTAGGTGCCTTTGATAAAGACAAACCTGCCCTCTGGGTCTATGAGCGAGTCAGTCTGGTGGAAGTTAGCATGTCTGGAAATTAGTATGGAGACACCCTTCGTCTTAGCTTCTGGGTTGGTGGCATGTATTGTAGTGCGATAAATGGCACCGCATCAGAGCGGAAATGCGTTTCTTGAAGGAAAATGAAGTGCGCTTTGTATTTGGAAAGGGAGGTCAGAATTTGCGATCTTTTTTCAGGGAGGTTAAGTCCCTTCACGTTCAGTGACATGCATTTCAACGTGAGGGGTGAGGTAGAAGCTGTGTTCTGCCTCATGGTAGTGACAGGAAAGGTCTGGGCTGGGGGGTACCTAGGAGTTGTTAGTTGGCGTGAAGTTCTGGCGGGCCGCGAGGTGGTGGGGGTATTTACGGCGGGGGGGGGGGAGCGAACCCCTCCCAAGAAGCCAGAAAGGAGAGGATAGAGCTGACGGGGCAAAGAATAAAGAGGGAAGACTCTAAGCAGGGTGGGGAAGAAGGGTTGGAGAGAGAGTACCGGGGAATACAGATGGGGTAAGGGGAGAGAAGGATCGGGTCTAAGGATCTACCAGAGGTGGAAATAGACATACTAATCCACCTAAAAAGGGAAAGGCTGGGGTCAGCGAGAATCCAAAAAAAGACTTGCTGTGTGGAGACATAAGTATAGACGGGAGAACCACAGGTGGTCCTGCAGTCCGGGGACCGCGGTAAGTGATCAGTGCTGGAAGTGGAGCAGTCTGGCATTAGGGAGCCAGTGCAGGGTCTGGGAGCGGAAGTTAATCAAGTGAGCAAACCCAAAACACATATATGATGTATAACCAGTGGCAACATATATAACTAGTAAGACACAGGGTGGGCCTATCCACAACATGTGGGAGGTTCCCTTCCTCTTTCTTTAAACTTACAAATGAATAACTCTCTGTCTGCAGTTTCCAACTTACATTGGTATTAAGTTGTTCAAAGTAAAAGCACAATAATCCTCCTAAGTCATGTTGACATTCTCGGGGAGGGGAAGCAACAAAAAAAAAAAAAAGGTGGGGGTTGGGAAAGAAGGGAAGGGTGAGGGATAGCCAAGGAATATTTGAGTGAGAGCAGAGGGAAATTAACTCCATCTAGTAGACCATTATGCTTAGTGTCCCTAAAGGCCGGTCTGCCTGTTTTCTAGAGCGGAAAGGCCGGGTCTGTGATTGCCTTCTTCAACCCTCAGTTTGGAACATGTTATTTGCCAGCAAGGATTATAGAGGCTATATCACGTGCTATTGAGTCTAATGAGGAGGGAGGAACACGCAATCTCCAAGGGCATAAACAGTGTGGGGAGGCAAATGCAAAGGGCGCTTTTTCTAGGGAGGAGAGGCCCATGATGCCCCCTAAGTTCGGGAGCCTGTATAGAAATAGGGATCAGTACGGAGCAGGCTGACCTTAATATCAAGCTGATGCTAATTGCCCGGGTTGGAAAGAACACAGATTCGGCTAGCCGCAGTGTACCAGCAAATCCAGGGCATGGTGGGTACAGAGGAGAGTGCGTGTGTGGCCTCAATACATAAATTACAGTTAGGGGAGAAATACAAACACTGGATATGAGGTTGAATGTACACAAACCCTTGTGGAGACCGATCTCCACTCCACATTGTGCCCACGGCATTGCACGTGAAGCATATTCTAGTGGGCTAGGCCTCACTCTTGCCTTCTGGCGGTAGGCAGCCCCTACATTCCTATGAAATAACCGCAGAGTCAATCGATCTTGTGGTGTTGGGCTAGCGTCCCAGGGTGAGGTAAAAGGTGCGTCTCGCAAGGGTCTCTCAAGGTGTAGGTGACAGCATATATACCCTATATTCGAGCAGACGCTATGGGAGTCCGCAAACACCATCCTCGCACTCGGGGAAGTGTAGAGTCAGACCTGGAGGGTAAGTGCGGATCGAAGCAATATCGTGCAAGGCCAGGTACTGTCTCGTGCTGGTCTGTTGCCTAGCAGGCAAGTAGGCAGGGCACTACTCCTGGGTGCATGTAGATTGAGTTATGTGCATAGGGTGTTTCAGAGCTTACCTTCCCAAGAAGATTGCACTACGTGGAGGGAGAGCGTAGCGAATCCGTGCTGGGCCAGGTGTCCGTTACACATTCGGCTGCTGGTAGATTCATTGGAGGGTCGTCCAGAGGCTCTGCGGGCGAGAGTTTCATTCGTTCTGGTCTGGTTTTTCTGGTGAAGAGAGATAGGCAGGGGGGGGGGGGGTGGGTGGGTGGGTGGATTGAAAATAATAAAAAAAGAAGGGGGAAGGAACAAAGCAAAAAAAAAATAAAAATAAGAGTCAGACCAACAAAAAAGAGATGGGTGCAGATATCGTGCAGGGAGCAGGCAAGTGAGTGGTGGCACTCATGCTGGACGGGTTGCTGCAGAGCGGAGGTAGAGTGAGAGTGTTAGGCCTCCATGCGATCTCTCCTGGCCGATGGGGATAGTGGAGAGCCAGGGTTCTGTTGGTAGAGATCTCTGCGTGATGATCGTTGTTTGGAGAATGTGGAGCATACCGATGTCTCCTGGATCTCTGTCGCTGGGCTTTCGGTGAGGGGTTGATTGAAACTGACAGCCATGGCTCTGTCGGATAATAGAAAGAGTACCATTCAGGAAGCTCAATGCGGGGGATGTCGAGTTGATCACAGAAGGTGTGTAGGTTTTCCGGTATACGGAGCAAGGCCGTGCGCCCCCTCGCGGTCACAGACAACCCAAACGGGAACTTCCTTCGGTACTGTATGTTACGGGATCTTAGGGCTTCCAGCAGGGGGCACAGAGCTCTTCTGTTCTGGAGGGTTATCTGGGATAAGTCCTGGAACAGTTTGATTTCTGCACCATTGTAAATGATCCGACCTCTCTCCTGTGCTTTTCTGAGGACTTCCTCTTTCAGGGGGAAATTCACAATGCAGCAGACTACACCCCTGGGTGGCTCATTATCCCAGGGTTGGGGACGCAGTGCACGGTGTATTCTCTCCATCTCTATCGGAGTGTCAGCAGGGCGGTCAATCAGGGCATTAAATATGTTACTCACTCGCGGACTCTGATGTAATGCCTGCGTCCGCGGTTGTCCAGGTCTTCGACATGTCTGTGGAGCGCTAGAAGATGGGTTAGCTGGGCATCATATGTCCCCTGGACTTGGCGGATAGCTGCAGCATGGGTCTGTGTCATTTCCTCTACTTCGCTGATGCGGTGTGCTACTGCCTGGATGTCGGAGCGGAGGTCAGCAACAGCCGCCATTACCGTGCTCTTTATGTCTGTGGCAAACTTCTCCAGATCCAGCAGGCTAGGCGGTTGGGATCGCGGGAGGAAGGGAGGCTCCGTACCTGATGCCTGCGCCGCGGAAGACATTCCAGGCGAGTCCGGTGCTTGGGCCTGCAAGGCCGCGTGCGAGGCCGCGAGTGAGGCCTGTGCTGTTTGGCGCTGGGTCCAGAACAGCTCCGGGATATTTCGGCTGAGCTGTGTCCCGGTTTTGGCCGATGTACGAGAGGCAGAGGAGCTTCTGGTGGATCTGCTCATGTTGGATCATGCTTTGGGCTCCCTAAACAATGCTACACGGTCCTCAGATCGCAGGAGCTATAGTCTCAGGCAGCCATCTAGGTCTCCGTCCAGGCCACGCCCGAGGCCTGTAATTCTTAGGAATAACTCACTTAAATCTGTCCAAACCAGAGTCTAGTAGACATCTCGGGTATGATAAAGTTTGAAACATCATAAATTATAATATAATAAATTACTATAAATAATAACAAATAATAATATAATAATAATAATACTTTTTATTCAATACATTTTAGTAAATAATATAATCAAAAACACTGACTTTTTTTTGGCCAAACAAGGGTGCAATATTAGTAGTCATATTGCCTCAGTAAACGTCTCAGGTATGGAAAATTTTAAAACATGGTACAGCACAAAGTCCGACGTCCCAGTCAGGACAGTAGAACCTGGTTTCTTTTCTGATTTTCCTTCCAGCGTCGTCACGCTTAGAGCAGCAAACCATACACATCCTTGTGGGTGCTGCCTTCTTTTCCGTTGGTGGAATGTGGTCCATAAAGTGATGACCAGTCAGGCGTTCCGGGCTCACAGCGCCAGCAGCACGACGTCCAGATCTATTTACAGTCGGCAACTTTCCAAACAAAGTCTGCATGAACCACAGGCTTGTCAGTCTTTTTTTTTTTAAAAGAATGAAACATTCCACAGGTTCTGTTCAAGAAGATGCCTGAAGATTTTTTTGTAATATTTTTTTTGTTGCTTTCTCATGGCTGGATAAAAAGTCATGGCCTGGTCAGCTTTGTCAACACCTCCCATGGTGTAGTTGTAGTCCATCATGACTTGTGGTTTCATTACGTCTTTTCCACCTTTTGTGTGCACCATGACAGTAGAGGTGTTGTGAATAGTACTCATTAGGCACACATCTTTTTGGTCTCGCAATCTCAGTTGCCTAGCAGAAAGGCAAAATAATGGCACTATTTCTCCTGCCTTAAGCTTTTTATTGCCAAAGGTTGGTGGCATGTCACACTGGTTAGCTCTAACGGTCCCATATGCATCCGTCTTTTGCTGCAGAAGAAACTCATAGTTCTGGAGAAGTGTAAAAATTATCTGTGGTTACACAGTAGCCCTGATTCAGGAATGGGTCAATCAAAGTAAGAATGGAAGTTGTTGCCATTCCATAATTACTGAATCTTTCATTGAATTTGGTACCTTTCCCGGTGTAAAGGGCCGAATGCCATATGTAACCAGTGCTGGATTCACAGAGCATGAATACATTTTTGCCAAATCATGCTCACTTAGACGTGATATACTGTATCCAGCTAAGTCTTCATTTGTAGGCCATTAGACTTTCGTCGATACTGATGTCTCTATCTGGTACATAGGTGTGCTGGAAATTTTTCTGAATAATTTGATATACCTCCCAAATCTTTTTCAGTTTTGGTGCTGGACGAGAAGTCTCATCAAATTCTTCATTATTTTGAAAAGTGCAAATATTTCATTATAAGAGTAAATTTGTACTCCGACATGACGGTGCCAAAAAAAAAGAGTGGCTAGTAATTTGTTGGTTGTCCAATACCACTTCTGCAGGGTTTCTCCACCACTCCCTGAATAATTATGAGGCCCAGAAACTTCCCGATGTCCTCTTTGGTCACTGGTTCCCGCTTTCTGCTCCTTGCAAACCTCTGATGCGTAGCAGCTTGTTGTTCCTGGTAATGATTTGTCTCCGTAACAATTTTTTCTATAACCTCATCGGTCAAAAACAGTTGGAGGTATGCCAAGGGGTTGTCATCTTCAACCTCCACTTTGATACCGGGTTCTCCAGTAAATGGGAATCTTGTGGGCGCTGCATGCTTCGTACCGCAGTCAATGGAGTTCGCACATCACTGGGCACAGTCGCAGGATCATCGCTGAAATTGCTTTCCGTGCCTGATGACGAACTTCCCCACGAATCGCTATAACTCAATTCAGCAAGATATTCTGTTTCGCTGTTTTCCAGCAGGTCATATGCCGCTTTTGAGGTAGAGGCGTGCTTTTTTAATGCCATGGTCGCTCTGCAGTTTCCAGACAGAAAATACAGTAAAACTGCAGGCAAGGGCACTGGATAAAGCACTGGGGGCAAACTAAGGTCAATTTTATTTTATTTAGTAATGTAATCCAATAGGATTACAATGTATCAGTGTGTGTTTTATACTGTCTGAATTTGCCGCCGGTTCCCTCGCGACGCTCGCAGGGAATGGAAGCCAGGGCACACAGTGTATCGGGTGGAAGATCCAGCCATCGTACACAGGGGGAGTAAGGTAATAAGGTAAGTAACCTCTTCTAGGATCCAGCGATACTCGGGGGTTACCACTAATGATACTGAAATCTCACCCCGAGCCACACTCGGGAATACCGCCAGGGGGGTTAAATGAGGGTGTAAACCAATGTCTGATTTGGTCTAATATCACTCCTACATAGTAATCTTTTATATCAGGAAATCCCATGCCTCCCGCAGATTCATGTTTTATGATAGTGGCAAATGGACATTGTGGTTTCCTGTTCAACCAGACAAATAAGCTCAGAGTACTTTTTAGGGTGCTGAAGAAGGACTCTGGGATCAGTATAGGTAAGGCCCTGTATAGTTACAGAAGTTTTGGGAGAATAAGCATTTTGAAAGCTGCTAACCTACCAGCCCAAGAGACGTACCGTTCCCCTATCTGTTGGAGATCCTTGTTACAGGAATTCAGGTATGGCATATAGTTGCATTGGTATAGGTTGGAAGAAGGGGAGGTTAGGGATATGCATAGGTATGGCGTGGAGGTAGCCACCCATTGAAAGGGAAATTTAGATTGAAGGAGTGACTTGGTAGAGTCTGGGACACTCACGCTGAGAATATTTGACTTAGAGTAATTTACTTTATAAAATGAATATGTATTAAATAGGCCTAAAACTTCACAAGTAGTTGCAAGGGAAGAATCCGGTTCAAGGTAAGAATTATGTCATTCGTGAATAATGTAAGTTTGAATTCTTGGTCTTTGGTCAGGATTCCTGAAATAGAATCGGTGGTGCAAATTCCTTAGGCTAAGGGTTCCCTCATCAATGTGAAGATTAGGGGGGAGAGGGGGGCACTCTTATGTTGTGCCATTGGCGATGGTAAATTGATCTGAAAGAATACCATCTGAGAAGACTCATGCAGAGGGTTTGGAGTACAGAATAGACATGTGCACACTGAAATATATCGTTTCTGAATTTCGTTTTCGTCCGAAAAATAAATTGATTTAGTTACTCCCGAAATTCGTTTTTATTTATTTAGTTTTTCGTTAAAAATTGCATTCGTCCGAAAATCCAAATTAATTAAGGTTGAATCTGTCATTGAAGGCTTATGGTGTCTGTCGACTGTTCAATGAAGATTCCACAGAGCACCTTAACTGTATCACTCTGTATAGTTTAGCTGCTCTGTCGAATCTTCTTAGAACTTTCGACAGACACCATAAGCCAAAGATTCAACGTTTGTATGTTTTTTGTTGCTTTGTCGAATCTTTGTCGTTCATGTTGAATGTATATGGTTCAAACAGAAAATGGACTGGTGATAGTGATCACTGATCAGACAGGTAACAAGAGAGGGTATTTAGAATCTATATAGAATCTCAATCTATAATATAGAATCTATAATAATAAATACTCCCCCCCACAACACGGGCAGCCTCTGAGGCTATCACAACACTAGCAATACTAGTATCACTATCAAGTTCACAACACTAACACAATAGCAGCAGATTATTATGAAAAAGTTAAGTTGAACTGTAGCTTGCGTCACTATTGTTCTGCTGCTGTGCTTATGCTTAATTGCTAAATAATTCAGGTTGTCTCACAAACGGACCAGCTAAGATTGACTGTCTTCTGAAATGATTCAGTGTGTGTGTCTCTCTCTGCTAGCAATCGTAAGTGAAAGTAAGTTGGCTGTACGTGTGTACCTAGTTCTAGCTATTTTACTGCTCCTCCTCTTTGGTTACAATCAGCCAATAACATTCATCATCATCATTATTTTTATTTTACTTCCCCCAACCAATTCCAGCAGCGATCTTTCCTCTCTATGTCAAATCTTTTCTCTCTATGTCAAATCTTTTCTCTCTATGTAAAATAATCCTGGACTAGAGTTAAGGTTAGGCACATTCGACCACAGGTTTGATAAACACAGATTGTTATTGTCAGCATCATGTCGAATCTCCTATCTATATCGAACTGTTGTCACAACGAAAACGAATATAAAACATTTGTTTATGTCGGATCTTTCATTTTTCGGATTCTGCACTTTTGTTATCGTTTGTTAAAACGATAACGAAAATACCTGAAATTCGTACGAAAATGCATTTCGACGAAATCGAATGCACATGTCTAGTACAGAATGGCAGAATGGCAGAGAGAATATTGCCCTGGAAGCCAAATTTCTTTAGGGTGTGTTTCAGGTATCGCCAAGGGATCCTGTCAAATGCTTTCTCTGCTTAAAGGGTTATAAATATGGTTGGAATGTTCTTTGATTCGGCGTAGTACAGGAGGTTTGTAATTTTACGTGTGGCATCAGGAGCTTGTCTGTCTAGAATGAAGCCGACTTGGTCGGGGTGTTTTAGGGGAGGCATGATTGGAGCCAATCTCTGAGCCACTATCCTCGCATATAATTTGAGATCCATATTTAGTAACGAAATAGGGCAAACATGTGATGGGGTAACCTGCTCCTTTCCTGGCTTGGGCAGGGTTACAATATTAGCAGACAGCATTTCACTTGGGATTTTGCCTACACATGTGCGGTGTTAGATTGTTGGAAAATAATTTATAGTATTCGGCTGAAAAGCCATCAGGACCTGGGGCTTTGCCCTTTGGAAGTGGGGAAATGGCATGTGTAATTTATTTGATAGTAAGTGGGGCTTTAGGAACTGATGAGTGTTCAGTAGAAAAGTGGGGGAGATGTAAGTAATCCAAAAAACCTGAGATACTGGAGACTGTGGGCTGTCTCACTGATGGGTCGTCTTTAAGATTATATAGTGCACTATAGTATGCTCGAAAGGAATCAGCCAAATCTGTAGGATGATACATTTTGCCCCCTTTTGTGGAGTGAATGATGTAAGGGATTTTTTGTTTGGACCTACGTTGTTTGATTTGAGCTGCGAGTAATTTATCTACTTTGTTACCAGAAGTATAAAAGTTAGTATGCAGTTTCAATAGTTGTTTGGCGTGTTTAGCATTGAGACCTAAGGTCTTTTTTGTTTGTTTTATTTGAATGTTCCAATTTATTGATAGTGTCTAGTAGTTCTGTCAACCGCTGTGTCCTTTGGCATTTGACTTGAGAGCTCTGTTTAAGTAGGATGCCTCTGATGTACAGTGGTGTGAAAAAGTGTTTGCCCCCTTCCTCATTTCCTGTTCCTTTGCATGTTTGTCACACTTAAGTGTTTCGGAACATCAAACCAATTTAAACAATAGTCAAGGACAACACAAGTAAACACAAAATGCAATTTTTACATGAAGGTGTTTATTATTAAAGGTGAAAAAAAAAAATCCAAACCATCATGGCCCTGTGTGAAAAAGTGATTGCCCCCTAAACCTAATAACTGGTTGGGCCACCCTTAGCAGCAACAACTGCAACCAAGCGTTTGCGACCTAAGGTCGTTTCTGGCTGGAAAATTTTCATCGTTAGTTGTAGGTGTAGGGTTGGTTTTATTTGAATGTTCCAATTTATTGATAGTGTCTAGTAGTTCTGTCAACCGCTGTGTCCTTTGGCATTTGACTTGAGAGCTCTGTTTAAGTAGGATGCCTCTGATGTATGCCTTGTGGGCTGCCCAGAGGGTGGATGGATTGCTGACTGAAGATTTGTTGAGTTCAAAGAAGTCTTTTAGACATGCGAGTATGAAAGCGTTGTTGGTGGGAAGTGCAATTAGGTGCAGATTATTCCGCCAAGTAGAAATTGAAGTGTTATCTGTTCTATGACCCAGTGATAATGAGATGGGCATGTGATCCAACCAAGTTATTGTGTGTATTTCTGATGTAAGGGCTTCTTGAAGGAGTTGTTTATCACCTATGAGTAAGTCTATTCTGGAATAGGTGCAATGCGGCTTGGAAAAACAGGTATAGTCTCTTTCCATTGAATTTTGACATCTCCATTTGTCGAACAAGTCATTCGTGTGGAGAAAAGAGATCAAAGCAGACTGTCTGGGTTTTTTTGTTGTAGGGCCTTTATAATCAATAGAGGTATCCGGTACCAAGTTAAAGTGCCCTGTGTGAAGGAATCTTTCCAGAGACCAGATCTCAACAACACACTTCATTGCATTCTCATCAAATTCCGCAAAGAAGCCATCAGCATAGTTGCTGACATACAACAAATGTTTCACAGTTTTCAAGTCAAGGAAGAACACAGGAACTTTCTGAGATTCTTCTAGTTTAGGGATAATGACCCCACTAAAGAAATTATAGAATACCACATGAAAGTGCACATTTTTGGCAACAGCCCATCCCCTGCTGATGCTATCTATGGGCTTAAGCTATCTGCCCAATAAGGTGAAAAAGACTATAGGCAAGATGTTAGACAGTTCATTGAGAGAGCCTTTTATGTAGATGATGACCTAAAGTTACTTCCATCGCCTGAGGCTGCAATCGGTCTACTTAAGAGGACCCAAACCATACTTGCCTGTTCAAACCTTAGGTTGCATAAGAGAGCTTCAAACTGCAAGGCTGTTATGGAGGCCTTCCTCCCACAAGCTCACGCCAGTGATTTGAAAGACCTAGACTTGGCAACAGACTCACTACCCATGCAGCGCAGCCTAGGACTCAATTGGGATCTCAAGTCTGACGCCCTCACCCTCCAGGTTGACCAGGAGCCAAAGCCTTTAATGCAACGAGGTGTCTGGTCTACAATAAACAGTCTGTATGACCCACTCGGGTTTTCAGCACCAATGAGCGTCCAAGGTAAGATTCTGCTCAGAGAGCTTACTGCAGACAAATGTGATTGGGATTCTCCACTTTTTCCTGAGAAAGAGACATTATGGATAACATGGAGAGACTCTTTATATGCATTATTCAACTTACACATACAGTACATGTGTTTGTACATGTGTACATGGCCATATGCTCACATCTCCCCTGCAGAAGTTCCATTCAGAAAGCTATGTGTATTCTGCCATGCTTCAGTAAAAGAAATAGCTGCAGTAGCCTATCTTAGGTCAGTGGACATAAAAGGTCCACTTGTCCATATTGGATTTGTAATGGGTAAGGCCAAGCTAGCACCATGTCTTGAGACCACCATTCCAAGATTTGAAACTTTGTGCTGTTGTTCTAGCAGTGGAGCTAGCAGAAATAAACTTGAGGATGCAGAATAGTGCTGGGCTACATTTACAATGAGAGCAGGAGATTATATGCTTATGTACATAACAGAGTCCTGAGAATCTCATTTTTGTTGCAGGGGATGCCTGAAATCTGACTTGTATCTTACTTATATTTGTGGTCATCAGAAATGCTGTTTCTGTGATTTCTACCCTGCAAAACCTCCTTTCTGAAGTGGGTGGCTGTAACATAGGTGTTTGATAGCTTGGATGTAGGTTGCACTGAAGGCTGATCGAGTATGGGAGTCGACTGCTCTTGGAGCTGAATGCAGGTGGTCATCTGACTTGGCATGTTGCAGTACATAGTCTGAAGTACGCTGCAAATTGTCATGATGATCAGGTTTAATCTCAAGTATGTTGCTGAGTCTCTCACTGGTGGGGTTGGCAAGTTCCTCCAAGAGCTACTGCTGCCGCTGCTTCCTTCCCTGCAGCCAATTTCTCTAAAGCCCCATACACACGGTCGGACTTTTTCATGGATTCTGTCCGATCGGACAATGTTGTTGAAAAATCAGACCGTGTGTATGCACCATCGGACAGTGTACGTCGGATTGTCCGACGGACAAAGTCTTATCTCCTGCTGGAAAGATTTGCCGACAACACGGTCCGATCACACCAAATCCGATCGTGTGTACGGTTGTCCAACCGGACAAAGTGCTACGCATGCTCAGATCACATTACAAGACCAAAGCTATTGGCTACTAGCCTCTACGTAGTCCCGTCGTAGGCAACCAACGTCACCACGTTCAGAATGATCGGATTTTCCGACAACTTTGTCCGACCGTGTGTACGCAAAACCAACATCGGACAAAGTATGACGGACATGGTCCGACGGACCTGGTCCGCGGATTGTCCGACTGTGTGTATGGGGCTTAACACAGATTCTATGTGTAGCTTCTCTAATTTCATTTGCATCTCTTTTTCGGCAAAAGCAGTCTTTACTTTTGCAGCTTCTGCTTGTGCACGGGCAATAGCGACCACTGCTCAGTGACCTCTGAGCTCCTGGAGCTAACCAAGACCTGAGACCTTGTCTCTAACCTTTTCTCTGACATGATTGATGTCTTGCAATGTAGAAGCCTGTCAAAGGCTGTTGTTTCACTGGCCTTCTGTGTGCAAGCCTGTTTGGAGCCACCGTTTTACTGTTCTACCCTCACTACAGATGGTTGAGGTATAATTAGACAGAAAGTTAACTCTTCTCCCTTAACAACTCATTGAGACAGGTGCTAGGTCCTTTTTTCAACTTTTATTGCAGGGAAGTTAGAGTAAAACTAAAATAAAAGAAATAACATACAATCAGTGTATACAATATACAAAATATACAGTCCTGACACACTAGTCTAACTAGGGAAAGGGGATATAAACATACCGGCAATGTTTCTGTTTAGCCTCATACACACGATCGGACTTTCCCGTGGATTTTTGTCCAAAGGGCGTTGGCCCCAAGTTGGTATTGCATACACACGGCAGGACTTTTTCAGCCAACTTTCACCAAATCACTTGGTTTTTCTGCTCTTTACCACCACCTTTGGTCAACTTCTGTATTGTTGTCTGATCTTTTGCATTGGTTCTGCATTGGTTTGTACAAAAGTCTGTTGGTTTTGTCTACACACGGTCGGACTTTGGTCCATCTGACTTTTGTTGGCAGGAAGTTGGTCCGTTCGCACAGCCAACAAAAGTCTGATGAAACCTGGAAAAAGTTGGTCCGATGGAGCGTACACACGGTCGGATGTTGGTCCAAAACAGCTAATTTGCATGTTGGTTGTCAAAAAGTCCGATCGTGTGTATGGGCCTTTAGGCTAACTATAGAATGCAGCTCTTTTCTTTTTGTTTTACTTCATTATTCTTTTTTATTTTCAGTTTCTTCAATGCTTGCTTGTTACTATGATGTTGTTTATGGGGCAAATTTTTGTAGCTTTGCTTCATGGGTGTGTCATTTAGCAGTTGTCTTTTTTTGATTGTATATTTCATATCTGACATTAACACCTGAAATGTTAATGTTAATGATCCGTTTTCTACAAGTTATAAAATAAGTGCTCCATTATAAATGTTTCCAATGTTCCAAAATCCTAATTTCCAAAACATACATGTATTGTACATTATGTGGGTTGAATGCACTTATGTAATGTAAACCCTACACAAATCTCATGAATTCTGACACTTAGGGGTTTATTTATTAAATCTAGAGAGTGCAAAATCAGTCACACTTCTGCAGAGAAACCAATCAGCTTCTAACCTCAGCTTGTTCAATTAAGCTTTGACAATAAAATCTGGACGCTGATTTATTTCTATGCAGAACTGTGACTGATTTTGCACTGTCTAGCTTTAGTAAATAACCCCCCTAGTGACATCTACTGTTGTCATTTCAGACTTTCCAAACCTTGCAAAATAAGCATGTGTATCATGCTACACCTGTAGTTTTAGAGTGAGCACTTAAAATATAAAGATGCTAGCAGGTGTAAAGTGCAAGCACCTACCTACACCAGCTTATGTTGCCCCATTTATGCTCAGATACTGGATTATCTAGGTTCCTATACAATATACCAGATAGCTGTGATGGACAACTGTGTCTGGGTTCAATTTCTGGGTACATTTGATGAACGTGCCCAAAAATTTTTAACAAGTTTGCTATTTGTGAGTGGAAATTCAAACTTAAAGTAGATATAAACCCTCAAATCTACCCAGTAAAGTGATCAGCCTCAGATGATACACAGAGATGAAAACAATCTCACTACATAAGTTTTAAATGCATATCTGCTGTCTTCTGCTTTATATATTATTTAGAAGGTGCACATCCTGTTAGAGATTTCCTCTTCCTGTTCAGTACTGAGCCAAGACAGCTGATTGGAGGAAATGCACAGACCCCCCTCCACATAGGCAGAGACTTGCAGAGCTGTTCTGTGACAAGACAAGCTCTCTGCTAATCTATTTATAGCAACCTCCCTCAACACAAATTTCAGGCTGGTTTTATCTTGATTGACAGAGAACTTGTCAGAAGTTATCATGCAGATAGCAAAGCAATGAAACAGCAGAAACACACAGGACTTGGAGAGAGAGATAAAAAAAAAACACTACAGATATATGTGGTATATTAGGTCAAATGTTATAAATCACTCTGGGCTCACTGGTTGCTGGGATGTCAGTGGCCAGCGACATCCCAAAAATCAATGACACATCTCCAGCCACATTCAGGCCAACACACTTAGACCCCTTCTTTAGATTAATTTCTTGAGAATCTTCTGGCTGACAGCTTATTAGGGCCAGGCGTGCATCATTTGTTGCTAGGACACCAAGGGCAAACAAAGAGCTTTGAGCAGGAAGATATCATATTTAGTAGTGGAAGTAGTACCATTACTGAAGGAGTTACTTCCTAGCAGCTAGAGGTTCAGTGGCCAGGTGAATAGGCAATTTAGTTTGCCTGCTCAGCAAATGGAATTAGTCAGGGTTTTTGATAAACCCTATGTTGCCTCAATGTAAAACTCTGTCCCTACCTGATAGCGACTTTTTTTTTTTAACAGTGATTGATGCCCTGTACACAAGAGCGTATTTTCCGTCGGAAAAAACATGGATGTTTTTTCCGACGGAATTCCGCTCAAGCTTGGCTTGCATACACATGGTCATGCAAAAGTTCTATGAACCTTCGACCGTCAAGAACGCGGTGACGTACAACAATACGACTAGCTGAGAAAATGAAGTTCAATGCTTCCAAGCATGCATAGAATTGTTTCCACGCATGCGTAGGAATTTTGCGCGTCGGAATTTGTACAGACGATCGGAATTTTGGATCGGAACTTTTTCCGACTGAAAAATAGAGAACATGGATCGGAACTTTTTCCGACTGAAAAATAGAGAACATGCTCTCAATCTTTTGCTGGCTAGAAATTCTGCCAGCAAAAGTCTGATGGAGCATACACACGGTCGGAATTTCCGTCCAAAAGCTCTCATCGGACATTTTCTGGCGGAATTTCCGATCCTGTGTATGGGGCATTAGGGTATTTCCAATATGTATATTTTAGTGTGGTATTTTAGATAATCCTGGCATAACTGGTAGACTTGTATTAGAACCAAAATGAGATTGTTCAATATGCCATGCAAACAAAATGATGTTTTACCAGTAGCTAGCTAGGTTTCATTATTTTAGGACAGTGAGGTGAATAGAAAATGTTTGTTGATTACCAGCTATGGTATGCATTTCCTTCGTTTGCATGTTGATATTCATTTTTATTTATATGGCTTTTGTTTTTAAATACATTGGCATAGGGATGGTTTAAAACTTCAGACTGAGGCTTTAATCTAGTTTACTTATTTTTTATTACCAACACGGTGTCAGCAATATGATAACACTGTATATACTGTATTTTTTTTATATTTGTGTTAGAAAATCATATTATACATGTATTGTACAATGTAAAAAAAGCAACTATATGCTCCTTTGTTGCCCACAGCCTGAGAATTAATATAGTAACAATTGCTTCTGTGCTGTTAAGCTTAAACAAGATTAAAAACAGCATAGAACAGTTTTCTTCAAAGTCTTCCATTCTCTGATTGATCCAGGAAGCTCAAAGAGTCCAAGCTATAATTTTTTAAAGTTCAGTAAATCGCACTTCCTGTGTTGGCAGTAAGCACCCATACAGTTTAATAATGATCTCATGTATGAGACCTACATTGTTTTAAAGAGCTCCAGGGTCTTGCTGATGCATCATAAAGAGCAAATAGAAGCAGAATAGATTAAATGTTTTTATTGCCTACATTCTTACAGTATTAGCTTATTGGCAGCCAAAGAAAATCTATTTTATGCTGCTTGTAAATTATATGTATGGTCTTATTATATTCTCTAATGATGTTTTTTTTTTTCCTTGTTCTAAAGTTTTATCCAGCATATTTCATATTTCAGGAAAATTTGGAGAACATATTATCTAAACAACATAACAGCATAACATAACTTGATTAAAGACCGAAAGGCAGTAACTATTTCAGGTAGTGCTGTGTAACACATTCGGAAAAGAAGGTAAACCCCTCATAATTGAATGAAAACTAGGCTGTAGAGGTAGTCGTAGAGGAAAAAGGAGAATTAAAGATATTTGTAATCTTGGCCAAGATATCAGTAAGTAGTTAAGCGGGTTGGGGGGAGGGACAAGGGGCTTGGGGACAGACGGGACTAAGTAAGGTGGGGTAAGGAAGGGGAAAGGAGAGGAGGGGAAGGTCAAAAGGAATAGGGGTCCATAGAGAGGACTCAGATCTGTATGTCCCATACAACCTGAAGGTCATGGCAATAGAAGTGAGTCATCGAAGTCAGGAGGCAGGAAGTGAGTAATCCATGGTCACCATAGTTTTTCATAAGCAGAAACTTTGTCCAGGAGGACTGCCTCAATCTTGGCGTGGACCATTGCTTGAGTGATTCTGTGCTTCATTGCTAAGATGCATAGAGATGGGTCTTTCCAGGCTTTAGCAATGGTCTGCTTGGCTGCACTGGTAATGAATAGGAGGAGTTTGAATTGGTGGTGGGTTACAGTCAAGGGTTTGTTGTTCAGGAGAGCTATTGTGGGGTCAAGTGGTATTGGTGTCTCAAATAGGGTAGAGTATCTTGAATAATTCGGTCCAGAATGCTTGCACTGTGAGGCATTCCCACCAAATGTGTACGTGTGTGCCTGGTGTGGTGCAGCCTCGAAAGAAATGTGGGGAGTATTGGGGGGAGAATTGGCGGGGACCAGATACCATCTGGTGAGCACTTTGTAGTTGGTCTCCAAGGCCAATTCAGTCACCTGCCATATATGTGCCTAATCGGCTGGATCAAGAATTAGGTTGAGGTCACTTTCCCACTTGCTTGTGTATCCTTTGTGCAAGCTTGCTTGAAAGTGGTGAAGTGGGGGGCAGAAGAGACAGGTGGTGCATAGGAGGAGAAGGGCATAGAGATCTGAGATGAGTCCATGTCTGTGGGGATCCTTTGTGCAAGCTTGCTTGAAAGTGGTGAAGTGGGGGGCAGAAGAGACAGGTGGTGCATAGGAGGAGAAGTGCTTGATTTGTAAGTACCTGAAAACTTCTGATGCAGGAAGTTATGAAGTTCACGTAATAGAAGAAGGGATTGTGGATAAAGGAGGGGGTTTGTAGAGATTGTAGACTAAAGCGACGTTTGAGTCTGTCCCATATAGATAGGCTGTGTTTGGTAATAGGGTTGGTGATGGTGTGTTGTTGCGAGGGTGTTAACCAAAGAAGGTTAGCTGTAGAGAGAGGGGGGTCACAATTTACAGATCCAAGGGCTACTCATAGAGGAGTTTCCTTAGTTGTGTGGTACTTAGGAAGCTGTGCCAGCTGCGCAGCATAATAATATTTTGAGAAGTTAGGTACCCTAAGGCCTCCTCTTATACGGGGAGTGTAAAGAGTTGGTTGAGGTAGGCGAGGTTTGATCTTCCCCCATATGAAGTGTAAGGCTTTTCGCTGTAGAATATGCAAGAAGTAGGAGGGAACCTGTATTGGTAGTACTCGGAAGAGGTAGAGGATCTTGGGGAGAATGGACATCTTTAGCACTGTTATTCTGCCCAACCAGGTTAAGGGTAGGGATGACCATTTGGACATAGGAGAGGAGAGCTGCGACAGCATGGGTGGGTAGTTGGCTGAAAATAGATCGGAGGGGTTAGCTGTAAATTTTAAACCTAAATATGTGATATGTGAGGTGACTCAAGGGAATGGGAGAAGGGAAATGTTTAGGGCTGTAGATTTTTGCGGGTTGACGTGGAGACCAGATAATCATCCAAAGCGAGAGAGTATGGCTAATAGGTTCGGGGAGAAAATTAAAAGAGAGGTAAGGAAGATAAGGACATCATCAGCAAATAAGCATAGTTTATGCTGATGTCCGCCTAGTTTCAGGCCTTGGATATTTGGGTTGGAGCGGATTAGAAGGATAAGAGCTTCAATCGCTAGGGCAAAAAGGAGTGGGAAAAGAGGAAACCTTGGGGAGTGCCGCGTTCAATGGTTAAAGGGTCTGAGCGAAACCCGGAGTAGGATACCTATGCTTTGGGGTTTTGGTATAGGGCCGAGACCCATTGTAAAAAGTGTGAGCCAAACCCCCAGCGCTGTAGGATGGAGTGGAGGTATGGCCAGGACATCGGATCAAATGCTTTGCGTATGTCTAGAGAAATGAAGCATGAGGGGATGTGTCAGGTGCAGGTGGTATAGGCTAGAAGTGTAGATTTTCTGATATTGTCTCCTGCTTGGCAGGAGGGGATGAACCATGTTTGGTCTTTGTGAATAAGAGTGCCAATGAACAAGTTAAGGCGAGATGCAAGCACTTTAGCCAGGAGTTTGATGTCTAGGTTGAGTATGGATATCAGGCCTGTAGTTGGACCAAGTAGTGTCATCAGTGTTGGGTTTAGGGGACATGGACATTGACGCTGTTAGGGATTTAGTGTGGAAGGAATGGCCCAAGAGAAGTGAGTTGTATGCCTCTAATAAAAGAGGGGTAAGGAGGGCAGCAAATGTCTTGTAAGTTGCAGAGAATCCATCTGGGCCTAGTCGTTTGCACGGTTTTAGGGTTTTTATAGCTAATATAATTTCTTCTGTCGTGATTGCTCTTTCTAAGGTTTCTCTGTGAGCTGAGGAGAGGGGTGGAAGTCGGATAGAGGAGAGGAGGTTGTCCAGTTGAGGTTGGTCAAGTGCGTTAGAATCTTTATATAATGTTAAACGACATCTACGGAATTCTCGTAGAATTCTAATGGGATTACTGGAGTATAGGGATGAGCCGAACACCTCCGGGTTCGGTTCGCACCAGAACCTTCGAACGGACCGAAAGTTTGCGCAAATTTTCGAACCCTATTCGTTACAATTGACGCAAACATTCGTAATCAAAATTGCTAATTATAACGGCCAATATGCATGTTAATGTCATAAAACAGGTTTGGGGACCCGGGTCCTGCCCCAGGGGACATATATCAATGCAAAAAGAACTTTTAAAAACTAACGTTTTTTCGGGAGCAGTCATTTTAATGATGCATAAAGTGAAAAAAAAGTGAAATATTTCTTTAAATATGGTACCTAAAGTATGCCTGTGAAGTGGCATGTGTTTCCCGTGTTTAGAACTGTCCCTGCACAAAATGACATTTGTAAAGGAAAAAAAGAAGCCATTTAAAACCACTTGCGGCTTTAATGTCGTGTCTTGTCCTGGCCATATGGCTGAAAATCCTTGAGAACAATTGCATGGCATCACCCCCCCCCCACCCCAGCCCCTTTGGGTCTTGTATGGATATTAAGGGGGACCCCGCACCTAAAATAAAACCCTATACCTACAGCCCTATAAACTCTGAACAGCAGTTTATAGGCGGTGCAAACAAGAGAGGGACTGTGGGTTTGTTCTTAAGTAGAATCTGAACAGGTACATTATGAAGTGTAGCTCCATCCCCAAAAAATCTATTTTTAAGCTTTTTGGAGAACATAGGGATGGGGTTATCACCCCTGTAACATTTGCTGTCTTTGCACATCTGTTCAGAACATTTCACCTCACTTTCCGTCCCAATGACAAATGTTTTTGGAAAAGTGGGGTTTTAATTGAAACAAGGATTGGTGATAAAGCATCAGTAGAGAGGAGATACCTTTTTCCCAAATTAAATCTAACAGGATAGAATTTCCCTTCCTAGGGGTAGATTTCCTCTCACTTCCTGTTTTCTCCTTCCGTTTGCAAGTAGGAGTCGTTTGTAAGTTGGATGTTTGAAAGTAGGGGCCTGCCGTATATACTCTGCAGAAATTTGCCCCATTAGATGTTGGTGTAGCCACAACACTGTAAGCCCTCACAGTTACTCTTGGTGGGCACAGGAATGGACCCTGCTGTGAGTTATTAGATCAAGATTTGTAATTGCATGCACCTGTTGAACAGGGCAGACAAATTGGGCCTTTGGTGGTGGTGGTGGACGGTGTTGCCACAAGACTGTAAGCCCTCACAGTTACTCTTGGTGGGCGCAGGAATGGGCCCTGCTGTGAGTTATTAGATCAAGATTTGTAATTGCATGCACCTGTTGAACAGGGCAGAAAAATTGGGCCTTTGGTGGTGGTGGTGGACGGTGTTGCCACAAGACTGTAAGCCCTCACAGTTACTCTTGGTGGGTGCAGGAATGGGCCCTGCTGTGAGTTATTAGATCAAGATTTGTAATTACACGCCCCTGTTAAACAGGGGCTGAAAAATTGTGCCTTAGGCACTGGTGCTGGTGCCACAACACTGCAACTCCTCACAGATACTGTACTTGGAGCACAGCAGTCAGACCTGTTGCGAAGCATTGCTTAAAAAATTGTAATTACACGCCCCTGTTAAATGGGCTGGTGGGAGAGGTCCCGCATCTTTGGACATGAAAGTCCCCGCCGAAAGGACACCATTTTTTTTGGTCGATACATAGATGACCTGTTGTTCATTTCTAATGACGAACACACTGACTTAGACACCTGGCTCATGTATCTCAATGATAACGATTTAAATTTGCGGTTCACAGGCACACTAAATGCCGATGCCATAGATTTTCTGGACATCACACTGTCAGGGGTTAATGGCAAAATCATCACTAGTCTGTTTAGGAAACCCACGGCGGGTAATGTTTTACTCAGAGCAGACTCTGCACATCCAAGCCATACCATCAAAGGGGTCCCTTTTGGCCAGTTTCTCAGACTAAAACGCATTTGCAGTACATCTGATACGTTCCACACTGAAGCCAAACTTATGGCATCAAGGTTTACAAGTAGAGGCTATTCAAACACTGATATAGATAAAGCCTATTCTGCTGTCAGTGTTATCCCAAGAGCTAGCTTGCTAAAAGAAAAAAAAGAAAAAAACAGCAATAAGCAGGGCTACAGCACGTCGCATGCTACAGAGACAGTACTGGTCTTTTCCACGCCATTCAGTACTGAATTTAAACACATAAAAAAGATCATCATGAGATACCTTCCCGTTCTATACGGAGATTCAGCATTTAACAAAGTTTTGGCCAAAGGAATCAAGACAGTTTCACGAAGGGCCCCCACTCTGGGTAATACCCTTTCACCTAGCCTTTTCCTCTCACACCAGTCCAAACCAAACTGGCTCCATTTTAAAGGCAATTACAAATGTGGGCAAAGGAGCTGTGCCTACTGTATACATATAAGGCAGGGCCCCAATATTCAGTCTTGTACCAACAAAAATACGCATGAAATATCCACCTTCATCAATTGCAATACATCTTTTTTAGTTTATGTAATTACATGTACCAGCTGCCATATTCAATATGTGGGGCGTACTATTCGCTGCTTAAAGGATCGATTGTACGACCACCTATATGACATCACTAAAAATCATTCCACCAATGTTGCAAAACACTGGAATTTAGTACATGCAAAAGATGTTTCCAGTTTATTTATACAAGGTATTGAGAAAATCGCCACTCCAAAACGGGGAGGCGATCGATTCCGTTTGCTATGTAAACGTGAAGTTTATTGGATTTTCATTTTAAATACTAGAATTCCTCTTGGCTTAAATTTTGAATGGGATGTTTCCCACTATTATGAATGAAGGTTGTTTTTTGGAGTTCTTTACTCCTATTTACGTTTCATTCAGACTAAGTATGTTTACAGTTGCCCTATGCGCTTTACATCTATTATTCCGATAAGAAAACTGTGTCTAAAATATCCTTTAGACACTTTGTGTATATCGTGTTTAAATTTGGCTTCCCTATTATGATGGTTGTCAATGTTCATTTATATATGGACCTATTCAGTTGCCAAATATGCTGGATGTCACCTATAAAACATATTTTCCACTGAATATCCAAGCATACACGCTATGTACTAAGACTAAAGGGATACTTTCATTCAAATGTATACACCAAATGTTAGATTTCTGAAGGCTCCATACACACATCGACATTGGACAAACTAAGATCCGATACAGGTGCAGCAAACTAGGAAGACGGCTGTCCTCAGGGAGCAGACATCACTACTGATATAACGGGTGGTAATTACGGCTTTATTATTACTGATTTCAGCTAATATATACCATGGCTTTACTATAGCCGTAGTATAGTATTATTTATGCATGTTTGTCAAACACATTGATTTCCCTCTACATAGACTCTATTTGCATCCTGATGACAATATATAGCGTATATTGATATACGTCTATACACATTATCTCCACTACCCACTGCCGTTGATGCCTTTTATATCAACTTTGTTACCAATTTGGATACATGGCATCCGCAGTCATCAGTATTTAAAGTTTTTGACATTTGGATGCAAACTTACCATATACATATAATTATCTATGATCATCACTATTGTCAAACTAATAATCTTCTATCTTTATAGAGTCTCACACCATCCCATGCATAAAGAGCCGTATCATCTCAGACCTAGTGGAATAAATAGTTTTAAAACCACATTGTAAGGCTATGTGTACACACAGATAGATATGCACTGACTGAAACCCCTCCACTTGCAGTGTCCATAGAGTTGTGAACAACTGTGGTGATTGGTTGCACAACATTTTGGAATTGAAGCGCTTTATCGTATAATGCTCACTATTAGAATGACAACCCGTTTTTTGCATCCTTCGAGTTGTACACTGGCTGTGTAATACGGGTCACATCTAATTAATTGATCCGCCTTACCTCTCAATGTTTCCACCAATTGTCTTGGGACGGTTCATTGAAATAGACAGCTGTCAGCGGCCCGTAGAACCCAATAACATTAAATTGGGTGGTTTCTGCGATGCCTCTGCAGCCCACCGCCCCATAGAAGCACCGACACTGGTCGGGACTTCTATCTAATTTGGTCTCCCGGGTCCACGGATTGTTCCATAGACACACAATTACTAAGTCTCAAAAGGATTAATTACAGTCACTGGTCATGTATAACTATTGTACAAAATGCATAAATTCATCACTGACACTGCCAGTAGCCAATGAGAAAGGTTTTGCTAAAAACCCTTTGAAAGAAGATATAGCCGTTAGCACACTATGCAGGCTATCAACCCGATTGAACAACATTAGATATACAAAATAAAAATAAAAACAAAAATAAATACAAAAATGATTAATTAAACATATAGACACACCATTCAGAGTGCACAATTGTCTATTCACTTTTTTTCTTCACATTTTATATATTTTGTCATTTTTTTTTTTTTTTTTTTTTTTATCTTTTAATTTCATTTCATTTTTGAACATGCCTATCCACACAATATACAAGTGAAGTCTTGGATACTAAAATTCACATCAGGAATCACGTTTAAAATAATTTAAAATAACTTAAAATAACTTAAGACACACAATGTAACCGTTAAGTATTAGTATCACCAGTATAGTATTTAAATATAACTTCAACTCACCAGGTGGTTTTCGGCAAGTGTTGTTCAACAAACCTTATCATAGCGATTTGGTTAGCGATTTCATCACAGCGATTTGGCTAGCGGATATATATAATACCAATAAATGGTTATATACATACCTCACTATCTATTCACCCCCTCACCCATTCGCTATCACAAATATATAGACTTTATTTTTGGAGAGTTTATATACATTTCACATTTTTTGAACATTATGTATATATTTCTTTTATTTAAATGTATCTTAATAGTTCCTTCACACACGTAAAAAAGATTTTTTTTCACTATCACATTCATTGAAATCGCAATTGGGTTGGGCTATTCTATTGAATGGGCCCTTTAAGTGTGTACACATAACACTGCGTGCACACTTGATAGTTTTATGCATTTTTATGCGATTTCCTTATCAGGTCTTATAACTTTTTCACCTGAGTTTGTCTTTAAACAACATCAGGCTTCTTTTAAAGTGGTCACTCTCACTCTGCAGAATTAGCCTAGCAGCACACGTTGATATCCAATTAAGCCTGGTTTTCAGCTGCTGGTAACAGCCTTTTTCCATCAAACAATCATGTGATGCACATCCTGTAAGCATATATATTTGATATTCATTTGTGAGTTCATCAGCTATGAGTAAGCACTAGTTGTGGTGCGAAACGCGTCAGCTCTGTACCCCCCCCCCTTTTGTGCCGTGTATGGATTGCAGTGTTTTTTGCTTTTAAATAAACTTTTTGGATTTTATTTTCTCGGTGTGCGGCTGTCCGGAGTTCTTCTTTTTTTGATTTCCAATCATTGTGCTATTAGCCAGCACCTGGGGCTCCCATACAGGAGCAGGAGCATTCGCTTGGGAAGGAGAGTCTTGGAGCGGTGGTTGTTTGTTTCTCGCCTTAGGCAACGGTGCTGGTGCCACAACACTGCAACCCCTCACAGATACTGTACTTGGAGCACAGCAGTCAGACCTGTTGCGAAGCATTGCTTAAAAAATTGTAATTACACGCCCCTGTTAAACAGGGGCTGAAAAATTGGGCCTTAGGCACCGGTGCTGGTGCCACAACACTGCAACCCCTCACAGATACTGTACTTGGAGCACAGCAGTCAGACCTGTTGCGAAGCATTGCTTAAAAATTTTTAATTACATGCCCCTGTTAAACAGGGGCTGAAAAATTGTGCCTTAGGCACTGGTGCTGGTGCCACAACACTGCAACCCCTCACAGATACTGTACTTGGAGCACAGCAGTCAGACCTGTTGCGAAACATTGCTTAAAAAATTGTAATTACACACCCCTGTTAAACAGGGGCTGAAAAATTGTGCCTTAGGCAACGATGCTGGTGCCATAACACTGCAACCCCTCACAGATACTGTACTTGGAGCACAGCAGTCAGACCTGTTGCGAAGCATTTTAAAAAAAAAATTTAATTACACGCCCCTGTTATACGGGGGCTGAAAAATTGTGCCTTAGGCACTGGTGTGGTGGCACCCAGAAACAAAAATGTTCTTCCAAGCTATCAAGGAATGGATCATTGAGGAGGAGGAAGAGGATAGTCAGTGAACATAACAGGACAGTCACTCAGCATCAGCATAGGCAGTCTTGAAGGGATGTGACATTATAAATTATTCAGTTATATCCGCTTCAGGTGCCTGGTAGCTGGTGGTGATCCAAGACTGATTCATCTTTATGAAGGTCAGTCGATCAACCGAGTTGGTGGAGAAGCGCACCCTGTGATCGGTGACAAATCCTCCAGCAGCACTGAATGTGCGTTCGGAAAGAACGCTGGATGCAGGACAGGCCAGTAGCTCAATTGCATACTGTGCAAGCTCTGGCCAGTGATCCATCCTCAAGACCCAGTAAGCCAGAGGATTTTCGGTGGGAAAGGTGTCCAAGTCTGACCTTGCCCCTAGGTATTCCTGCACCATGTATATCAGACGCTGGCGATGGTTGCTGGAACCGATCATACCTTGGGGCTGCGGACTAAAAAATTGTCTGAACGCATCGGTCAGACGTCCACCTTCCCCACCGCTCCTTCTGCTACTGACCGAAGCCTAAGCAACTCGTCGTCCAGGACCAGGAGTTTGTAACCTCCCAGTTTCTGGGAACGCGTTGCACAGACCTTTCTGCCAGGCCTCCCTGAGATGTCTCATCCTCTGCTCCCTCTGCGACGGCAAGATAAGGTCCGCAACCTTACCCTTGTACCATGGATCAAGGAGAGTGGCCAGCCAGTAATGGTCCCTCTCCTTGATCCGAAGAATACGAGGATCCTTCCGCAGGCTTTGCAGGATCAGGGAGGCCATGCAACGTAGGTTAGCTGAGGCATTCGGTCCGGAGTCTTCTGGGTCACTGAGGACGACATGATCGCCAGCCACCTCCTCCCAGCCACGTACAAGTCCACTGGTTTGTTGGGACTGTACATCATCCCTAAAAGACTGCTGCTGCTGATGCTGAGTGCCAGGCTCCACCTCCATGCTCACACAATCCTCCTCCTCCTCCTCATCCTCCTCTTCCTGTGTGATGGGTGGGACAGAAGGAACACTGTCTGGATAAAGGGGGCCTTGAGAGGCAAGGAAGTCCTCCTCTTCCTGCCTCTGTTCTGCCTCAAGTGCCCTGTCCATTATCCCATGCAGCGTATGCTCCAACAGGTGGACAAGAGGTACAGTTTCACTGATGCATGCACTGTCACTGCTCACCATCCTCGTGGCCTCCTCAAATGGTGACAGGACAGTGCATGCATCCCTGATCATGCTCCACTGGCGTGGGGAAAAAAATCCAAGCTCCCCTGTCCCTGTCCTGGTGCCGTAGTCGCAAAGGTACTCATTGATGGCCCTCTGCTGCGTGTGCAGTCGCTGCAGCATGGCCAACGTTGAGTTCCACCTGGTGGGCATGTCACATATTAGGCGGTTCTTGGGCAGGTTCAACTCCTTTTGCAGCTCAGCCAGCCGAGCACTGGCATTATACGATCGGCGGAAATGCACACAGACTTTCCTGGCCTGCCTCAGGACATCCTGTAAGCCTGGGTACCTGCCCAAGAACCGCTGCACCACCAGGTTGAGGACGTGAGCCATACAGGGCACATGGGTGAGCTGCCCCTGTCGCAGGGCGGAGAGGAGGTTGGTGCCATTGTCAGAAACCACCATTCCTTGCTTAAGCTGGCGTGGCGTCAACCACCTCTCGGCCTGCCCCTGCAGAGCTGCCAGAACCTCTGCCCCAGTGTGGCTCCTGTCCCCCAAACACACCAGCGCAAGCACGGCATGGCATCTTTTTGCCTGCGTACTTGCGTAGCCCCTTGTATGCCTACGGAGCACCGCTGGTTCCGAGGACAGAGCACTCGAAGAGGCCATGGAGGAAGAAGAAGAGGAGGGGGTGGAGGAGAGAGGTGTTTCACAACCAGTAGTAGCATTTTGGAGTCAGCGGTAATATGCACCTTACCGCTGACTGCCCTGTCCAGCGAGGCATGGACATTGCCTTCCACATGCCGGTAGAGAGCCGGAATCGCCTTCCGTGAGAAAAAGTGGCGTTTGGGAACCTGCCACTGAGGAACCGCACATTGAACAAACTCACGGAAGGGGGCCGAGTCTACCAACTGAAATCGCAGCAGTTGAAGTCCTAGCAATTTAGCCAAGCTAGCATTCAACCGCTGGGCATGTGGATGGCTGGGAATAAACTTCTTTCGACGGTCCAGCAGCTAGGGCAGGGAAATTTGCCTGCTACAATCGGACGTCGGTGTACTGCAAGTACTTGGTTGTGACACACCTAATTCTACACCTTCAGTCCTCTCAGAGCAACTTTCAGAGAGTACTGAAGATATAGTGGGGTTGGAGATCCCAGCTGATGAGGAGCAAGGAGAGGTCCGCTTTGTTCTTTGGTGTGGGTCTTTAACCTGTAGCTGACCGCCCACTGTCAAATGACGGCGGGACGGTGCAGCTAATGTGGCGGGCCGCCGTCATGTGACGGCGCTCGCTTTTTGGCCACTAGGGGGCGCGCGCGTGCCTGCCGCGTAGCTGGGGACCCGATGCGCGTGCCCGGCAGCCGCAATGTCCGCCAGGCACCCGCGATTGCCCGGTAATCGAGCAGGACGTGGATCTGTGTGTGTAAACACACAGATCCACATCCTGTCAGAGGAGAGGAGACCGATGGTGTGTCTCTTGTACATAGGGACACCGATCGGTCCCCTCCCCCAGTCAGTCCCCTCCCCCCACAGTTAGAATCACTAAGATATGGAACATATTAACCCCTGCAGCGCCCCCTGGTGTTAACCCCTTCCCTGCCAGTCACATTTATACAGTAATCAATGCATTTTTATAGCACGGATCGCTGTATAAATGTGAATGGTCCCAAAAATGTGTCAAAAGTGTCCGATATGTCCGCCGCAATGTCGCAGTCACGATAAAAATCGCAGATCGCCGCCATTACTAGTAAAAAAAAAATAATAATAAAAATGCTATAAATCTATCCCCTATTTTGTAGACGCTATAACTTTTGTGCAAACCAATCAATAGACGCTTATTGCGATTTTTTTTTTACCAAAAATATGTAGAAGAATAAGTATCGGCCTAAACTGAGGAAAAAATTTGTTTAAAAAAAAAAAAAAAATTGGATATTTATTATAATAAAAAGTAAAAAATATTGCGTTTTTTCAAACTTGTCTTGCGCAAGAAATAAAAACCGCAGAGGTGATCAAATACCACCAAAATAAAGCTCTATTTGTGGGGAAAAAATGATAAAAAGTTTATTTGGGTACAGCGTTGCATGACCGCGCAATTGTCATTCAAAATGCGACAGCGCTGAAAGCTGAAAAATGGCTTGGTCGGGAAGGGGGTGTTCGTACCTGGTAGGCAAGTGGTTAATGTGTGCTTGCCAATGAGCTGCATGGCAGGTCGACATATGTCTGGTCATGCTTGTGGTGCCCAAACGGCTGATGTTTTGGCCACGCGAGATACGCTTGAGACAAATATTGCAAATAGCAGTGGTGCGATCTGATGTACTAGTCTCAAAAAAGGCCCACACCAAAGAACTTTTGTGATAACGCGCAGAGGCAGCGCCCTGCACAGGCGGAGCTCTGTGGTGTGATTCAGTTGGTGTGCTGGCCTCTAGCTGGCCTCCAGAGGGCATCCTGCCTCGTTGGACATGTGCCACCGCCTCCACCTCCTCCTCTCTCCCTTCAGGCACCCACGTGGAGTCAGTGACCTCATCATCCCCTCCCTCTTCACCACTAGAGCAAACCTGGCAGTAAGCTGCAGCTGGTGGAACATGTCTGCCAGATTGCTGTCCTTCAGCATCCCCTCTCTCTGCACGCACACTACTGCCTTCCTCAAGCTGGGTATCATCATCCGAGCCTTCAAATCGTTGGGCATCCTCCTGGAGCATGTACCCAACACTGTGCTCAAACAGTTCGGGGGACTCCTCAGGAGGACATGGTGGGTCTAGGGAAGGGGTGCCTGATGATGCCATTGAGTACGTGTTGGCAGCTGCTCTGACAGTACCCTGAGCCTGGGTGAGGGAGGATGAGGAGGATGAGGAGGGCTTGGTCATCCATTCTACCAAGCCTTCGGCATGATGCGGCTCAACATGTCCAGCTGCCGAAAACAAGGACAAGCGTGTCCCATGGCCACGTGCTGATGACGATGCACGACCACGTCCACGACCAGCACTGTTGTCTCTAGAAACAGAGCCTGCTTGCCCTGTGTTCTTGCCTTTGGGACTGTCTGCCTCTCCTTGGCGGTCTTCCAGGCATTGTAGTGGGTAGTGTATATTGTGCTGGAGTCACACAGCACACACACTAACTCCTGCAGATGGATGCCTTAGATGACAGCAACAGGGCCCTATGGCAGATTGAGGCTGCCTTAGATGATAAGAACTGGGCTGACACACACACACACTAGCTCCTATGTGTGCTGACACAAACACACTATAGCTCCTATGTGTGCTGAGAACACACTATAGCTCCTATGTGTGCTGACAACACACTATCGCTCCTATGTGTGCTGACAACACACTATAGCTCCTATGTGTGCTGACAACACACTATAGCTCCTAGGTGTGCTGACAACACACTATAGCTCCTATGTGTGCTGACAACACACTATCGCTCCTATGTGTGCTGACAACACACTATAGCTCCTATGTGTGCTGACAACACACTATAGCTCCTAGGTGTGCTGGCAACACACTATAGCTCCTATGTGTGCTGACAAAAAAATATAGCTCTTATGTGTGCTGACAACACACTATAGCTCCTATGTGTGCTGACACAAACACACTATAGCTCCTATGTGTGCTGACACAAACACACTATAGCTCCTATGTGTGCTGACAACACACTATAGCTCCTATGTGTGCTGACAACACACTATAGCTCCTATGTGTGCTGACACAAACACACTATAGCTCCTATGTGTGCTGACAACACACTATAGCTCCTATGTGTGCTGACAAAAAAATATAGCTCCTATGTGTGCTGACAACACACTATAGCTCCTATGTGTGCTGACACAAACACACTATAGCTCCTATGTGTGCTGACAACACACTATAGCTCCTATGTGTGCTGACAACACACTATAGCTCCTATGTGTGCTGACAACACACTATAGCTCCTATGTGTGCTGACAAAAAAATATAGCTCCTATGTGTGCTCACAACACACTATAGCTCCTATGTGTGCTGACAAAAAAATATAGGTCCTATGTGTGCTCACAACACACTATAGCTCCTATGTGTGCTGACACAAACACACTATAGCTCCTATGTGTGCTGACAACACACTATAGCTCCTATGTGTGCTGACAACACACTATAGGTCCTATGTGTGCTGACACAAACACACTATAGCTCCTATGTGTGCTGACATCACACTATAGCTACTATGTGTACTGACAAAAAATATAGCTCCTATGTGTGCTCACAACAGACTATAGCTCCTATGTGTGCTGACACAAACACACTATAGCTCATATGTGTGCTGACAACACACTATAGCTCCTATGTGTGCTGACAACACACTATAGCTCCTATGTGTGCTGACACAAACACACTATAGCTCCTATGTGTGCTGACAACACACTATAGCTCCTATGTGTGCTGACAAAAAAATATAGCTCCTATGTGTGCTAACAACACACACACTAGCTCCTATGTGTGCTGACACAAACACAATATAGCTCCTATAAATCCCTGCCTGCCTGCCTGGGATGGGACAGAAGGTTGGGACAGAAAGTTAGGGTGCAATGCTGTTTTAACAGCACTGCAATGGGTGCTACTGCAATGCTGTACTAACAGCACGCACACACCAGACTAATCCCCAGCAGCAGATAATGTCACACTCAGCAGTGCAATAAGCAGAAATGATCAGTATTCAATGAATCAGCAATGGTTTAGCAATGAATGAATCAATCAGCAGTCTGCCTATTCACTCTATCAAAGCCGGAACGCATGTGCACTGGGCCGATGGCGCGGCGGCCTTTTAAACAGTGGGGCGTGTACTAAAGCCCCTGAGCTTTAATTGGCTACAGGCGTCACAGTTGGTGATAGAAATCTCCAAAGACTTTGGACATGGTGAGGGGGCAGTAAGTGGGGGACCCATCTGATTGTCTAAGGAAGTCTGGGGCAGAGTTGAAGGGACGGGGTTTTAACTTGTTCACAAGTATTCTGTGGGGTTTGTTTGAGTATTCGTAGAATTTTTGTTTGGACCATAAAAGAGCTTTATCAATCTTGTTCATTTTCAGTGATTTAAGTTGGCTGCGTAACAAAACTACCTCTCGGAGCCTGGCCACTGTGGGGGAGGACAACAAGGTTTCCTCTGCCCTGCGGAGTTTAGATAAAGTAGAAGTATGCTGATATGCTGCGTCTTTTTTTAGGCGTGAGCTTGTAGAAATGCATTGTCCCCGCAGAACTGCCTTGTGTGCCTCCCACAAGGTGGAGGGCCCTGAGACCGTTCCTACATTGAGTTGGAAATATTCTGTTAAAGTGTTAGAGAGATGGGTGTTTGTTTCTGGGTTACGAAGTAAAGTCTCATTGAGTCGCCAGTTTCAGGTTTTAGGGAATGAAAGAATGGTCTGACCAGGTTATGGGGCTAATTTCAGAGGCGACCGTAGAGGTCAGAAGGGGTGAAGAGACAAAGAAGTGGTCTAACCTAGAGTATAGCTTATGAGGATGTGAGTAAAATGTGTACTGCTTGTCCGTGGGGTGTTTAATCCTCCAAAAATTCAACAGATTTCTAGCTCTGATTAGCTTTTGAAAGGCTTTGGAGAGATTATCAGGTTTAGTTGTGGTCGTGGAGGGGAATAGCACAGGAAACATGGTCATATTGAAATCTCCCCCAATGACCATGAAGGGTTGAGCAAATTTATCTAACGAGTCAAACATGGTAGAGAGAAACCGGATCTGGCCAGAATTCGGGGCATACACATTTACGATAGTAAGGGATTGTGTAAGGAATGAGCAATCCAAGACAACATATCTGCCCTATGGGTCCAGGTGTGAAGCTTTAACACGTAAAGGGCAGGATCGATTAATTAGGATGGCCACTCCAGCCTTCCCAGAAGGATCTGAAGCCAAGTAGGATGTTGGGAAAATTTTACTGGCAAATTTAAAGGAACCCCCAGAACGGAAATGAGTCTCTTGAACCAGAATCACGTCTGCTCCAGAGGCTTTAAACTCCTTCAAAGCCAACCATCTTTTTTGAATAGAGTTTAAACCCTTGACGTTACATGTGTAAAATTTTAGTGCCATGACATGTTAATACATTGAAAAAGCATTTGATACAGTGCATTGAAAGCATTTGGTGAGAGGTTCCATGGTACCTGAGGAAAATATTGGTTATAAGGTAACATTGCAACATGTGAAGTTAGTACAGCTTTAAAGTACAAAAAATGTAAGTTTGTAGGAAGTCTTTTTTTTTTTGTTTTTGTTTGTTTTGATTTTTTTGTTTGAAGTCTTAACTGCAGGTCAAAAAAGAAGACCTGATAATAAAAAAAAAGTGTTTTGCTCTTTAAAACCATGAGCAGAAGATACAAAGAGTATGTTTCAGAGCCCCACTACCTTGTGTGATAGCTTTGAGGAGTGTGTGGTTATTCAGGTAGTACACAAGTTTTGTGAGGATAGGATTAGCTTTGTGTCCTGGGAAGAGGCAGGGAGTGAGGCAGGGTGTCCCTGGAGTAGCAAGATGGCCGCCGTCTTCCACAGGTAGGCCGCAGCTGCGGACTTTCCTAGGGGATGTCTGCTGGGTGGGTGAGTTCTGTTTAAGTGGAGCCAGGAAACTGTTCTGATTAGGGCAGGGACAGGATCTTGGAGGGACAACTACCTCTGGGGAACTTGACTGTGAGGTATATACTTTTAGGTACTCACTGTGCCCTGGAGAGATGTCTGCAGCCAAGCATACAGGTCAGGCCTATCCACACTGCTGCCAGGTGTAGCAAGATGGCCGCCGTTCGTGGATGTGAGGACAGGGCCTCGGCTGTCACCAGGGCTGTTACAAGTAAGAGAGTGACTCCAATCTGCAATCCGGGTCTCACCCTCAGTGAACAGGGTGGTTTAGAAGAGCGGTGGGACTTAAATCAGCAACGGGGGAGATGAGAAGGCTACTGATGGCTCCCAGGTGTAGCAATATGGCCGCCGCTCACCTGCTTCCCTGGAACTCCGATCACTGCAGGTCCCCTTCAGCGGCCGCCCGATTGCCTGTGTACCGATCCCCCTGGTCCAGGAAGCCGTCGAAGGGGTATTGGGGTAGGGCTGTTTCCACCCCTGGAGCGCTGCACCTGTGCACGGAGGATGTGAAGGCCTAGTAGGCCTCAAGATGGCGGCGGTGCACTCTTGGATGGAGCCGGCCGCGGGCCGGATAACTGAACTATCAGCCGTCCCGGACACCTAATACTGGTATCTGACTGATCAGGCCGTGTCCACGGGTTAGGATGTGTGTCTAGATGGGCTCTTAGGAGGGTACTGGCTCTGTATGGCGCTGGATTACAGCTGTCTCGGTGGAGCTCCACAGCAGCACGTCTTTCTCCTTTCGCCACCGGATACGCCCCCGGAATATTACACTTTTATTGTTTCACTTTAAGCATTATTTAAAACGGACAGTTTTAAAACTTTTTTTTGCATTGATATGTGTCCCCTGGGGCAGGACCCAGGTCCCCAAACACTTTTTATGACAATAACTTGCATATTAGCCTTTAAAATTAGCACTTTTGATTTCTCCCATAGACTTTTAAAGGGTGTTCCGCGGCTTTCGAATTTCCCGCAAGCACCGCCAATTGTTCGCCATTCAGGGAACGTGCGAACAGCCAATGTTCGAGTTGAACTCATGTTCGACTCGAACAGACAGCCCATTCCTACTGGTGACCCCACAATAGGGATAAAACTTTTCCGCAGAAGGGAGTTTAATAAGACACGTGGCCACTCATTAAAATTAGAAGAAAAGAAGTTTAACCTTAAACTGTGTAGAGGGTTCTTTACTGTTAGAGCGACAAGGATATGGAATTCCCTTCCACAGGCGGTGGTTTCAGTGGGGAGCATCGATAGTTTCAAAAAACTATTAGATAAGCACCTGAACGACCACAGCATACAGGGATATACAATGTAAGACTGACATATAATCACACACATAGATTGGACTTGATAGACTTGTGTCTTTTTTCAACCTCACCTACTATGTAACAATACAAATATAAGGAACCAGCAGAGAACTACTGTCATAGAATCTGTTCAGAATGGGAAAGTACTAGAGTTTGCAGTAATAGTGGCATTTAAAACAACAGCTAATTTGTCCAGGACTGACAGACCCAGCAAACATAACCCTAGTGCTGACTAGTTGATGCCAAAATTTTTTCCTAAAAAACCCCAAACTTTATTTGCAGGGGGTTCAAGTACCTCTTGCAACAGTTGGGGTCAAGGTGCATGCACCTAGAGTCAGAAAGATTGCACTAAAGCCTCTACCTTAGACAGGCACTGGCATTCCTACTGCATGCAGGACATGTTTGTTTTGGCTTCTGCCCTAGCTATGTGTGAGCCGCCTATTGAGGTGGCTTCAGATACAGCAATTGCACAGATACATGTCGAATTTTGCCAGGATGAACATTGTCTGCATTTAGAATGTAGCAAGGCAGTCGTTTGGCATGAGATCTGGAAATTAGTGGAAATCACTGGAGTATTGGTGCCTATTACAGTGATTTTCAACTTCTAGAAGGACTCCACAGGCATGAATATGCATAATTATATTGTTACTAGCTGGACAAATGTAACTACTATATATAGTATATGAAAAAATGCTTCTCTTACAATCACCAGCTGGCCAGCAATCCCCCTGAGGAAGACACATGATTCCCTGTGTCAATACGCGTGGGGGAGGGGACAGGATGGTGTCTGGTAGCAGCTGCTGCTGCGGAATGAAACAATAGCCTCATGGATACACTCTGTTTGCATGTTTAAGTTTGGTACGCTCTAAGCACCTATTACATGTGAGTACCCACTTGTGTTTTTTTTTTAATAAAGGATTTTAAAAACGGTATCACATTGGGGCTCTTCAAAACCTTGCTTGCCTAAACACACGCTATATCTTCCAAAGCTTCAAGGTGGTCTTGGATTTCCTAATATATCTACATACTACCATGCAGCTCATTTGGCACAATTGCCTAAATACCACGCAATCATCGAAATACCACTCTGGGTAGCTTTGGAATCTATAGATTGCGACCCATTATCAATATCTAATCTTTTATGGTTACAACCCTCTAACCGGAAAAAAATTACATATCCGATTACTAAACAATCCCTCGTAATTTGGGACAAAACTAAATTGTTATGTGGCCTACAATCCTCACATAATCCACTCTTATAGTTTCTTAAAAATCCTATTTTTTATCCCACCTGGAAATTTCCTAAAATTTCGAATCTCTACTAGAGATTGCCTTGCAGTTCGCGGCGAACTTTGCTTGTTCACGATTCGCCAAACCGGCGGACTTATGGCGCTGACCCATGACACATCCATCATGGGGTACAGGACAGCCAATTGAGACATTTCAGCACATGGACATACCCCCTACCTTATAAATAGACCTGATCTGGTGGCCATTTTACATTCTGTCTTTTGTCAGTGTAGGGAAAGGTTGCCGTTTGGAGCAGGGAAAGACTGTAACCACTAGCTATTAGGTCCACAAAAGTCCTTTTAAGGACTGGTATAGGTCTACAGTATATAGGGTTGTAATACACTTATAATATACTTTCTTTCAAATATAGAAAGCATATTATAGTGCACTGCAGTGCTGACCGATCCTGCAGCTGTCTTTTTTCAGTGTAGGGATAGAGTTTGTTGTTTGGAGCAGGGACAGTCTGTAATTCACTAGCTAGCTGCTATTAGGTCCACAAAAGTCATTTTAAGGACTGGTATAGGTGTACAGTATATAGGGTTGTAATACACTTATAAAATCTCTCTAAGTTATTACCCTTATGACTAAAGAGCAAGATTAATTTATCCTTAGTCATATAATATAATTATACTGTACCTTATTATTATATATTCCTGTATCGCTTTTGAACTTGTTTCCTGACTTATAAAATTTCAATAAACAAATTTGACAAAGAAAAAACGGTATCACATTATCCAGCTCTTTTTCTATTACTATGAGGATACAACTCTAGGATGATCCAGGATACATGAGCAGCCCATTCCCACAGAGCCCAGGGGTGGCTCGTAGGCGTGTTAGACCAAACTTAGTTGTGTGGTGACACTCCCTAAGTCAAGGGCATTGCCAAAGGGGGTTGCACCTAAGTTTGGAGCACTTGTCACAAGGATTTTCATCATCTTAATTTTCACAAGGAAATTTTCAGCGCATGGTTTATTATGGACTTTTACTATTAAGCATGCTTTGTACATCGAATGTTATTCAGTAATAGAGCACGTGAGCACTTTAATATTGTAAATATTTGTTATAAGATTTTGTATGAATTCATATTAGGTTGTACTGATGTATAATGTTATACAGTTATTATTGATCATCTATTTAGCACGTTACTAAGTTGTTTATTAGATCAATTTAAGATTGGCGTACAAGAGTACTTTATTGCAGGTTTTTTGTTATGAAATTTGTGTAGAGGTATTTTTATTAAGATTGCACCATGCTGCACAGATCCCAATTATCATACATTCAGAGCAACATTTTTTTGTTTGTATATCACTGTGCCCATCAATTGCAGCCTCACTGTGCCCATCAAATGCAGCCTTACTGTGCCCGTCAATTGCAGCCGCGCAGTGCAACCACAGTGTGTGTACACTGTGGTTTTTGAAAAAATATGAAGATTTTATAATACAGCATCCTCACTGGTGTCACAATTCAATTTGATTACGATTAGCATGTCAATGATTCGATTGGATTCCATCAAATGCAGCCTCACTGTGCACTTCAAACGCAGCTTCACTGTGCACATAAAATGCAGCCTCATGGTGCCCATCAAATGCAGCCTCACTGTGCCCATCAAATGCAGCCTCATTGTGCCCAACTGCCCATCAATTGCAGCCTTACTGTGCCATCAAATGCAGCCTCACTGTGCCCGTCAATTGTAGCCTCATTGTGCCCATCAAATGCAGCCTCACCAGTGCCCATAAAATGCAGCCTTACTGTTCCCATCAATTGTAGCCCTACTGTGCCCATCAATTGCAGTTTCACTGTGCCCATCAAATGCAGCCTTATTGTGCCTGTCAATTGCAGCCTCCCTGTGCCCATGAAATGCAACCCTTTACTGTGCCAATCAAATGCACCCTCACTGTGCCCATCAATTGCAGTCTCACTGTGCTCATCATTTGCAGCCTCACTGTGCCCATAGAATGCAACCCTTTACTGTGCCAATGAAATGTAGCCTCACTGTGCCTATCAAATGCAGTCTCACTGTGGCCATCAATTGCAATCTCACTGTGCCCATCAATTGCAGCCTCTGTGTCCATCAATGCAGCCTCACTGTGCCCATCAATTGCAGCCTCACTGTGCTCATCAAATGCAGCTTGTCTGTGCCCATAAATTGCAGCCTCACTGTGCTCATCAAATGCAGCTTGACTGTGCCTATAAACTGCAGCCTCACTGTGCCCATCAATTGCAGACTCACCATTGCCTGGATCACACACATCGGGCATCTCCTGATGTGTCATGGAGCTTTGATATGAATATCCCAGCGCGCCCGTCCTCCTCTCCCTCCTCCTCCTCCAGCGCCTGCTGTAACAAAGTCCTGTCTCCTAGACTGTAATAGGCGAAACACTGATCCAATGCCGGTAAATTGAATCAGTGTGCTGCCTATCACAGTCTAGGAGGCGGGACTTTTTTTTCCAGTGGCCGCTGTAGAAGGAGGAGGGAGAGGAGGACGGGCTCGCTGTGATATTCATATCAAAGCTCTGTGACACAGCGGAAGATGCGTGCTGTGTGTGAACCAGGCAATGGTGAGTGGCCGTCCTGGGCATTTCAGATGCAAGCTATGTGACAGGCAGAAGGTGAAGGGAGGACTCTGACGGAGGTATGCCAGGATGACGTCTTCGATATAATTGCGATTCAGCTGTTCTCTGCATCAATGCTGAATTGTTGAAGTCTGAATCATGATGCATTGATTATACGATTATTTTAAACACCCCTATTTTATAAGAGCAACAACTGGTTGTGCGATCATCTTTTTGGATTACCCTCTCAGCCAAACGACTGGTGATCGGGCACCCGTGAGCTCTATTATCATTATGTTGTATGGGTAGAAGCACGTAATTCTTTGCTTGCAGCAATCTCTTCTTTTTCTCTTATGCATGTTTATTGGAGACCACCAAAAGATTGCCACCTGCTGAGCACCTTGCAGAATCCTCTTATGGACTATTATATTTTCTATGGAAATTTTTTTGATGAACATCATAGTTACATTTATACCTTAGGCCATTTTTTTTAAAAGAGGTGATACCAGGGTTACTTTTATTTGTGACGGGTAGGTCAAGTTCATCCATATTTATGAGGGTATATTTGTGCACTGTAGTAGAGTCAACTGGACTCTCCTGTGCAGACTACAGTAAGCTGATATTAAGGTAAGTTCTGACTGCTCTAAATTGTGCTTTTATACAGGTATATGCTTGTGGTTCTGATTTAAAAATTAGAATATGTTGTTAAGATTTTAAAATAATACATGGTAAACCAAATGAATAAACTTTAAAGCGGTTCTGCACTGTCTGTATTTTTTATTTTTTTTTAGTACAATGCAAAGGATTAGGAGATGTAAATTAAAATTTCCTAACGAACTGCTGCCGGTTTTTGTCACCTAAAAAAAGTTATAATAAATCTTGTTGCTGGGTGCCATCTTGCCTGTGGGCATGTGAAACCACACAGGCACTTCAGATGGCCCAGCATGCACCGCCCTTATTGCGCCGATCTTGCGCGTGCGCAGTAACGGCAAAGTGTAGCTCACGTTCACCAAAATCTCGCGAGATTTCGGCAGGAGCCCATAAATCTTGCGAGATTTCGGCACGAGCCCCGTAAATCTTGCGAGATTTCGGCAGATTTCCACACTGACTCCTGGGATCAATGACACCAGATCCCAGGAGACAGTGCGGCATGACGAGGATCGACGCAGAGACCCCGCCCACCGCCGAAGAGACAGAGCAGCAATTACAAGGTAAGTGGAAAAACAAAAACAAAAAAAACACTTCATTTATGAATGAATGAATGAATGATTTGTATAGCGCTGCAAATGCGAACTGAATCGCCTCAAGGCGCTTGTCTGCCCCTGTTTCCTGCTGTATTAGAAGAGGTGGGTCTTGAGTTTTTTCCTGAAGGCCTGATGGTTTTCTTCCAATTTAGTATTCTTTGCCTGATTTGGAAGAGATTTACTAAATGAAGTGTGTGCAGAACCACTTTAACGTCAATTTTTTTTTTTTTTTACTGGCTCGGTTTTACTTTACAGAGCCCAGTATATAATGAATAATATGTATTTTATTGTATTTCATGTTTTAGCAGTCAGCTATTTTCAAATGAAAATAAAAATGTTATGCTGTGTCAAGGCTAAGCACTAAAAGAATACGCCCTAATGTATAATATAATAGTATAGTATAAACACATTTTCATTGATTCAATACAACAATAATAGCTGACTAGCATGTGTGTGTTTTATTTATATAATGTTTATATTGTGCATTTCATTCTGTATTGTAGTGTGAATCTGACAAAGGGTTAGATGCAGAACTAAAATGTGAAAGCATTAGCAAGATGTTTTGCTGCAAGCCAAGTAATAACTCATTTTCAGTAAAATGTCATAGTCCTAGCAGAAAACATTGCTCATGCTCACATGCACATAGGTAGAAATGCAATAATCTGGAGGATATTTATTGCAAACAATTGTCTTTATTTTACAGCTTTGTACAGAGTGTTTTGCAAATGTGCTGACTTTCATTGCATTTCAATTTCAATTTTAACGCCAACAATCTTATTATTTACAAAATATACACTGGTTTTATTACATACATATTACAAAAACATGAGTTTTCAATCTAATACTGCATTTTATCTAGTACAAATAGTATATTTAGCATTTAAAAACCTAGCTAGTGTTCACTTTTATTACTTTTATAAGCCTATTTTTTATTCTGCTTTGAGAAAAAAAGGTGTATATTGCTTTTTAATGAAATAATATCTGTATTGTTCAACAAAGCATAAGATATACTTTATTCCTAATTATGTGCCTAATGCAAAATATACGGTAAGCATTCTGAAGAAAAGAAATGGGGTTTGTAGAAAAGAAATAGGGTTTATATGATGTATTATGTTAATGACTATACTTATTGTGTTTTTTGTTGCAGCGGAGAGATTTTTTTTCTTTCAATTTCTTTTTGTTTCCTAAAACATGTTACAATGAGAGGTATTAATAACAAAAGTTCAAAATGAGCAATATGTTGACTTTGATAAAAGAGCCAAGGACAAAGAAATTAGTAATCAATTCTTGTCTCTGAGAAAGCTGTACAGGATGAAATGTAATATCTGGTAAAATTTCAACTATTTTGACAACTGTATCAAGTTCAGGGCCTGAGAATCATAATCTTTCCCAACCACTTCCCGCCCAGCTGATTGTCAATTAACTGGTAAGCGGTACAGTACATTCATTATTCTAGGCGGACGTCATGACATCCTCCCAGAACTTGCCTCAAACTCAGTTGTGCGGCCACACTGCAGCATGGTTTTTCACCAGCTGTGTCCATCAGACACAGCTCATGACTGATCAGTGTACCAGCTCGCTGCTGGTACCATGTGATCACTGTGACCAATCACAGCAGCTCACATGACAATTGTAAACAATGGATGGCTTCCTTTCATGCCGACCATTGTGTACGATTGTGTTGCTAGCTGTGATTGGTCACAGTGATAACCTGGTACAGACAGGACCAATCGCAGCCCATCTGTACCAGGTGATTAGCTGCAGCTGATCACAGCTAATAACAACAATACACACAGAATGAATCAGTTTCATTCAGTAAAAATGGTTGCTTATACCAATATAAGTCATTGGTATAAGCAATCATAATGTGTAAAAAAAAAAATATGCTGATCACTTCCCCAGAGTAATACAATGTTACTATAGTAGCACTGTATTGCTCTGGTCACAGTGTGTTAATTTTTTTTTTTTTAATAAATAAAAAATAAATAAATAGAGATGGCCGAACACCCCCCAGTTCGGTTCACACCAGAACATGGGAAAAGTTCGGACCTGAACTGCTAACCATTAACCACTATTAACGTCTATGGGATCCAAACTTGAAAAATCAAAAGTCCCCATTTTGAAGGATTTTATGAAAGTGTTTGGCTATACAAAGGGTATGGGGGCCCAGGTACTGCCCTGGGGGACATGTATCAATGCCAAAAAAATGTTTTAAAGGAGCAGTGATTTTAATAATGCTTAAAGTGTAACAATACAAATGAAAAAAATCCTTCAAACATAGTGCCTGGGTGGATGGATCCCCTTATTCTGCCTGTAAAGTGTCGCATCTGTACCGTATATAGAACCTGCTGCAGCAAAACTGTCAAATATAAAGAAAACAAATGACATTTAAATATATTTATAGCTTTATTGAAAAAAATAAATCATTGACGGCGATACAAAAATTTGAAAAAAGGGCATGGGGATCCCTCCCAATACATACTAGGCCCTTTGGATCTTGTGTGTATTTTAAGGGGAACCCCACGTCAAAATAAAAAAAACGGCATGGACCCTCCCCCAAAATCCATGCCAGACCCTTATTTGAGCATGCAGCCTGGCAGGCAAGGAAATTGGGGACAAGCGAGCACCCCCCTTCTGAACGATACCAGGCCAATGCCCTCAACATGGGGGGTGCTTTGCCCCCCTTCCCCACAGCACCTTATTCACATGTTGATGGGGACATGGGCCTCTTTACCACAACTCTGGGCGGTGGTTGTGGGGGTCTGCGGATAGGGGCTTAACAAGTGGGCACCCAGATCCCGGCCCCTCCTATGTGAAAGAGCATGCGGTACATGAGGATCAGGTTTTAAAAAATGTTGGCATGGGGGTTCCCCTCAAATCCCCCTGGATTTTGGGGGACCCATTCTGTTTTATTTTTTGTTTCCCCTTAAAATCCATACCAGACCCAAAAGGCCTGGTGTGGATTGGAAGACCCCCATGCCATTTTTTTTCACATTTTTGTATTGCCGCCAATGTTTTTTTTCCATTCAGCTTTGCTGCTGACAGCTGATGACCTATCTGTTGTTAAGGATGTGGGGGCCGGCCCACTTTTTAACAACAAGTTATTCACTGTGCCCTGAAGTCAGGTGCATTGCTTCAGCCAATCAGGGCTTAGAAGGAACTGTGCAGTGCGCAGTGCATTGTGGGGTGCTCGGCGAGCAAACATCCCACAAGCACCCCACAAATTAAGGTGCTTGGCAAACACCCAAATGGGTGCTGATTGAGGTCGAACTGATACTCGGTCTGAACCGTTCTAATAATAGAACTGAACCGTTATAAAAATGTTAAAATATATATATATATATTTTTTTCATATACTGCCACCAGTCAGTGTCCCTGATCACCGGTGTCCCTGATCACTGCCACGCAAGTTACACAATGGAACTGGACTGCACTGGTGACAGTATGTTAAAATAAAATTATGAAAAAAATCTATTTGTTAAAAACTGCTTTTTTTTAAAAAACTATTTTGCCTTTTTTTGTTACGCGCATGCGTGTCGGTGGAGGCACGACGCATGACATCACTCCTCCTCCATCGCCATTTTTGATGTGGGCAGGGGGTGGCTCCATGCGCCGCACACAGGGGACTGCTTTGTGAACAGGTATTACGTTGTGGATGATTAACTTTATCCACAACAGCTGCTATGGGAGTTTCTTTGTTTAAACTTATAAATAGTCGGCCCCACTAACATTAATTTAGTGCTGTGCTTTCTTTGAAAGAGGCAACATCTTGACGTTGATTATTGGCTCAGGTGCATACTATATACACTCTTTGATAGACACTTTGGGGGTCATTTACTAAGATGAATGTGCTGCACCGGTTCAGACCTTAATTGGTGCACCAGATAAATTATTAATTGAGCGTATGAACTGACGCACGTATAAGTGCAACACATAATATGCCGGCGCACCGCGATAATATTATACCATTGATAATAGCGCACGCCGTTATCATTAACAGTCCATTCACACAGGGGCAACACAACTTCCAGCACGACTTGGGGTGACTTACAACACGACTTGGGGCGACTTTACAACACAACTTGGGGCGACTTACAACACGACTTGGGGCGAATTACTTTAAGTCGCCCCCAGGCCAGGCGACTTTAATTTAAAAAGAAAACGGCATGGGTTACCCTCAAAGAGCACCTCAGGTCTGGTATGGATTTTAAGGGGAAACCCTGCGCCAAAAAAAAAATGGCATGGGGGTCCCCCTCAAAATCCATACCAGGCCCTTTGGGTCTGGTATGGATTTTAAGGGGAACCCACGTGCCAAAAAAAAAAAATGGCATGGGGGTCCCCCTCAAAATCCATACCAGGCCCTTAGCTGAGCACGCAACCTGGCAGGCCGCAGGAAAAGAGGGGGGAAAGAGAGAGCGCCCCCCTCCTGAACTGTACCAGGCCACATGCCCTCGACATTAGGAGGGTGCTTTGGGGTCCCCCCCCCCAAAGCACCTTGTCCCCATGTTGATGAGGACAAGGGCCTCATCCCCACAACCCTGGCTGGTGGTTGTGGGGGTCTGCGGGCGGGGGGCTTATTGGAATCTGGAAGCCCCCTTTAACAAGGGGACCCCCAGATCCCGCCCCCCCTGTGTGAAATGGTAATGGGGTACACCATTTCACCAAAAAAGGTGACAAAAGTGTTAAAAATTACAAGAGACAGTTTTTGACAATTCCTTTATTAAAGTCTTCTTCTTTCCATCTTCTTCCTTATTCCTTCTTCTTTCCTTCATCCTTCGGTTTCTTCATCTTCTTCCTCCTCCGATCCTCTGCTTCTTGCTCCGGTGTTTGCCACGGGGACCTCAAAGCACCCTCCCAATGTTGAGGGCATGTGGCCTGGTACAGTTTAGGGGGGAGCGCTCTCTCATCCTCCCTCTTTTCCTGCAGCCTGCCAGGTTGCGTGCTCAGATAAGGGTCTGGTATGTATTTTGAGGGGACCCCCACGCCATTTTTTTTTGGCGCAGGGTTCCCCTTAACCACTTCAGCCCCGGACCAATTGGCAGCCAAAGGACCAGGCCCCTTTTTGCGATTCGGCACTGCGTCGATTTAACTGACAATTGCGCGGTCGTGCGACGTGGCTCCAAAACAAAATTGGCGTCCTTTTTTTCCCACAAATAGAGCTTTCTTTTGGTGGTATTTGATCGCCCCTGCGGTTTTTATTTTTTGCGCTATAAACAAAAATAGAGCGACAATTTTGAAAAAAATGTATTATTTTTTACTTTTTGCTATAAGAAATATCCCCAAAAAATATATAACATTTTTTATTTTTCTCAGTTTAGGCCGATACGTATTCTTCGACATATTTTTGGTAAAAAAAAATCGCAATTAGCGATTATTGATTGGTTTGCGCAAAAGTTATAGCGTTTACAAAATAGGGGATAGTTTTATAGCATTTTTATAATATTTTTTTTTTTTACTAGTAATGGCGGCGATCAGCGATTTTTATTGTGACTGCGACATTATGGCGGACACATCGGACATTTTTGACACATTTTTGGGACCATTGTCATTTATACAGCAATCAATGCTATTTAAATGCATTGGTTCCTGTATAAATGACAGTTGTAGTGAAGGGGTTAACCACTAGGGGGAGGGGAGGGGTTATGGGCTGTGACATGTGTGTTTTTTTTTACATTAGGGGGCGGGGCTGACGTCTGACGTCATTGATCGTTTTCCCGATGACCGGGAACAGCCGATCAATGACAGGCAGTGTAGGAAGCGCGGGGAGAGGTTTGTTTACACATACCTCTCCCCGTTCTTCAGCTCCGTAACCCGATCGCGGGACACCAGCGGCGATCGGGTCCGCTGGTCCCGCGGCCGGGGTCACGGAGCTCCCGACCGGGTCGCGAGCGCGCCACTGGCGGCGCGCGCGCGACCCACAGGCAGGCACATGCACGATCACGTACAGGTACGTGATTTTGCCTGCCCGTGCCATTTTGCCGATGTATATCAGCGTTAGGCGGTCGGGAAGCGGTTAAAATCCATAACAGACCTGAGGTGCCTGGTATGAATTTTTGAGGGGGCCCCCACGCAATTTTTTTTTTTATGGTGCGAGGTGCCTCATAATATCCATACCAGACCTGAAGGGCCTGGTAATGGAATTTCGGGGGACCCCCACGCATTTTTTTTTCTTAATTTCTTTTTCTTAATGCTAACATGACCTGTGTGCAAATAGCCTTAAAAAAAAAACAGAAGTGAACCTGCGTAAAAAAAAAAAAAAAAAAAAGTCAAGTTGAGAGGTGCGCCCGTTCAACTTATGCAAATGAATTTACGTGGCTTGACATTTACTAAGATTTTGCCGGAGCAGTGAACCAGAGCACTTGAACACGCGCAAATGCCGCTTACGCATGCGCAGTGCAATAATTGACCTCACGCAGTTCTAAGTGTACTTGCCGGTGCAGCAGGCTTGTTCAGAGAAAGTTACTTTAGCATTCTATTTTGGGCATTTTTGTTACTTGGACAGCTATATCTATACTTCCTCACATCACCCCACATCCAGCTTCTTTTAATCCTGAGTTGAAGATGCCGTGCGCCATGTCTATAGCGGCGCACCGATTGCCGCCTCCCGTGCGCCAGCAAGATAATAGTAAATGTGAAATTGCGCTGTGTTACAGGCGCAAATGTTTTGTAAATACGAAAACAGCCGTTGCGCATCACCGTGCACCGCAACTCATGGCGCAAACCGTTCGTAAATCAGCCCCTTTGTGTTAATAAGGAGAGAATCTGTATCCCTCTCCACACTTTGTGCAGCTGTTTTAATCTGGCTGGGCACCAAGATGAATTGTCTATCCTATATATAATTTTTGTCTTAGATCACCCTTAATTTGGATGTTTATATCTAGGGCACATATAAAGCCCTTTGTGAGCCATTTGAAGCTGTACCATTACATTTCTGGAATAGGTGTGGGGTCTCATCTACACATATGCAGCACTATTTTGAGGTAAATATATATATATATATATATATATATATATATATATATATAATATATATATATATATAAAATTACCTTTTGGTTTTTAGAATAAAATGACTCATTATGTCCTTGGGCATGTATAGTATATATGCATTAGCCACATGTGTACCTTTAATAAATAAATAAGTAGGACACCTTATGAATAGATATATTAAAAATCTATTTAGTACGATAATAAGAATTTTTTCTATACTATTTCCTCTCCCTTTTCCCAGCCATCTGCCATCACGATCCCGGTTCATACCAGGGAGATCTATGCGTCCAATTGTCCCACCCAGCAGGGAGCTATTTTGCTTGTTTTTAGTCAGTTTTTTCTTTACCGCTGCACCATTCGGTTTCTTTGTGACTCAATCTGCTACAAAGTAATTTTTTTGAAAACTGATGTCCACTATACATGTGAGTATAGGAAGACAAGTGTATGATTTCTCCACCGCCAATCCTTTTGTCTTCTCTTCTCTTTTTGTTTTCTTTCTATATATTTTTGATCCGTTTTCTTCTCCGCATTTCATTAAATTTTTTATTTTATTTTATATCTATTCTTACTTCTTCCATTACTCCCTTCACTTCCTTTGTTACTCTCCCCTTTTTCTTTTCATTTTCCCTTTTTTCCTTTTTTTTTTTCTCTCTTTTTTTCTTCTCTGTTTCTCTTTTGAGGATACTGACACTGCTGTGGTATATGATGTTGGTGAATATGTGTATTTTCTATCCTAGATTGTTACAACATAAAAACTATATTGCATGACAAAATATCCCTAAAGAAGGAGTACAGAAAGACTCCGTAGCGCGTAGGCATAAATTGTCATTGTTACATATATACCTCTGTATGGGTTTATGTTCTATGTGAGTGTCTTGAAATATTATGCACTCAAGAATATATTGTACATTTATTTTTAATATGATGTCTAGCACTTTAATTATATATCAGCTTTTTTGATGAATTGTTAAATAAAAATATTTTATATTTTCATAAAAAATTACTTGTGTCACACTTCATGCCTATAAAGTCCCACCCTGTGAGGGGAACATTTTCCAATCGATTCTTTGGGATGTTGCCTGTGAATTAGAAGAAATTGCTATAACCCTCCATTATCTTTTGATATCTTTGTTTAGTTAGCAAAAAATAAAAGCACCCATCCCCCAAATGGCCTGTTATAGTTCAGGAGGGTGGCTGGTATGGATTTGGGGGGCCCCATGCTGTTTTTGTTTTTTTGGCATGGGGTTCGCCTTAAAATCCATATCAGACTCAAAGGGCCTGGTATGGACTGAGCGGGGGGACCCCATGCCGTTTTTTTTTTTTTCTTTCTTTTTTTTTTTTCAATAGTCAGGTCCCAGCAATTGCAACCATGAGTCATTTTATTGTTCAATGTTTATCAAAAAGGTCAAAGGAAAATAGTATCTGTCATACATCAGTACATAGTAAAGGTACATATTCATGTGAATACAGATGACAGCGCAGAAATAACAAACATATTTGAACATCATAAGTGCTTCTAAGAGCTAAATAGAAGGTGCAGGGCATTATCTTCCACCCCCTTGAGAGGGAGACAACACAACCAACCCTTATGCTTCAACATTCCTCACTGAAGATTTACACATATGAGAAGATAACAGCATAGGAAAAGGATAAACCAGGGCCTAATCGGACCAGTAGGGACAAGTGATGGAGATTACAGCACTAATGTACAATAAGGTACAGTACATGTATTGTGCATTATATCGACTCAAACCATATACTATTCAGAATAACAGGTTAGGGGTAACAAGACGGTAAGTGTTACATCTTTGGTAATGAGGATACACTGAGTATACAATGAACCCCTACCCATTAAAATAGGGGGGCCATAATCTGGGGGCCCCCTTGTTAAAAGGGGCTTCCAGACTCCGATAAGTCCCTCGCCCGCAGACCCCCACAACCACCGGGCAAGGGTTGTGGGGATGAGGCCCTTGTCACCATCAACATGGGGACAAGGGGCTTTGGGGGGGGCCCCAAAGTACCCTCCCCATGTTAAGGGCATGTGGCCTGGTACGGTTCAGGAGGGTGGGGGGGCGCTCTCTCATCCCCCCTTTTCCTGTGGCCTTCCAGGTGGCGTGCTCAGATATGTGTCTGGTATAGATATGGGGGAGACCCCCACACCATTTTTTTTTTAATTTTGGCATGGGGTTCCCCTTAAAATCCAGACCAGATCTGAAGGCCATGCCATTTATTTTTTATTTATTTTTTGGCGTGGGGCCTGGTAATGGACTGGGAGGGGAACCCTGCCAATTTTTTCATTGATTTTTTTATGTATCTTGTCACCATCAACATGGGGACCCCCCACACCATTGTTTTTAAAAAAAATTTAAATTTTTAATTTTGGCATGGGGTTCCCCTTAAAGGAAGTGGGGCCTGGTAATGGACTGGGAGGGGAACCCGCCATTTTTTCATTGATTTTTTATGTATATTGCATGGTATACACCTGCAAGCAATTTTAAATCAGTTTTTTTCAGTTAGAAATGTCATCTTGCTGCGGGACAGTTATGAACACATGCAGGCTACACATGCAGGCTACTTTACAGGCAGACTAAGGGGACCCCCAGGCACGATATTTAAAGGAATATTTCATTTTTATTTTTTTACTTTAACCACTTGCCAACCAGCCTCCGTCAGACTGCAGCAGCTCAGCACGTTTCCGCGAGCTGTCATAGCTGTACGTTGGCCATTTAAGCAGGGATAGCAGGCACGCATGCTGCACTGTGGGGTAACCGAAGCGCAATGTTGCAATGACCTCTGGCCACGTGCGATCGCGGGCACGAGAGCCAGAACAGGGACATATGTAAACACACAAATCTCTGTTCTGTGAGGAGAGGAGAGACATGCTACTAGCTAGGAATATCGATCTGTCATCTCCTCTAGTCAGTTAACCCCTTGATCTGTCCTTGGGGTTAACCCCTTCCCTGCTAGTGACATTTAATCAGTAATCGGTGCATTTATATAGCACTGATCGCTGTATAAATGTCAATGGCCCTAAAAATGTGTCAAAAGTGTCTGATCTGTCCGCGACAATGTCGCAGTCTTGATAAAAATTGCAAATCAATGTCATTACTAGTATAAAAAAATAATAATAAAAATGCCATAAAAATGCCATAAATCTTTCCCATAGTTTGTAGATGCTATGACTTTTGGGCAAACCAATCAAAATACTTAAAATTTTTAAATATAATTTGATTTTTAAAAACATTTTGGGGATATTTATTATAGCACAAAGTAAAAAATATAGTTTTTTTTCAAAATTGTCCCTCTTTTTTTAAGCGCAATGCGTCGCCCGACCGTGCACTTGTCAGTTAAAGCGACACAGTGCCGTATCGCAAAAAATTGCCTTGTCATTAAGCAGGCAAACATTCCGGTCTGTAAGTGGTTAAACATTATTAAAATCCCTGCTCCTGAAAAAACTGGCCATTTAAAAAAAAAATTGCATTGATAAATGTCCCCTGGGGCAGTACCCAGGTCCCCATATATTTTTTATCGCAATAACTTGCATATTAGCCTTTAAAATTTGCATTTTTGATTTTTCACATTCATGTCCCATAAACTTTAACAGTGTTCGCATGTTCGCACTAAATTTTTGTTTGTTAACATTTTTTGGTGTGAACCAAACTGGGGGGGGGGGGGGGGGGGGGTGTTTGACTCATCCTTATTGCTGACCCAATTCCTGTTCCCACTTCAGCATTGTGGGTGTTTGGTAAAGTTCTGGGAAGCACAAATTTTCCTATAGAAGTGTGATCCTTTTAAGCGTTGAGTTGTCTGGGTTGTAGAAATTACATAATTCTTCCTCTACTTTAACCATTAGAGGGTTCTTGCCTTTTTTTAAAAGTCGAAAAAGCTGAATAAAGCCGTAGTTCAGTAAATAGTAACATGTTTGCCGATCCGCAAAAGAAAGAAACGTACCCTCCGTTACTAATAACGGCCAATACATCTGTTCAGCTCCCATAGACTTCAATGAGGTTCGCAGTTTGGGTTAGAACTTTTCCCCTTTTCGGGAGTTCTGCCACAAAGAGATATAAATAAAGCACTAGAAGTCAAACTCAGCAATAGCAACAGAAACTACACCAAAGTAAAGGAGAAAAAAGTTTCTCTAAGAGTCCTGAGCATGATTTCATTATGTAGACAAACAGCACAGGTTCTGGTTCCTCTCTGGCTATTCAGAATGGAATCTTTGTCACTCTTTTCGCAAAATATACAGACTATGGGTACACAAAACTATACTTTTTAAGAGGGTATGATGGATGCATCAGATAGAACACAAATTGTACAGACTCTATACTATGTCTGGAAATAACAACGGGATAAAGTAAAATGTATCACTTTCTAACATCAGCACACAGGTAAAGAGATGCACTACAAGTAAATAACCTTTCAGGGTACTTTCTTTTAACTGAAATTCAAGTTTTGGGAAAGGTCCCATATTTTCCCCAACAACAACATGGACAAGTTTGATGCCATTAAAGACATCAATATATTTGCATGAACATACATTTTCAATGGTATAATAACAAGGGTAAACTTTAGACCTTTTATGTTTCAATGGTTTTTATTGAAAGTTGCAAAACATTTTTGACATTTAGGTTTAAACTGTTTACCATAGCTCAGTATAAATATACAGCGTGACTTTTCCAGAAAAGTAAATAATTTTCTTCCGGCCTGCACTTCTGTTATTGTATTATTCCAAATCCGAGAAGGATAAAATGATAACACAACCAATTAACATTTCTGTAGTTTAAAAGGGGCGGGAGGGGGAAGACCAAGACCGAAGATGATTCCGTAAAAAGAAAAGGAAAAGAATAGAAGTAAGAAAAAAGGAATATCAAAGAGGGAAATGTATTCCCTAAGATTAATTTGGTAAATCCTTGATATCTCACATGGGATCAGACAAGTATTTTATCCAGGGTTCCCATATCTTGTCAAAAAGGGCTTGTTTGTCCTGTAGGATCGCCGAGAGGCGTTCATTTACCATGATCCATGTCAACTTGTTTTTTACCAGATCAAAAGGCATTGTGGGTGTCTTCCATGATCTGGCAATTGCTATTCTGGCTGCCATAAAAATAAAGGCTACACGTTTCCCTGCCTGTTGAGGTGTGCCTTCTACCGGGTGTCCCAGAAGAGCTTGTTGCAGTGATTTAATTAAATTGAATTAAATTCACCTGTGTAAGTGAGAATATGAAATTGTAAAGGCGGATCCAAAAACGTTTCACCTTGGGACAGGACCACCATATATGGATCACTGTGCCTTCTAAACTGCACCCTCAAAAGCAGGAGGGAGAGGCCCCTGGGACAAACGAGGCTATTCTTGTCTTGTTAACTCAGCTTTCTGTTCCTTATGTGGTTGTTCCCCCAAAAACACCATTCACACTTTGTACTGCAACCAGTACCTTTCCTCAAAGGAGGAGAGCATTTTTCCCTGGTGTCGCTGCTCATGGGCTAGCACTACCTTCCAGAGTTCCCAGCGGATTGAATCATACCATCCCAGCAGGACCTGCTCTGATACTGGTCCTCTGTGCTGTATCTGCATCTCTCGCAAACCTCCTTCAGAATTCCTCTTCCATGACGGCTGGTATCTGGAGAAGAAATCTCACTAATGGTGACCTGTATAGCAGTAAAAATGTAAAGGGGTTGAAAGCCTTAGCTACTAGACCCCAAATGAAAGTAACATAAAAAAATGTGTTATTACTTCTTTTCCATTCAAAAGCATACAGGCTGGGTTGCCAGGAGAATGGAGAAAAGCAATCATGCTGCTGTCAACATTGGTAGTTACACCTAAGCCTTGACCCCGTATGGCACCTTTTCAACATGTTGAGCATATTCATCACACTCATCCAGTCTTCCAAAAGATATGTGAAGTATAAGTCACAGATTTTAGAATACCATTTTGGAATAAGGGGACCCACATATCTCTGCTACACTCCTAAAAAAAAGTATAACAAAGTATATAAGGATCCTCGGGAGCAATCTGTGATTGGCTGTTGGACGCACGCCCCTTCTCTCATGCCCATGCAGAAGTCTCCTAATTAGTCTGTCAGTCACAGAAGAGGGGCAATGGCGACCCAAATTTATTTTTTGTGTGTTGGTTTTCTTCACTCTACGAAATTGGAGAGGATGGTAGATGGCTGGCTGCTCCTTTCCTGACCAGACTGGGGGCAGCTGGCTTCTATTGCTTTGTTGTGTGAAGTAGACTGGTTATTTAAATTTTGATGTTTCGGGTTTACATCCACTTTAAGTTATTGGCTGGAAAAAACAATACCCAGTTTTGTTTCTGCAGCTTGCTGTTAAGTGGGCTAGGATGATAAGGAGGGTGGGGGTGATGAGGTGACAGACCATAATGGGGTGCCTGAGAATTTAGAGGAGAATGTGATGGAGAGGCACAACATCAGCAAGGCAGGATGTCTTTAAGGGGCAGCTTGTGGAGGAGTGGATGAAGCAGCCACTCTATTCCACCAGATGGCACTGCTCCATGGGGGCAGGCTTCTGGAATCCCTAGGTCCGCTCTGTAGGGCTTAGTAGTCTGGGCCTTCTTTCATACATGTGCTGCAGACAGCACCATAGTGGTTTGCATTACCCACCTGCAGTATGTATTAAGCTTGACAAATCAACCAGTCATTGTACACATACATGAGGAGATACAGGACTGTTCACAACAAAGATCAGTGAAAGAAGCAAATTAATTATACTGATCTGTAGCCCAAAGCCCATAATCCTCCTCCTTCTTTCCCCTACCCTTCCACCTCTTCCACAACTCCTCGGGAATCTCAGTTGGCATCCACTGCTACATCTGCAGCCTCAAGCAATAGGGAAGGTGGTCTGATAAGGGGATTGAGAGGCATAGTTTGCAGTACATCAAGGGATGAAAAGGGCCGACATGGGTCCACACGTTGTAGGGCCAAATGTAGACTTCAACTGTGCTCAGTCTCCTAACCCCTCCCTGCTGTCTCCAGTTAAATCTATACTATACTGGTGTGCCTTCTCAAACTGCTGGAGCAGAAAAAAATAGGCACTGAGTTACCCTCATTCTCAGTGTCTCAATATCAGCTTGGAAAATTGCTGGCTTTATAGCTACTCCTGTTCCAACTAGTGGAGTTTGCCCAATTCTGTAAATTTGCAGCCTATACTGTACTACATTTTAGGTTCCCAGCTGCCATTTTACACCCACAAGGTCACCACTGCCCCCAAACCAGTATGTGGAAGGTAATGTCTTCCTGTTGCTGGAGCATGTGGTCCTACTCATCCTACTTTAACTGATTCAGTGCTGACTGTGCAATATTTGTTCTTTATGTCCTGTCACAATCCACAGTATTTGTTATATGCTGGATAAAAGGTGGCTTGCCTCTCCCTCTTAAAATGTGGCCTACTAAAAAGGCACACATGGAGTGCAGCATGTCCTTGTAATATTTCATCTCTATGTCTCTGACATAATACACTTTGATTATCATTAGTTGTTCAGTAATTTCCCTTTGGGATTAATAAAGTATTCTGAGTCTGAATTTCTGAATCAAAAATGTCTTTGTCTCTCCCTCTTTAAATGTAACCTACTAAAAAGTCACACATGACATGCAGTGTGTCTCTGCAAAATTTCTGCTTTGCAACTCTGACATAATCCACTGTCATTTTTATTTCTGGAATTTCTTGTCTCTCCCTCTTCAAATGAGGCCCACTACAAAGACTTACATGATGTGCAGGGTGTCTCTGTAATATTTCTACAGATTTTGGATGAAAATTTTCTGGATGAAAAATGCCTCATCATCATATCTGACATAATCCACTGTAATTTTTATTTTTGGATCAAATACCTCTTCTCTCTGTTTTTAAACGTGGCCTACTACAAAGACTTACATGATGTGCAGCATGCTTCTGTAATATTTATTTCTTGTGTCTCTGACGTAATCCACTGTAAATTTTTATTTCTGGACCAAAATGCTTCATCTCTCCCTCTTTAAATGCAACCTACTAAAAGTGCATACATGACATAGATCATGTGCAGCATGTAATATGTGTGCTTTGTCCCTCTAACATAATCTGCTGTAATTTTATTTCTGGGTCAAGAATGTCTTGCATCTGCCTCTTTAAATGCTTTCTACTAAAAATAGAGTGAGGAAATGAAGGGCGCTTCTGGATAACAGCATCTGGCCAGAGAGGATGTCCACAATGAAGGTGGGTGTAGGTCAGGCATATAGACGTCTAAAACATAGGACTTGGGCAGTACTCCAAGAGAGAAGCAAAAACTCTGAGGAAAGAAACACCTTCTGTTTGTTTCTGTATACTAAAAATGCTTACAAGATGTGCAGTGTGTCCCTCTGTTATATTTCTTCATCTTGCCTCTGCCTATTTTTTAAAACCTGTTCTCCTTTTCACATTGATGTCTAATTAAGCAGCTTACATGTTTTCCAGCCACTATTGTCTCAGAAATATGACTCATAATTGTGCTCCTCTTTGAAATGTTGGGCTGTGTTTTTGTAAATATGTGTATTTGTTTACTCTGTGTTGATTTTGTATTTTATTTTGTAGACAGTACAGTGTAGTACTACTTTAAAAAGAGGTTATATTCTATGTTATGAAACATGTTTTGCTTCTGTTTCGCAACTGTTACAAATTTGAGAGATTTAGCTTAATGTGTAAACCTGCCAATGTATTTTAGATCTTTTCTGTCTACTTCTTTTAATTGATAAATTCTGGTCTATTATTATTGGTTAAAAACATTTGTCACAGTAAAAACTACCTGAAAGGAGATTTTTTAAGTTACATCTATTCTAATGGGATGCTGCTGCTTTATGTAAGCCAAGGAATAATATAGAATTTAAAAAACTGTATTACATATTATATGATCCTGTTCCTAAGAATCATACTGTTTTGTAATGCCACATATAGCTTAATGCCTTTTGTCCTTCTGAGTGGACATCATATGACTTCCTCCCAGAAGGACCTGTAACTGGCTGTATCCATCAGACACAGCCGATGACTGATCACTATACCGGCCCGGTCCGGTGACCAATCACAGCAGATCACATTACAATTGTAAACGATAGATGTCTCCTTTCATGTGATCCATTGTATACAATTGTGTTGCTAGCTGTGATTGGTCACAGTGATCACTTGGTACAGACAGGGCCAATCACAGTCCATCTGTCCCATGTGATAGCTGTGACCAATCACAACTAATTATAACAAATAACACTGAATGAATCAGTTTCATTTAGTAAAAATGGTTGCTTTTACCAATGAAATTCACTGGTATAACCAATCATATTGTGTAAACAAAAATGAAAAATCATATACTCTCAGTGTCCCTGATCACTGCCACATCAGTTATCTGATAATGCTGTACTGCACTGGTGATAGTATGTAAAAAAAAGTAATTTTTTCTTTCTTTTCCAAAAACTGTGACAAAAAACTTCAAAAAACTCGCCATGCCTCTTACTAAATACCTTGGACTGTCCACTTTCCAAAAAGATATTTGTACTGTCCTGGTGTTTTCGGGTCACAAGAACTGAGATGAAGGTGTTAGTACATCAGGATTGATCAGTTTTCATATATATATATATATATATATATATATAATGTATATACCATATTTTGTGGACTCTATGACTTTTCTGCAAACTAAATAATAAACACTGATTTGGCTTATTTTCACCAAGGAAGTGTAGCAGAACACATTTTGACCTAAATGTATGAAGAAAGATTATTTATTTGCAAAATGTTATAAAAGAAACTAAGAAAAACGTGTATATTTTCTAAATGTTTGGTCTTTTTTTTGTTTATTTAGCAAAAAAAATTAAATAAATAATAAATAAATACCTCCAAAAGAAGTCACAGTGTGTTAAAAAAACCATTGTAAAAAAAGAAGAACATGTAATAAAAAAATATATATTTATTTTAAATACTGTCACCAATCAGTGTCCCTATTCACTGCCACACCAGTTATATGATGACGATGTACTGCACTGGTGACAGTATGTTTACATAAATTATAAACATCTTCAAAAAACTTACCATGCCTCTTATTAAATACCTTGGACTGCATACTTTCCATTGGGAATATTTGTGCTGTCCTGACTTTACGGGCCTCACAAAATGAAAATGGGTCAATGCCTATTTCAGATATTTATACCATAATTTGTTAAATTTATAACTTTCCTAAATAATAAACAATGATGTGAATTATTTTCACCAAAGAAATGTAGCAAAATACATTTTGACCTAAATTTATAAAGAAAGATATTTTTTTATTCGTAAGATTTGTTAACAGAAACAAATAAAAATGTATTTATTTTTAAATTTTCTTTTTTTGTTTATTTAGAAAAAAAAAAAAAAAAAAACAGTTTTGATTAAATACCACCAAAAGAAAGCTCTATTTGTGTGAAAAAAAATTATAACATTTCTTATGGGTACAGTGTTGCATGACCGTGCAATTGTCATTCAAAGTGTGACAGCGCTGAAAGCTGAAAATTGGCCTGAACAGGTAGGGGGTAAAAGTGCCTGGTATTGAAGTGGTTAAAGGCATCTCTGAAGCATGTGATTTGCAAAACTGGTGTTTTCCACATGTTGTGCTCAAAGACACATAAAAGGGATGGCCTTCTCCCTGCCAAATGGTATTTATTACATTTTCTAATTGCATTCCCCCTCCCCATCAGTGTCCACTTTCCTATATCCTTTGTTTTTTAATTTAATGGCTATTAGCCTTGAAAATAAACAGAACTGACTTTCAAGATTCTTCCCATTTACTTCAGTGGGGTTCATATTAAAGTTTGCAATTTGTGGATTTCATGATGAGTTCAAAGAACATTCTTATGAATTAAAAGCAGGCACTAATTGTGATACATTTGTGGACATTTGAGGTGATGAAGGTGGAGCAAAGCTTTGTTTTTGCTTTGGGTCCCATTCAATCTACATTCATCTCTGGTCTATAAAGTAAAACGTGACTGAGAATAAAAAGCATACTTCCTCTAATAGCATACTCAGAGAATAGTTTTTACTACAAATAATTTCTTGATGCAAGAGACACAGACTATGGAAATTGTCATTCAGATGTGCCTGAAGCAGCATGGTTCCAAATTACAGGCCTATCTATGGCAATGGGAGCTTAGATATGCTGCTTGATTAACAGTGGGGAGAACAAGTATTTGATACACTGACTATTTTGTAGGTTTTCCTACTTACAAAGCACGTAGAGGTCTGTAATTTTTATCATAGGTACTCTTCAACTGTGGGAGGTGGAATCTAAAACAAAAATCCAGAAAATAACATTGTATGATTTTTAAATAATTAATTTGCATTTTATTGCATGACATAAGTATTTGATCACCTTCGACGTAGTAAGAATTCCAGCTCTCACAGACCTGTTATTTTTTCTTTAAGAAGACCTCCTGTTCTCCACTCATTACCTGTATTAACTGCACCTGTTTGAACTCATTACCTGTATAAAAGACACATGCCCACACACTCAATCAAACAGACTCCAACCTCTCCACAATGGCCAAGACCAGAGAGCTGTGTAAGGACATCAGGGATAAAATTGTAGACCTGCACAAGGCTGGGATGGGCTACAGGACAATAGGCAAGCAGATTGGTGAGAAGGCAACAACTGTTGGTGCAATTATTTGAAAATGGAAGAAGTTCAAGATGACTGGTTGGACTTGATGAACTTGTGTCTTTTTTCAACCTCACCTACTAACTAACTAACTATGTAACATAGTTATATAATGGTCAATCTCCCTCGGCCTGGGGCTCCATGAAAGATCTCACCTCGTGGGCCATCAATGATCATGAGGATGGGGAGGGATTAGCCCAGAACTACATGGCAGGACCTGGCCAATGACCTGAAGAGAGCTGGGACCACAGTCTCAAAGAAAACCATTAGTAACAGACTACACTGTCATAAATTAAAATCCTGCAGCGCATGCAGGTCCCCCTGCTCAAGCAAGCGCATGTCCAGGCCTGTCTGATGTTTGCCAATGACCATCTGGATGATCCAGAGGAGGAATGGGAGAAGATCATGTGGTCTGATGAGACAAAAATAGAGCTTCTTGGTCTAAACTCCACTCGCCGTGTTTGGAGGAAGAAGAAGGATGAGTACAACCCAAGAACAAAATCTCAACCGTGAAGCATGGAGGTGGAAACATCATTCTTTGGGGCTGCTTTTCTGCAAAGGGGACAGGACGACTGCACTGTATTGAGGGGAGGATGGATGGGGCCATGTATTGTGAGATCTTGGCCAACAACCTCCTTCCCTCAGTAAGAGCATTGACGATGGGTCATGGCTGGGTCTTCCAGCATGACAACGACCCGAAACACACAGCCGGGACAACTAAGAAGTGGCTCTGTAAAAAGCATCTCAAGGTCCTGGAGTGGCCCAGACCTAAACCCAATAGAAAATCTTTGGAGGGAGCTAAAAGTCCGTATTGCTCAGCGACAGCCCCGAAACCTGAAGGATCTGGAGAAGGTCTGTATGGAGGAGTGGGCTAAAATCCCTGCTGCACTGTGTGCAAACCTGGTCAAGAACTACAGGAAACGTATGACCTCTGTAATTGCAAACAAAGGTTTCTGTACCAAATATTAGGTTCTGCTTTTCTGATGTATCAAATACTTATGTTATGCAATAAAATGCAAATTAATTACTTAAAAATCATACAATGTGATTTTCTGGATTTTTGTTTTAGTACCTATGATAAAAATCACAGACCTCTACATGCTTTGTAAGTAGGAAAACCTGCAAAATCGGCAGTGTATCAAATACTTGTTCACCCCACTGTATATACCTTGTCTTTACCATTTTCTTCTAAAAAATAATTACGATGGATAATTTAGAAGTGAAGTAAGAATGAAGCATATATTTTTCTGTAGTTGTAGATCAATGGACTAGCCAACATTTGTGAAGGTCCATTCTGATGTTTTAATGTAATGTTCATCTTATCAGATCATACATCAAGAAGCACAGACATAAACTACATATATTTTGTTTAACTGGAGTTTTGAAGAGTTTACTTCTTAAGCCCTTTCTTAATTTTACTTCTTAAGACCAACATGAAGAATGTTTGTAGTATAAAAACATCAAAAGTACATTAAGCAATACAGACGCTATAATGGTCTAACGGTTCACATTGGGAGTTGAAAAATATCAAGTAAACTATATACTGCATTGATTTTTTTCAAGTTTCATTATAAAAGCTTGAACAACAAAGAACCAATTTTCAAAAGTTATAAACTTAAACATTTGAAAAAAAATTACACTGCAATATTCTCTGTAGTCCCAAAAGATAACACTATTTTTTACTCTAACGAGGGAAGACCAATTTACACCCTAAGAAAACTTAAAGCTGAACTCTGGGCACACAATGGTCCATTTAAATATATAGCCTCACAGGATATAAATCCACTCTGAATGTACCAAACCCCTTCACAACCCCAGATATTACCATATAAAATTGGTAGTGACATCCTCACTGTGCTGTACATAGCCTATGTAGAAAGTGGAGCTGTGGGAGAAACTCAGCAGGCCCACCCACTGCAGGCTACCTGCAGATAAGTACAGGATGGGGTCAATAAACATTTTGGTCACTGCACAAGCAGAGCTAGCAGCAGTGACTAGTCTTTATTACAAGAAAAGTTACATTTTCACACTGAATTACTGCACAGATCTGGAAGAAATACACAAAGGGCACAATTACATATATCTTATATGTAGACAATAATTGCTTATCCTGGTTCAGCAACATGCACTTGTTTCAAGCATTGCATCAATAAAAAGGAACATTTCAGCATTGTATCTTTCCTATACATATTAACTGCTTGCTGACCGCTGGCTGTCATATGATGGCCAGGCGGCACAGCTCTCGTTGCGGGAGGGCATCATATGATGCCTTCGCCTTCCCGGCCCACCAGGGGGTGCGCGCGCCCGCCGTGTTACTGGGCCCCCGTGCGCGTTCCGCAGTGGCAGCGATGTCCGTGGGGCACGCGCGATTGCCCGGTAACACAGCAGGACCGTGGATCTGTGTGTGTAAACACACAGATCCGCATCCTGTCAGAGGAGAGGAGAACGATGGTGTGTTCCCAGTACAGAGGAACACCAATCAGTCTCCTCCCCTTGTGAGTCCCCTCCCCTACAGTTAGAATCACTCCCTAGGAAACATAATTAACCCCCCGATCACTCATTTGTGTTAACTCCTTCCCTGCCAGTCACATTTATACAATAATCAATGCATTTTTATAGCACAGATCACTGTATAAATGTGAATGGTCCCAAAAATGTGTCAAAAGTGTCCAATATGTCCGCCGCAATATCAGAGTCATGATAAAAATCGCAGATCGCCACCATTACTAGTAAAAAAAAAAAAGATGTAGAAGAATACATATCAGCCTTAATTGATGCAAAAATTTGTTTTAACAAAAAATTTAATATTTATTATAGCAAAAAGTAAAAAATATTGTGTTCTTTTGTTTATAGCGCAAAAAATAAAAACCACAGAGGATATCAAATACCACCAAAAGAAAGCTCTATTTGTGGGGAAGAATTGGAGTACAGTGTTGCATGACTGCGCAATTGTCATTCAAAGTGTGACAGTGCTGAAAGCTGAAAAATGGCTTGGGCAGGAAGGGGGTGAAAATACACTGTATTGAAGTGGTTAAAAAACGTTTGTATGACTTTCTGTGGCTATTTTAGAATGTAACAAAGTTAATGGCCTGCTCTCCTTGTTGAACAGTAAATTTTAATTTGTAAACTCAGATTTAAACTTGAGCAGGGTGGAACATTTCTTCCTAAGTAATGTCAACCCTTGTGATGTCCTATGAAAGTATTTTGTGGAAGTAGCATTGTAATTAAAATGATAAATTATCACATATATGTTCCTGTTTTGCATCATGGTAGTTTCTAGTCCTTAGAATTTTTTAACAACATTAAGGGCTATTATATAGTTTTTGACTCCAGGTTAGAATGTGGAGATTGATAATTGATAATGATCCAGGAGCAAAACCTTACACTGTTTCCTCAGCAGAGCATAGGGGTGAAATTATCAAGCATAACAATGATAAAAATTCCAAATTTTCTGGCTGTCATCTTGAACCTTCAGCTTCACAACTTAGTGAGCCATAATGTCTTTACCAAATGCTTATTTGGTCAGTATTTTTCTTAAGATAGTTTCCCTTCCAATTTATTTTAGATGCGTTGCATATGCTTTTTTTTTTTCATTTTAATAGTGTGGAGTTTCCTTATTTTATTAGTCATCAGGAATTCTGACAAACACTTTTTATGACCCTTGTAAAATAAATACTGCAACACACATCTCCATTATACTATGTCTTGGGCCTTGTAATTCTTCAAATAAAAAAAAGAGAAAATCACAAAGACAAGGTTGGGGAATAACACAAAGTACTGCACAACGATAATAACCCAGACAAATTTAAATGAATATAAAGCAAAATAAAGTATATTAAAAAATAAATAGCAAAACATCTGAAACTGAAACCGTTAACATGTTAGAAAAAAAATATTTTATATTCCCAAACTATGAATTGGCTTTTGTTTTCTTGGTCACTAATGTTTATTAAATTAACTGGAACAAACCAGCATAACACAGGGAAAGTTACTTTTTTTTAGCACAAAATCCCTAGTTTCAGAGAAGTATTGGACTATTTACTGCCAAATGCAGCCTCTTTAACCAGTTTGGCTACTGACTGTCAATGTTGTTCCAGGGCAAAAGTGGCTCTAGGTGAAAGGCAGTCATAGACACAGAATTGAGAAAAAATCTTGGTAGAAACACCAAGATTTGTCTATTATCTTTATAATTCTATGTGTTTTCCATCTTACACGGGAAGCTTCCTTTTCCTTGCTTCTAAATTTTTAGGAGCATAACTACAGATCATGTGGCTCCATAGTAATATTTTGACAAGGCCCAAAGGCCACCTTTCTCAGTTATATCATTGATCATCAGAAAGTTTATGTCTACCCAAAGCTTAATTTGGTTTTGAATAGGGTGTGAAAGTATCAGAACCTCTGATGGTTTTAACCCAGTGCTACACCCTCAAATATTTAGGTGTATATCTGAATGTATTATACACCTGTGTGTGTACACATATGTATAGAGTGCCGCTCTATTAATCGCAAACTACTTGCGATCTCCTAATAGTGATGATCTTTAAAATATATAATATATATGTGCAGAATCCATAAACAAACAAACATATACACCTCCTAAACAGTGCTCGTGCATACACCTATGTGTGTACACATGTATATAAAATGTTGCACTATTAATCGCAAACTGCTTGCGATCTCCTAATAGTGATGCATTAAAAAGAAATATACCGTAATATATATGTGCAAAATACATATACATACAAAACATATACAACTCCTAAAAAGTGCTCGTGCATCGGTAAATTTCAAACAAAGTGGTAAAAATGTGCATATATATATATATATATATATATATATATATATATATATATATATATATATATATACACATATATATATAATTATCAAGTCCATATATTCAACAAAAATGTCAGTTTACACAGATAAAGTGACAGGTGCCATCATGCATCAGTGCTCTCCTCCCCCATCAGATGTACCCTCACCTTAAGGCCCCTTTCACACCGGGGCGTTTTTCATGCGGTACAGCGCTACAAATAGCGCCTGTTCACCGCATGAAAAAATCCGGCCCCTTTAACTCCAGTGTGAAAGCCGGCGGGCTTTCACACTGGAGCGGTGCGCTAGCAGGACGGCAAAAAAAGTCCTGCTAGCAGCATCTTTGGAGCGGTATAGGTGTTCACCGCTCCTATACCGCTCCTTCCCATTGATTAGAATGGGACACCGCGGTGAAACCGCAGCAATACCGCCGCAAAGCGCCGCTACAGCGGCGCTCTGCGGGGGGTCTTTAACCCTTTTTAGGCCGCTCGCCCCAGTGTGAAAGGGGCCTAAGGGCTTCGGATTTGAGCCTAAAAATGTTAAGAGTGGCTGAACTGGATCTCTCCTTATCCCCTGCTGCTGCACATGGATCCTTCTCACTGTGACTCTCTTTCCACCATAGACTCCACAGCTGTCTCTTAATTATATCCACCAAGCCTCCTCAGGTTCACATATAAAAAGCAATGAGGCATACCCTAGTGTAATACTGCTTTAAAACTTTAATCCTTTTGAAACATGTTATACATTCAACTCACATTTCTACAAATAAAAACACTCATGTAGTGCATGTATCGGTGAGGGGGGATAGGAAAACCCTATATCCTGGATCTGCAGCCCCGGTGTATGCGGCATGCGGACTCTTGTATTCCTCCTCTCCTCACTACTAAACTCCTCGTCAGACAGACAGTCAGATTCCTACCGGTTTCGTCACACACCTCGTGACTTCTTCTTCTTCAATACTAGCAGCGCACAAGGTCCCACCCATTTTTCTTTAGGTGTATATCTGACCTCCTGTTATTCCACACTATATCAGGCTAATTTCCCTCCTCTGTTTGTGGATATTAACCATCTGTTAAAACAATGGACAACATATCCCTTATCAATTTAGGGATGAATTTATGTTTTAAAAATGTCCATCCTACCAAAACTCTTGTATTTGTTTAGAACATTACCAGTCCCTATCCAATTAAAGCAACTTAAACTGCTTCAGAGAGCCTTTCTTAATTTCATTAGGCGAATAGGCGTAATGCCTCACACCGTATAGCTAGCTCAGTGGTTCATGCCTTACGATCTAGAGGGGGTTTGGGACACCATATATAGTCAAATATTACTTTGCTACACATTTGTGGGCTATTATTTCTTGGTCATCACCTTACAATCCTAATAAATGGTCAGAGATGGGAATTGCATGTCCGGTACATTCCTGCTCTATGATTTGGTCACTCCCCCCCCCCTCACAAGTTAATGCCTCATTTGTGCAAATTTTGTCTTGCTCCCAATGTTGTTTAATCTGTGTGAAACAAGTGTGTTAAGCGGTACTCTCTCTCTTCCCCTAGCCCTCCTTTGTTGAACGTACACTTTAACCCAGATATTCCAGATAGTTTATCATATTGTCGAATGTTTCCCTTGTCTCAGGCGGGTGTTTTCCAATTACGTAATCTAGTACATTGAATTACCCATAAATTCTAGTCGTTTGTTGAAATTCTAAATAAATATGAGATCTCCAAGCAACTTTTTTCCTTCCTTAACCCTTGATAAACCCACTAGTTTTGAACTTTTATGCACCACACTTAATCTCATCTATTCATAAAATCTTACATGAATCTATTCCAATGTCTGAGACCAGTCCCTTTCTATGAGTAAATGGGCCAGTATTCTTGAACGTCTTATATCTCTACAGCATTGGGGAAAAATCTGAGAATCAAGTTTTACAGTGCGTGGTACAGAGAGAGGGTACTGAGAAAGAATGCCTTTTACATACACGCAATCCATCAGTCTCTAGTCAATGATGGCGATTACACTGGGATGTTGGTACTCATTATCACATATTTTGGGATCATAAAACCTTGTTGGGCTTATGTTCAATTTGCCTCAACAACCTCCCTGTACCTGCTTTCTATAGACAAAGGCCCAGGCAAGGCATTGTTACTTGGAGGGGGTCACGCACACACACACACATATATGTTAAAGATATTATCTTTTTTATATATTTTGTTTAATTAGACTAGGGAACTTTAGAGTAGGGCATGGTTAAAATCTCTGTGTGCATTTGAGATTTTCCTTAATTTTCTGTATTGTACAGAAATCTCTCCAAATGACCTATTCAACAGCTGAACAGATGATTCCCTTCATTCCTATTCTAGTGGCAACTCAAAATCTTGGATTTTTCCTTCACTTTCAATCCTGCTAACAATGGTCACAGTCATTGAGAGCATGGATTTCCTTAATAGTGACACAGACAGCTACCCATCTAACCCCTCGCCACTCATCAAGATACCACACAAAAATGGCTTTAGATACAGTTTAACAGACATTACATGGACATAAATAAAGTAAACCTATCCACTACACTGAATACCTTCCAACTGGCAGATCCAGCTCTTATCTAGTCCTCAGTAGTCTTACCCACAAATAGCTCTACTGAGTTTGGCTGAGAAGATCATACAGCTAGCTACAACTGTACATAGTCTTCAGCCTTTTTTTTATTTGTATTTCTCATTATATTATCGAGTACCTGTTATGACTATTTGATTATGAGATTATACTTATCTTGTAGATGACAATGATTGACTCCTACTGAGGAAGCTGCCCAAGCTATGAAACATGTAGAGGACTGCGTCAAGATTTACAATTCGATGCTCCTTATGATCTTTGGGGTTCATCGACTCCTTGAAACCTCTTGTATGAACAATGCATGGTTGTAACCTTTGATTTGTATGTTTTAATCGTGTTTTTCTATTAATAAATTGTTATTTTTATTATAAATTTTGCTTAATCCTTGGGTACCGAAATAGTCCTATTTCCTCCATTTTTACCAGGGGCATGTTTGGGGCAGTATTTTGTCTCAATAGTCTTCAGCCTCAAGATGAATAGCACAGAAGATCTCTAGAGCTAATACTCAAAAGCATTCAACACCTACCATTCTTTTCCCAGTATAGTTTATATCCCTAACTGAAATATACATTAATTATCATTCAAAGCACAGTTCTTTATCATTTGAGTGAGGCTTAAATAGTGCACATTTTGCTTAATATGGGTTTTTTTTCTGCAAAATCTTGAAAAAGTGTACAACCTTAAGGATGTTATTTTTATTTTAATAAATGTCAGTAGCAAAATTTCATATTAAATATATGTGCCATCAGGTGCCAGTAATTAGAAGAGGTGTCAATTAAGATGAAGTGTTTCTATTCTTGCATACCTTAATGTTTATGTCTTGGCTTTATTTCAGAATGAAATTACCAGCAGTTGGTTAGTTCTTCAATTTCCCAATGTAAATGGTGCTGGTGATTTCCATGTGTGTTGATAAATCTGTCATTTGTTGAAAGTTCACAAGCGCCTTACCAGTACTTTGGATGCAGAATACATTTTATTAAGTTTGAAAATTAATTAAAGTTACTTTGCAACAGATGGTATAGTGTGACAAATGGATACAGTTTCTCTCCTTTGAGGTATTTAACACAGTGTAATAGTTGTACTTTTTACAGTTTTTAAAGCAGACCCAAAGCCTAAAACACCCCCAACCCCCTTTCTGACATTGCTTTTCCTATACACTTGTACATAGTAAAAGAGACTTAAATTACTTTGCTGAATGGAGCACTGTCTCAAATTCCTTAGGTTCCTCCAGGGATCCTAGCCAAAGGCCCCTGCCTGCATACTTACCCTCCTCTTTAAACTGAGATTTTGTAAACAATGCCTTGATATTCAGGGATGTGACTAGCTTTAAAGGTATCCCGGTATAGCTGTACATTTCCTGTAATAACATTGCAGCTAGTGCCCAGTGGGGGACACAAGTTTCAGATAACAGTGGTGCTCATGGTTTATTGATTTGTGATATTCAGCTAGAAGACCCAATGGGACATTTCTCAAAACTGTCTTATTGCTTAGAGTTGTTAATCTTTTCACTTCTTTCATAATTAAAGCAAGTTAGACACAAATGTATTTTCTGTATGCAAGTTCTACAACAGTTTTGAGGTTGAAATGAATTTCATTGCTAAATAAGCTCCCACAGTTGTGATACAACTGAGAAAATAAGTGTACAGTAAGTCCCCTACATATGAACATTCAACATTCAAAGACACAAACTGTCAAAGATGCTAACTTTTAAAGATTCGAACATGTACTTGTACAGATTGGCATACCAACACAAGCAATGTTGGTTCAGCGTTTTCCCCTGCTGTGCTATTGTGTTCTGACAGGGGGACTCCCCCCTCCAGAACACTGTGATCAGGGCTCACAGCCTTTGTCTGTAAATGCTGACTTAGGTACAAGTTGGACTTGCAAATGAGCTCTCATTCGTAAGTAGAGGGCTTACTATACAGTTGGTATTTGGCTATGCTAGCATACAAAATTAAACAAACCCAATGATTATTGATAATTTTTTGCACAAAAAATTGCACATTATTCGCATTATTTAATGTCCTCATCAGTCTAATGTACAGCCATGTGAAAAGTAAAATCGTGGATGGAAATGTTAACTTTTTTAACATATTTGAAAAGGCAAAAATAAGATCTTCATTCAAATATTGCCCACAGATAAACATGATATACTTAATAAAAAAATAAAAAAACATTAATAAAATTCGATTTTTTAATTATTTATTTGACAAAAATCTCAATAAATTTAATTCTGTACTGTGGAAAAAGTATGTACAGCCTTGGTTTCAGAGGTTGATTTTGCCTCATTTAGCAGAAATTCCTTCTTGTAGGTAGTTTGCAAAACTACAAGCTGGAATTCAACTTTAAGTTTGCTAAAGCATTGTATATCAAAACTAGGGATGAGCCGAACACCCCCCGGTTCGGTTCACAGCAGAACATGTGAACAGACCAAAAATTTGTGCGAACACGTGAACCCTATTAAAGTCTATGGGACTCGAATGTGAAAAATCAAAAGTGCATATTTTAAAGGCTAATATGTAAGTTATTGTCCTAAAAAGTGTTTGGGGACCCGGATCCTGCCCCAGGGGACATGTATCAATGCAAAAAAAAGTTTTAAAAATGTCAGTTTTTCGGGAGCAGGGATTTTAATAATGCTTAAAGTGAAAAAATACCTGGAGGGTGTCTATAGTATGCCTGTAAAGTGGCGTGTGTTTCCCGTGTTTAGAACAGTCCCTGCACAAAATTACATTTCTAAAGGTAAAAAAAGTCATTTAAAACTTGCGGCTGTAATGTAATTTTGCGCCCCCCCCCCAGCCCATTAATGGGCCCTTTGGGTATGGTATGGATATTAAGGTGAACCCTGCACCCAAATAAATAAAAAGGTGTGGGGCCCCCAGGCCCTATATACTCTGAACAGCAGCAGTATACAGGCAGACCCCGGGTTACAAACAAGATAGGGACTGTAGGTTTGTTCTTAAGTTGAATATGTTTGTAATTTTGAACAGGTACATTTTCGAAGTGTAGCTCTAGCCAAAAAAATCTATTTAAAAGCTTTTTTGATAACTTAGGGAAGGGTTATCATCACCCCTGTAACATTTGTTTTGCTGTCTGTGCCCCTGTTCAGAAGATTTCACCTCACTTTCTGGCCCAATGAGAAATGGATTTTGAAAATGTTGGGTTGTTGTAGATTGGTGATAAAGCATCAGTGAAGACACCTTTTTCCCATATTACCGTATTTACCTTAAAATCAGCGGAAAATCATGGGTGTGTGTTATACTCCGGTCCCCGCCAATCCCCCGCTGATTGTTATGAAACTAGCGAGCGGAGCTGAGATACAGAAAGCCAAAGTACACTCGGCTTTACTCGGCTCCTCTCGCAGTCCAGCCCACCTCCACTGATTGCGAGAGGAGCGAGCGCCGCTGACATACAGAAAGCCGAGAGTACTTCAGCTATTCTCGGCTCCTCTCGCAGTCCCACCTACCTCCACTGATTGCAAGAGGAGCGAGCGCCACTGATATACAGAAAGCTGAGAGTACTTCGGCTAGTCACGGCTCCTCTCGCAGTCCCGCCCCTGACTGTGAGCAGAGCCGAGTCTAGCTGAAGTACATTCTGCTTTCTGTATGTCAGCGATGCTCGCTCCTCTCGCAATCAGTGGAGGTGGGTGGGACTGCGAGAGGAGCCGAGAATAGCCGAAGTACTCTCGGCTTTCTGTATCTCGGCTCCGCTCGCTCCTCTCCGCTCACAGTCGGCAGAAATCGGCGCCAAATTTAAATCAGGGAAATGCTGAAGGGACTGGCAAGGCTGCAAAGGCACTGGGCAAGGCTGAAAAGGTACTGGGCAAGGCTGCAAAGGTACTAAGCAAGGCTGCAGATGGACACTGGGCAAGGCTACAATGATGGACAAGGCTGCAGATGGACACTGGGCTAGGCTACAATGATGGACAAGGCTGCAGAGGGACACTGGGCTAGGCTGCAATGATGGACAAGGCTGCAGATGAACACTGGGCTAGGCTGCAATGATGGGCATTTAAATGTAATTTTTTTCCTTAAACTTCCCTCCTAAAAGTTTTTTCCTTAAAATCCCCTCCTAAACTTGGGCGCGTTTTATACACCGATAAATACGGTAACTCTTACAGGAGAGAATTTCCCTTCCTAGGGGTAGATTTTCTCTCACTTCCTGTTGTCACCCTACGTTTGTAAGTAGGAGTCATTTGTAATTTTGATCTTTGAAAATAGAGGACCGCCTATATAAACTAT